>JAOWBW010000606.1:0-237267 GCA_026119855.1 Campanula takesimana | reverse complement strand
GAACATATTTCTTCCGACATTATCACGGCTCAAATGCCATTGAAGCTCACATTCAAATCTTGGAAGAAAATACTTTCACAGCAGCCAGCAAATCACTCAGCGCTCCATTGATGGAATACCAAAAGCATCAATGTAAATCACTTGAGTTACATTAGAGACGGTATCACTGCAAACTCACTCCAGTGTCACTGACACTCAAGGGTTAGCGAACCGTAGTCATCAGCTCGCAAAAGCAAATTCAGCGTTCTGTTTCAGAGATCGTTGAAGGATGAAGGAAGATGATGCGCCTCCAACCTTATTTTCTATTATTTTTGTTTGTAAGTTTTAGAACCTTTTGTAATAGAACGATCTCTTTTGTGATAGTGATTTTGTGCTTACTTGTTTTTAGCACCTTTGTTTTTGTTCGTATTCAAAACTTGTTAATTTGTTAACTCTTACACCCCAAGTTTTAATGAGAACAATCACGGCATCACATATTATCAAACCTTGTTCACTCAAATCTCTTTGTTTGTAGAACATGAATATTGTTTAAATTCATATGCATCATATTGAATTGTTTCATACTTACATGCATTAAGTTTAACTTTGTTTAAACACATTTCAAAAACTAAAAAACCATATATCATTTGAATGTGTTAAAACGATGTTTCTATCAGTTCCATATGTAATCTTTATTCTTATTGGAATAGATTAGGAAACTAATATTTGGACTAGTGTGTGCATTAACTTGAGACATGAATTACCAATTCATTCATTGGAAATGTTCTTATCAAGTATAATGTTTGTCCTTGATATAGTAGGTAATGGCATCAATCAAATAGGGGGAGATTGTTGGGTATGCCCACACATATCTCATTTTTATGTAATAGGACCTATTAGATTTGATGATCCATCACCTAAGTTTTATTTCATGGACTTTAGACCCACATGTAAAAAGTATTTATACTTCATTTTTTAAGTTGTCCATTGTATAGAATAGGCTTATAAATAGGGCAAGAAGATCAAGTTTCAAGAAGAAAAATCACTCAGTGAGTTTGAGCCGCGCTTATGCGCCTCCTGCGCCACGCGCCTTCTACATTCGCGCCATGCGCCATTTAGAGCGCGCGCATAAGGATTTCTTCATAAGTATGTTACGCGCCTATGCGCCCCTTGATTTAAGCGCACGCGCTTACTGTGCGCCTATTAGCTCAATGCGCCTCTGGACTCAAACGCCGCCTCAAAGTATTTACAACTCTCAGTGATTTATTGAAGACTCGAAGACTTGAAGAAAATCAAATTACGCCAATGATCCAACGGTGGTTAAAAGATGCATATGCGCCTAATCTGTTGACACGTGTCCATAACGGTCACATTTATTAGAGTGTCAAAATGGCCATAATATATGCATGCTCCAATCAACGAGCGACAGCTCATCTTATCCACAAGGATTTCCAACGGCTAGTTTTTGAAGTTCACTATAAATACCCCATAACCTTCAACATTTGAAGTTGCGAGTTTTGCTAAGAATTTCAAGAATTTCTCTCTCTAAGCATTCGTGAAGATTTGAAGATTGCCTTCGTTTTTCCAGATTTCTCAAGAAAAAACATCTTATACCTTCATCCTTAGCCCAGATCTTCAAGCCTTAACACTTTAGTTTCTTGTGCTCTCCATCTCAAAGATCTAAAGAGCCTTGATTCTAAGAACACACACGCACCTCTTTAAGATTAATCTTTAGATTCTTCTTTAAGAGATACACGGGTATTGTTTGGATTTGTTCCTTTCATAATAATAGATCTTGAGTTAGTGTATAAGCTCAAACATTGTAATTTGTAACACTCACTCATTATATAAAGATCTCGATTAGAAAATCCAAGACTAACCATCTTGGTAGAGGACGTAGATCTTTCATTGATCGAACCTCTCCAAATAGCTTGTGTTATTATCTCGTCATTTTTTCAAGTTATTATTTTCACTCACCATTTGCTTGTTACTCATTGTAGATTGATTGAACTGAATTGTGTTGTGTTGTTATATCATTTGCCTTAGTTCCTTATTTCAACCACTTTGAGCCAAAATACTTAGAGTGTGTGTGTTGCGCCCCTTTATTACACTTTGCGCCTATTTTCATTACTAAATTCCGCTGTGCATTTCACTCTCACTCACTTAGGCGCATCTCATACGCTTACTTGATAAGTGCGCATTTGCAATTGAGTTTTTCAAAGGGTACGAAAAGAATTTTAAAACAGCTATCACCCCCCCTCTAGCTATTTTTCATACCCTTGTTGCCCTTTGGGACCAACAAGTGGTATCAGAGCAAACACTTTATAAAACATTTTTCGTTTTTCAAGCTTAACAGCTTGGGTGCCGATTCTAAATGGCAAACTCAAAACCTATGCAACTGCAAACTACACTCACGTTCGGTCTTTGATGAAGATCATTTTGACGTGTGGAAATTCAGCATATTGACTCATCTCAACTCAATCGATGAAAGGCTCCATGACACCGTCGTTATGGACCTTATATTCCGATGAAGGCGAATCCAAATCCACGCACAACGCTGCTCAACCTACAGTTCTAAAACCAAGGGAAGAATGGACCGAGGAAGAAATTAGAAAGAGTTGCAAATGATGGCAAAGCAAGAAACATTCTCTTAAGCACTCTAAGCACGGCTATGAAACAACAAGTCATGCATTGTGCTACCGCTAATGAGCTATGGGATGCTATGAAGAGCATATTGAAGGAGACACCGTCTGCAAGGAGAACAAGAAATACGAAGTACAAAAGAGATTCAACAATTTCTCTCAACTCCCCGGTGAAAACTTGAGGCAAACTTATGAACGCTACTGTGAAATTATCAATCTATGTATTTCACTTGGCATGAAGTTTACCAACAAAGATTTGAATGTAAATTTTCTACAAGCTTTTGGATCAAGATACCTACATAAATCTAGCGCTCTTGAAGACGCTGGAACTTTAGATGTTTGGACTTTAAGGAACCTACATGCAAATCTCAAAGTTTACGAACTCAAACTCCAACGAATCAGCGAAACTGAAGGAAAGTCAAAATCTATGGCTATGATGGCGCACAGAGAAGCTGCGCCTACACCTGCGCCTACTCCTGCGCCTGTACAAGATGAAAAAAACTCCGATCCCAAAATTTCTACTTCTGAGCTATTAGACATGGATGATGAAGACTTCGCTTTATTTGTGAAGAAATTTCAAAAGTTCAGAAAATTCTCAAGACCCGGCTCAACCAACAAATTTCAAGGATCTACCAGCAAAGCTCAAAAGTTTTCAAGGAGCAGTGATTCAAAAAGAAAAGAAGATCTTGTTTGTTTTAATTGCAGGAAACCCGGACATTTTGCATCAAGCTGCCCGATCCCAAATTTGAATATATGCAGAAGAAGAGCAGCCATACTCCAAATTCACTCCCAAGTTCACTCGTCACAAGGGAATGGTTGCTGAAGAAGAAGCACCAGCAAATGAGCACAACACTTGGATTGAAACAGACTCCGATGAGAGCGATGAAGATTCCGATGATGGACTCGTTTGTTTGATGGCAAATGATGATGAAGTTGATGCTTATGATTCTGATGATGACTTCTCCAAGGATGTTCCCGATATGAATGCCTGAATAAACCTATCAAGAAATCTGCAGGTTTTCAAGAAGTGAAAAAGAAGAAAGGACCAACCATCAGCGAGCTCGTTGAACAAGGATTTCTCACTCCGGCTCAAAACGATGGTGGATTGCTATTCTCACGATGTGATCTTGGAGCAAGGAACAAATTGAGAAAAGGAGCATACATTAGACCACAGGTTGAACCAACTGCTCCAATCTCCAAAATCAATGATGATGAAGTGATTGCTGAACAAGAAAAATTGTTCAAAAGGCTGAAAAGGTAATCACTAGATTTGATAGTATGAAGGAAGCTTTAGCACTATCATGTGATGAAATTTCCCAGCTTAAGACCGAGAAATCTCTACTTAAATCTGAACTCACCCTCCTTAAGGAGCAGATAAAGAGCATGACTCCTCTTACTGTTAAAAACACTTTTCTAACAGAACAGAACTCACTTCTTAAAGTTCAAAACGATGAATTGGTTGCTCAAATTACTGATCTTAAAAAGATTACAAATGAGTGGTCCAATTCTCGTGTCACTATGGAGAATATATTTGAGTCCCAAAAAGTCAGTGGTGATAAAAGTGGCTTGGGATTCTCATCAACTAGTGACAACTTTAAATGTGATGTCGTGCTGAAAGAGATAGTGAATTTACCAACCAACAAACTTTTGAAATTCCCAAGGAAAAACATTCTAATTCAATGGGTAAAGGACAGGAAAAAGTCAAGAGACAAACATTCCACTATGTCTACCCAACGAAGCAATTTGGGAAAGCTAATGGGAAAGATATAGCTACAGATGAACCATCTCCTAGCAAAATCATTCTTGAAAATAGGCGCGCTCCTTCTCCGAGTGCTCATTATGCGCCTAAGAGCCACGCGCCTCATCGCCGTGCGCCTCCTAGACCTATGCGCCCTCCGAGAAAAAGCGCTCCAAAATTTCAAAAGAAAGATTTTGTTAAGTCTAGTTCATCTGACCCAAAGAAGAATGCCATCCCCAAGAAAAGTAAAGAGTTTGTGAAAACTCACGTGATTGGTGGCTTTCATCATTGTTCTATTTGTGATTGTTCAGGACACAAGGCCGTGGAATGCCTTTTGCGATTCACTCCAAATGCCAAAGGACGTAAAAATCCTAAGGTCAAGCAAGAGTGGGTTGTCAAAAGTTGCTAACCCTAGGACCCAAATGGAATAAAGGGGACCTGCTTAAATGTCTATATTTCAGGTTCTTTGTTTCATGGCTGGATCTTCAAAAGCTAGAAATTATGAATGGATTCTCGATAGTGGGTGTTCAAGACACATGACTGGAGATGAATCCTTATTAGAAGATGTCCATGAAGAAAGAGGTCCCTCCGTAACATTTGGCGATAATAACAAAGGTCAAGTTGTAGCATATGGAAAGCTCAAGAAAGACAAAGTGTGCATTGAAAGAGTCTCACTCGTCGAAGGGCTCAAGCACAACTTATTATCCATATCTCAATTCTGCGACAAAGGATTAGAATGCCATTTCACTTCAACGCAATGTCTTATCAAGAATGGCAAAACTGGAGCTATCTTACTCACGGGATATCGTAAGACAAATATTTATATTATTGATTTCCATAGTATGAACTCTAGTACTAATCTTTGTTTTGTAGCTAAAAGTGTGAACGAAAATAGTTGGCTGTGGCACAAGCGCTTAAGTCACTTGAACTTCAAGTATCTATCTAAACTCAGCAGGAATAATCTTGTCAAAGGACTTCCAAGGTTGCTGATCATCATGACAAAAAGTGCGCCGCATGTCAACTTGGCAAACAACCGAAGCAGTCATTTTCAAGCAAGTCAAATCTTTCAACTACAAGATGTTTGCAACTGCTTCACATTGATCTATTTGGACCAGTTTCCACCGCAAGCATTCGAAGAAACAAGTATACTCTAGTTGTGGTGGATGATTATTCAAGATATACATGGGTAGAGATGATGATTACAAAAGATGATTGTTATGATATTCTCACTACCTTATTTCGACTGCTCCAAACCCAAAAAGAAGATGACATCGTTAGTGTTCGATCCGACAATGGAACAGAATTCAAGAACAACGGTGTTGCTCGATATTGTGAAGATCATGGGATAGATCACAACTTTTCAACCGCCGGAGTCCCTCAACAAAATGGCGTTGTTGAACGAAAGAATAGAACGTTGATTGAAGCGGGAAAGACGATGATAGCTGAAGCTAAATTGCCTAAGTACTTTGGGAAGAAGCTATCAACATGCATGTTTTACTCAAAATCGTTCCCTCATCAACAAACTTCACAACAAGACTCCGTATGAACTTTGGCGTGGTAGAACTCCCAACATTGCATTCTTCAAGATCTTTGGTTGCAAATGTTATATCCTCTACAACGGAAATGAACATAGAGGTAAATTCGATGCCAAAGCCGACGAAGGTATTTTTGTTGGGTATGCCAAACACTCTAAACCTTTTCGTGTTTTTAATAGAACTACATTAGTGATAGTTGAATCTGTACATGTTACATTTGATGAACATTCTCTCCTTGAGCCACATTTGGCTCCAAATGTTGCTGATGATTCTATTAAGCTAAATGATACAGGTGCTCCTATTTATGTTGCGCCCACTCAAGATCAGAATCTATCAACTCAAGGAAATCCATCTACATCAAATGCGCCTAATTCAATGTATAATGCGCCTGGTGAATCATCTATTGCGCCTCACTCAAATGATGCGCCTCATGATTCCTCTCACGCGCCTATTTCTACTGCTGCATCTGGTGTAAACCCAAATTTCAATTCTGAGCCAGTTCAACCCCCAAATTTCAATGACTTTGAATCTGGTGAAGATGTACCAATTGAAGACCTTCAAGTTTCTACGACTCAACCTAACTTACCTTCCGAAATTCGTGAAGTTAGAGGTCATCCAATTGCTAATATCATCGGTGATCTACAAGTTGGTGTTCGTACAAGGAGAGCTACAAACTTTGATGCTTACACTGCTTTTATCTCTCAAATCGAACCAAAGAAGGCTGATGAAGCGCTCCAAGATCCTAATTGGGTTGTTGCAATGCAAGAAGAACTCAATCAATTTGAACGATGTAAGTTCTGGACTCTAGTTCCAAGACCAAATGATTATGGAGCGATTGGTACAAAATGGGTGTTCAGGAACAAGATGGACGAGAATGGAACCATCACGAGAAACAAAGCAAGATTGGTTGCACAAGGCTATAGGCAAGAAGAAGGAATTGACTACGATGAAACTTTTGCGCCCGTAGCAAGACTTGAAGCTATCAGATTATTTCTAGCTTACGCCGCTCACAAGAACTTCAAGTTATATCAAATGGATGTGAAGAGCGCGTTTCTAAATGGTGAACTCCAAGAACAAGTCTATGTTGCTCAACCACCTGGGTTTGAAGATTCACAATTTCCAAATCATGTGTACAAACTCCAGAAAGCTTTGTATGGACTCAAACAAGCACCAAGAGCATGGTATGATACACTATCAAAGTTTCTCATCGAAAAAGGCTTCACTCGCGGTAAAATCGATACAACTCTTTTTATTGCCAAACATAATGGTCATAAATTACTTGTTCAAATTTATGTTGATGATATTATATTTGGTTCTACTAATGAATTGTTGTGCAAGCGTTTTGAGAAACTAATGAAGAGCAAGTTTGAAATGAGCATGATGGGAGAACTCACATTCTTCCTCGGGCTTCAAATCAAGCAAATGAGTGAAGGCATTTTTATCAACCAATCCAAATACACAAAGGACTTAATCAAGAAGTTTGGACTTGAGAACGCTAAATCATACGATACTCCAATGGCCACCGGCAACAAACTCGACAAAGATTTAAAAGGTAAACGTGTTGATCAAACACTCTATCGAGGTATGATTGGCTCACTCCTTTACCTTACTGCTAGTAGGCCTGATATTATGTTTAGTGTTTGTGTTTGTGCTCGTTATCAATCCGACCCTAGAGAAGCACACTTAATTGCTGTGAAACGTATTATAAGATATCTCTCTGGCACTGTTAACCTTGGACTTTGGTACACCAAAGATTCGAACTTTAAACTTGTAGGTTATTCAGATGCGGATTACGCAGCGTGCACCATTGATAGGAAAAGCACAAGCGGCACTTGTCATTTCCTCGGATATCGACTTGTGTCATGGGCAAGTAAGAAACAAGCTTCTGTATCTGTTTCAACAACCGAAGCCGAATATATCGCTGCGGGAAGTTGTTGTTGCCAAATACTCTGGATGAAGCAGCAATTGGTAGACTATGATATCATCGAAGAAAATTGTCCCATCTACTGCGACAATACATCAACAATTGCGGTTTCTGAAAATCCTGTCATGCACTCAAAGACCAAGCACATCGACATCAAATATCACTTCCTCAAAGACCACGTGGAGAAAGGCAATATTCATTTGGAACACGTGGGAACCGACTATCAAATCGCCGACATTCTAACGAAAGCACTTGACGCGAAACGGTTCATGTTTTTTAGAGTGAAATGGGTATGCTTGAACTCAACTAAATTCAATATAGTTTTGTCAATACTAATGATTTTATGTTGTGTTGAGTTATGAGTATATAGGTACAAATGATTAAAATCAACTTTTCAAAAGTTTCAAGGAATCTATGCGCCATCTATACTGCGCGCCCATTCCTCATTTTCTGCGCGCACAATCCATGCGCGCCTATCAATCCATGCGCTTAAAACGCTTATGCGCCCTTAACCATCTCTTATGCGCCTTGATGAATAAAGCGCCTAGATGAGTATGCGCCTTGCTGAAGTAATGCGCCCCTTCATGCGCGCATTAACTATTGCGGCTCAATCATTTCTCAAAATTCAATTTCAATGATTGAACGTATTAAATACACAAGTACCAGGTATGTTAATTCTGTTCATTTATTATAGGAATCTATGTCTTTTGACATTCCTTTAATTGTTCAAGGGTACTTGTGCAATTAAATTTTTCCCTCGTTTTACGCTTTTCGAAAAAATTTATTTTCTGGGATATATTTCTTGCACCCCAAACTTACACCAAAATAGATGTTTTTGGTGTTTGTGCAAAAATTAGTCAAAATTGCTCATACACTTAAAGGGAAAGTGGAGCAGTTTTTTTAAAACCTAAATGTCACATCATGACACTTTAGGTCATTCAGCCATTAATGCCCTTCAAATCCCAAAAAATCCCTCATTAATGATCGTCCTTTTTGTCATGATGAGCCGCCATTTTCAAAATCCCTCATAAATGTCATCCTTTCAACTTCCCATCTTTTTAAATTTTTGACTGTATTTTTTTCATATCTGTGCAAAATTTTGAACCTAACCTATAAATACATCATCATCTTCCCTTTCTTCTCACCTACTCTATTTCTCTCTCTCTCTCCCCGTCTCACTCTCTTACCCAGACTCATATCTCTCTCTCTCCATCATTTTTTTTCTTCTTCATTTTCTATATATATATAAGTTTATAGGTCCTAAGAAAGCATCAACATCTACACAAGACGAAATGGTATGAATTCTCAACCTTTAATCTCCTTACATTTCTGAATTTTTATTTTTTTTTTCGTCATTTTCAGTGCTTTTTTGTTTTTTTTTTTCAAAACCCGGATTCATTTTCCTTTGATTTCTCTTGTTTCGATGATCCGTTTTCTATATCGTTTGTTGGGTTGTGTTCTATTCTTGATTTCGAATCTTTTAAAACCAACATTTCAACGATCAATGATTTGCTTGTTACAAATCTGAATTTTTGTTTTCAAAATTTTTCAAAATTTCGGTCATTCTTTTGATCATTGTGCTTTCATTATTGATTTGTTCATGATTTTGTTTACATATTTAGATTCCTTGTTGTCATGCGGTCATTTTGATATATTATTTGTCTAGTTTGGTGAAGTTTCATGATTTTCGTGTTCTTGGTGTTCTTCGAGCATTCAAGGGTCGTTCTTCGTGTTCTTCGTCATTATTGCATGTTTTGGTCTCTAAAAATTTTCTATCTTGTTTTCGAAAAATTTGAACTTTTTGATTTTCATTTCTTTCATTTGAATGCTTGTTGTTTGTTTTTCTTACTAAGTAAAAATTCTCACGATATGCGCCTATGTACTTCTTTATGCGCCTATTCTTTTATGCGCCTGAATGCTTTATGCGCCTCTACTTGTATATGCGCTTAAATCATTCTGCGCCTAAAACCTTATGCGCCTAACTTCGTACTTAGTCAAATTTCGTTGTTTTAATTTTTCCTTAGTATTCTCAGAGAACCATATTATGCGCCTTGTAACTCTATGCGCCTATTTATTTTTTATGCGCCTATGTTACTTTGATCATTTTGTCTCTATGCGCCTATGTCACTTCTAACATCAATCATTTTTTTCAGGACCTTGCAAATTTCAAATTAGAAGAATCTCTTGATCTATTAGAGCTGTCTGGTGAAGTAATTGGGCGAGAAATCATAGAAACTCTGCGCGTAGCTGGTCTGCTCCCCTTATTCACCATGGACCAAGATTTCTATTCTGCGCTCCTCGTGGATGAGTTCTTTTCCACTGCTGTTCTCGTGGAAATTGATGTAAATGGGCGCACTCACTACCGGATTGAGGCGCGCGTTCAAAATGTTGACGTCCATATTTCATCATCTGTGATTCGACACTTGCTTGGTTTTCCATCTACCGGTGAAGATCGCATTATTGGGCGTCCGATGACTTACTCTATTGATGATCAGAACAAGATGGCTGCTTCACTTCTAAATATTCCCACGCTTCAAAATAATATCAAAAACACCGAAATTCGAGATGGTGGAGAACTCTTGACTCACATCGCGCACTTGGTGGGAACTTCAATTGTTTTCAAAACTGGGAACGTGAACCGATTCACGGTGGAACAATGGGAATACACAGCTGCCATCATGGCCAAGGAGAAGCTTCACTGGCCTCACATTTTATTTAAGACACTGCGTGAGCAAATTGATAAATTTGTGAAGAACAAAAGTGATGGAAAGACCCGATTCCGCTCACACTGCCTTCTTCTCACAAAACTTTTTCTAACTTACCCTGAGTTAGTTAAGTTTTTGAATGAGAATCCTGAATACAAGATCAATGATGTTCCAATGTTTGGTAAAGCGAGTTTGGACCTCAAGAAGCGCAGAAAGAAGCCTACGAAGCGCGCCAAGGGAATTCAAATCAAGACTGTTGGAGGCTTAGTTGATGAAGACACAGAGTCAGATGATGCGCCTGTCCTTAAAAGCGCACCATTAATAAAGAGCGCAGTGAAGGCAAGCGCTAGACAAGGCGCTGATCCCTTGCCAGGCGCAGAGAAGAGCAAAGGAAAAAGAGTGGTTGATGACCCTCCTCGTGCGCCTATCAAACGTACCAGATTTGAATCTGATGAAGAGCGAGATCTGAGGCTAGCGCAGGAAGCCAGCAGGCTTGAGGCTCAAAGAAAAAGAGATGAAGATTTTCAAGCCAAACAAGCTGCTGAGTCAGAAAAGTTAGAGCGCATGAAAGGCGCTGGATCAAGCGCTGATATTGAGAAAGGGCCTTTTGTTTCCGCGCCTACCCAGCGCGCGCTTACTCAACGCGCCTCCTCTCCCCGTGCTCCCTCATTCAAATTTCAACGGACCAACGTGTCAAGGGTACAACTTCTCTCTGATTTCTTCGGCGATGACATTTCAGACATAGAGGAACCAGTTCAGGGGGAGCAAGAAACCATCCCTCAGCGCACTCCTTCTCCAGTTGCGCCTCCACCTGGACCTGATCAGATCACAACAGCAACTATTGATGTTGAAACAGTTGTTGTTGAAACTGTTGATGTTGAAACTGAAGATGAATTTGAGTCTCCTACTCATTCACCTCCTCCTGCGCCTCCATCTCCTTCTGCGCCCCTTCAAGATTCTGCGCCTCCTCCATCTGCTCCCGATTTGAGCGAGGTACTCTCCATTCTTCATTCTTTACAGCAGGGGCAAGCCAATTTAGAGCAAGGACAGACGCATATAAAGTCTCAATTTGAGCTTCTTACTTCCTTACTCACTGATCAATCCGAAGAGATCGCTGCCATTAAGGGGGAGATGAACTCTCTCAAGGACAAACTCTCTGCTCCTTCTCCTCCTCCGGCGCAGACTCAGGTTCAAGCTCATACTGATCAGGCGTAAACCACCGCTTCTGCGCCTACTTTCATACCTCAGTCTGCTGCGTCTCAATACAACATGAACGTGCTAGTATCTAAGTTGGATGTCCTAAAAGAATTGGTCGTCACTCATTTCACTGCTGCTCACTCTAGCTCTGACAGACGCGCCGAACATATTTCTTCCGACATTATCACGGCTCAAAATGCCATTGAAGCTCACATTCAAATCTTGGAAGAAAATATTTCACAGCAGCAGCAAATCACTCAGCGCTCCATTGATGAATACCAAAACATCAATGTAAATCACTTGAGTTACATTAGAGACGGTATCACTGCCACTCACTCCAGTGTCACTGACACTCAAGGGTTAGCGAACCGTAGTCATCAGCTCGCAAAGCAAATTCAGCGTTCTGTTTTAGAGATCGTTGAAGGATTGAAGGAAGATGATGCGCCTCCCAACCCTTAGTTTCTATTATTTGTTTGTAAGTTTTTAGAACCTTTTGTAATAGAACGATCTCTTTTGTGATAGTGATTTTGTGCTTACTTGTTTTAGCACCTTTTGTTTTTTGTTCTATTCAAAACTTGTAATTTGTAACTCTTACACCCCAAGTTTTAATGAGAACAATGCATCACCTATTATCAAACCTTGTTCACTCAAACTCCTTGTTTGTAGAACAATGAATATTGTTTAAATTCATATGCATCATATTGAATTGTTTCATACTTTCATGCATTAAGTTTAAACTTTGTTTAAACACATTTCAAAACTAAAAAACCATATATCATTTTGAATGTGTTAAACTGATGTTTCTATCATTCCATATGTAATTCTTTATTCTTATTGGAATAGATTAGGAATCTATATTTTGGACTAGTGTGTGCATTAACTTGAGACATGAATTACCAATTTCATTCATTTGGACATGTTCTTATCAAGTATAATGTTTGTCCTTGATATAGTAGGTAATGGCATCAATCAAATAGGGGGAGATTGTTGGGTATGCCCACACATATCTCAGTTTTTATGTAATAGGACCTATTAGATTTGATTGATCCATCACCTAAGTTTTATTTCATGGACTTTAGACCCACATGTAAAAAGTATTTATACTTCATTTTTTAAGTTGTCCATTGTTATAGAATAGGCTTATAAATAGGGCAAGAAGATCAAGTTTCAAGAAAAATCACTCAGTGAGTTTGAGCCGCGCTTATGCGCCTCCTGCGCCACGCGCCTTCTACATTCGCGCCATGCGCCATTTAGAGCGCGCGCATAAGGATTTCTTCATAAGCTATGTTACGCGCCTATGCGCCCCTTGATTTAAGCGCACGCTTACTGTGCGCCTATTAGCTCAATGCGCCTCTTGACTCAAACGCGCCTCAAAGTATTTATTCAACTCTCAGTGATTTATTGAAGACTCGAAGACTTGAAGGGAATTCAAATTACGCCAATGATCCAACGGTGGTTAAAAGATGCATATGCGCTTAATCTGTTGACACGTGTCCATAACGGTCACATTTATGTAGAGTGTCAAAATGGCCATAATATATGCATGCTCCAATCAACGAGCGACAGCTCATCTTATCCACAAGGATTTCCAACGGCTAGTTTTTGAAGTTCACTATAAATACCCCATAACTTCAACATTTTGAAGTTGCTGAGTTTTGCTAAGAATTTCAAGAATTTCTCTCTCTAAGCATTCGTTGAAGATTTGAAGATTGCCTTCGTTTTTCCAGATTTCTCAAGAACATCTTCATACCTTCATCCTTAGCTCAGATCTTCAAGCCTTAACACTTTAGTTTCTTGTGCTCTCCATCTCAAAGATCTAAAGAGCCTTGATTCTAAGAACACACACGCACCTCTTTAAGATTAATCATTTAGATTCTTCTTTAAGAGATACACCGGTTATTGTTTTGGATTTGTTCTTTCATAATAATAGATCTTGAGTTAGTGTATAAGCTCAAACATTGTAATTTGTAACACTCACTCATTATATAAAGATCTCGATTAGAAATACAAGACTAACCATCTTGGTAGAGGACGTAGATCTTTCATTGATCGAACCTCTCCAAATAGCTTGTGTTATTATCTCGTCATTTCTTTCAAGTTATTATTTTCACTCACCATTTGCTTGTTTACTCATTGTAGATTGATTGAACTGAATTGTGTTGTGTTGTTATATCATTTGCCTTAGTTCCTTATTTCAACCACTTTGAGCCAAAATACTTAGAGTGTGTGTGCGCCCCTTTATTACACTTTGCGCCTATTTTCATTACTAAATTCCGCTGTGCATTTCACTCACTCACTTAGGCGCATCTCATAACGCTTACTTGATAAAGTGCGCATTTGCAATTGAGTTTTTCAAGGGTACGAAAAGAATTTTAAAACAGCTATTCACCCCCCCTCTAGCTATTTTTCATACCCTTGTTGCCCTTTGGGACCAACAGAATTAATCGAAGGTAGAGCCGCAAGAATTGAGTCTGAGCAATTTATTGATTAATTGGATTTATTAGTGATACTTAATGTCTTTAAGAGATTTAAAGTTGTAAAATATATTTATGGAAATTAGGATTGCAAAAATTTTGGGTTGTCACCATTATTTTTTATTTGAATCACTCGGTCAGAAGGTTAACTCAATTTGACCAAAATTTTAAGTCAAGCGGATGGAGGGAGTATAATTTTTTGGTAGTTGAAATTGAACTTGGGGAATTTAGAATAAAATATTAACAACAACATTTGGCATGTAATATTCTGTGAATGACAATATGACCGTCAACCATTTTATAATGAGGTGGTCTCCCATGAGAACAAGGGGATCCGTCTCATGCATGAGACGGGTCGCCCCATGACCCATGGGCCGAACCCGTCACGTGGCAACCCACCATTGGCCGATTTTTTTTTTTTTTTTTTTTTTTTTTGAGTTTTTATATTTTTTTTTCGGCTTTTCAGTGGTTTAGCAAAAAATAATAGTTACCATCTCTTAAAGTAACATTGTTCATAAGTAAACGTAATACTTGTTTTAAAAAAACAAAAGCTCGTTTTTACCCATTTGAAAAGTAATAACTTATGTATATGAATGTAATAGTAAGTTTATACAAGTAAATGTAACACTTTGATTGACGAAATTGTAACAGATTTCTATAGATAATGTAATACTTTTACATGTATCATGATAAATTTGACCCCATTGTAACTTATTGTTTGAAAACATATAGATATCTATACATATGTATTACAATTATGTACAAATACTATTACATATAAATAACACGTTTGTTACATTTTAGTTATAATAAGTATTACTTTTGGCAAACGAAGAAAACATAGGAATAACACTATTACTTTAAGAGATGGTAACTATTACTTTAAGAGATGATAACTATTACTTTTCACAAACCGAAAAAAAAACCAAAAAAATAAATATAAAAATTAAAAAAAAAAAAGCAAAAAAAAAAAAAAAAAAAAAATTGGGCCAATGAGGGGCTGCCACGTGGCAGGGTCCCCCCAATGGGTCCTGGAGCAGGGTTGTGGGTCGGGTAATGGGTCAAAAAAATGACCCGTCTCACCCATGAAACGGGTTGGAGTGTTCTCACACAAGTTTTTGTCTTTTATAATTGCTAAAATATACTCCTTCCGTTTCAAAATAGATGTCGTTTTGAAGTGTTTCACACATATTAAGAAATGTCATTAATGCATAAGAAGAAGACTCAAATACCCCTAAAGTAATTCAACCACCTATGTAATTAAATAGTTAGGTAAGAGATAGTTTATTATCATTATTAAGGGTATAATTGGTATAGAGCAATAAAAAAACTTTGGAAATAGTGAAACAACAAGTATTTTGAGACAAAATTTAACTCTCAAAACGACATCTATTTTGAGACGGAGGGAGTAAAAATTAGTGTAAGACGATTTTGTTGAGAGAGTAATAGTTTATCCCTATGAACGGGATGGGATAAGAGCTTATTTCTTCTTTCATCAAGACCCTTCTCATACATATACATGAGACGGTCTCACAAGAGACTTCCTTTTCTTTGTTACAACAACTCTCTTTTTTTCCTCCTATCCTTCATATATACTTCATATTTGATGAATCTTACCCCTTCTAAGTTTTGATTGTGAATACAATTTTTTTTTTTTTTAGCAAATATTAATGTCAAATTTATCATTTTAATAATTTTAAAATAATTTTATTTTTTTAACAATTATTTTACCTTATTTTTCTTTTTATTACATGTATGTTTAATCTAAAAAATCGTTTATAAATTTTAAATTTGCTCAACGAAATGAATGACCTTTCACATGGATACAATTTATCATACAATAAATTATACAAAATACACATTCAAAGCTTTTAACAACGAAATGAATGATTTTTTTAATTAAGAGGAAGTGTGTTATGTGGAACTGTGAACTCTTTACAATTACATTTTTTAAAAAAGGGCAATGCTAGGCTTACAAAAAAAGTTTACAAAATGAAGGATACAAGATGTGTCGATATTTCATTAGCTACATCGATAGTGGACCCGACACACTCTAATTAAAAACACTAACACAATTATGACACCTCATTTTGTAAGCCACATTTTGTAACCATCTTTCGTAAGTTTATTATTCCCCAAAAAGAAATTCTTTTATTTGATTTGATCACTACTATATACAAACAAAAATTACTCAGTCATTTATGTGTTAAGAGTTTTCTTTAATCATATTATTTGTGTGTTTAAGAATTTTTTAATTCCGTTGTAAAATTATTTTTTAAATATAAAAATTTAATTATTAA
The DNA here is from genome assembly GCA_026119855.1 of Campanula takesimana. Lineage (NCBI taxonomy): Eukaryota > Viridiplantae > Streptophyta > Magnoliopsida > Asterales > Campanulaceae > Campanula > Campanula takesimana. The sequence goes on along the minus strand of JAOWBW010000606.1, from coordinate 220,773 downwards.
ATAAATAAATTTGTTCACGCCGTTCATGGCACGGGCGTACTGCTAGTATTTATAATAGAGGTGGTCTCCCATGAGAACAAGGGGATCCGTCTCATGCATGAGACGGGTCGCCCCATGACCCATGGGCCGAACCCGCCACGTGGCAACCCACCATTGGCCGATTTTTTTTTTTTTTTTTTTTTTTTTTTTTTTCCGGCTTTTCAGTGGTTTAGCAAAAAATAATAGTTACCATCTCTTAAAGTAACATTGTTCATAAGTAAACGTAATACTTGTTTTAAAAAAACAAAAGCTCGTTTTTACCCATTTGAAAAGTAATAACTTATGTATATGAATGTAATAGTAAGTTTATACAAGTAAATGTAACACTTCGATTGACGAAATTGTAACAGATTTCTATAGATAATGTAATACTTTTACATGTATCATGATAAATTTGACCCCATTATAACTTATTGTTTGAAAACAAATAGATATCTATACATATGTATTACAATTATTTACAAATACTATTACATATAAATAACACGTTTGTTACATTTTAGTTATAATAAGTATTACTTTTGGCAAACGAAGAAAACATAGGAATAACACTATTACTTTAAGAGATGGTAACTATTACTTTTCACAAACCGAAAAAAAGCCAAAAAAAAAAATATAAAAATTTAAAAAAAAAGCAAAAAAAAAAAAAAAATTTTTTTTTTGGGGCCAATGAGGGGCTGCCACGTGGCAGGGTCCCCCCATGGGTCCTGGAGCAGGGTTGTGGGTCGGGTAATGGGTCAAAAAATGACCCGTCTCACCCAAGAGACGGGTTGGAGTGTTCTCACACAAGTTTTTGTCTTTATAATAAGAGGGAATATATATACTCTCTTCTCCATTCGTGTGTTGCAAGTTGTTTTGTTTCCTATGGGAGATGTTTTACCAATGTTGACTTTCAAACCTTAAGAAAGCCCAAAGGCTTGAGTTTCTAAAATGGAAGTAGCCAGGTCCAAGAAGTTTAAAATTACAAGGAAGACCGTTCAGCCCAAATAATAACCCATATTAATCGGGCCAGCCCTTTTTAACTGGGGCTAGTTCTGGACCGATTTGTTCAAATTGCTGCACCCGTTCCGTCATTTCATTTCATTTCATGTTGATAGGCCAAAATATATTTAACCCGTGCAATCTCATTTTGCAACCTGAAGCAAAATTTATCTTGAAATGACACTTTCAATAGCCATGAATCTCAATTTCCCCCCTCAATACAAAAACGACATTAAAAATTTAATCAAGAAATGGTCGCGCTCGATATTTCATCGTTTCATGTATTTGGGATGTATTTAGCCTCCCAACGTATATACTCAATCCCATAACACGATTACATCCAACTCATATTTTACTATTTACCTGCGTATAAGTGCATACCACTCCTTGCGTGAACATATACGATAAGATTCCCTCGAGTTTCAGATCCACAGAAAGCTGTGATATGATTCAACAATTAGGGCCAGATCCTCTTTAGAACTTGCACGTTATGCTACTGCAATGGTAATTGAATTTTCTTCTCCGTGCCGCTCTACTTTTGATTCTTCAAGTGTCCCTTTTCCTTGCAGTAGTTACATATATCATCTGGCTCGGGACCTTTTGATAAAAAATTCCTATTCTTTTTCTTTCGCCCCCTTGAATCTTGTTGCTACTAGTAACTAGTCTAACCGCTTGATCACTTGTATAGTTGTACTTATACAACTTCCCTTTCAGCGCAACTCTTTAGTCTAAGAGAAGACCTTACCTCTTCTAGAGAAGTTGTATCTTTATCATTTATGCATGACTCCACAAAGTTTAGTATGATAAATGTGTTGATACTCATAGATTTAGATTATCATCTTCATCATAGTTCTTAACCTCAATATTACACAGTTCTATTAATATATTTTAAATCGATCTAAGTGTTCCATACAGGACATACCTTCCTGCATGTGTATGGCAAAAAATTTCTATCATGAATAACTTGTTAGTCAGAGACTTCTTCATGTATAAACTCTCCAACTTTGTCCACAAACCGATTGTCATACTTGATCTTAGACCTCGATGAGAATATCACAAAGACACATGATAATATGTAAATAAGCCTTTTCCTCCAAATTGTCCATCTTCTCAGATTTGTCCTTACTCGTATCTTCTTCAATCGTAATGTTACTTTCTTGTCCTTAACCATGACCAATAAAGACCTTCTATCCTCAACAAGGCTTTCATCTTAATCTACCGCAAACAAAAACTTCTCCTCCCAGTGAACTTGTTAATCTTCACGTCTATAACATGAGCATCTCTTCTTTAGATGCGGAACCAAAGAGATCCTAGCTAGGAGCTCTGATATTAATTTGTTATAACCAAATAGAAAGATGCACATAAATAATAAACAAGAAACAAGAACATACAAAATTGCTTGATTCACTAACGATGTATTAGATACGTCTACAAAGGGGGTGGGAGAGGGAATATTTATAACTATGGAAGATCAAGTACAAATTACTGGTGCCGTTTTATGTAACAAACTTCGAGACCACTAGAACAAAACAGAATGCCAACTGACCATATATGTTCAGATTTAAATATGTTTCATATGTGGTCTTGACCTTCATCTTGAACATTTGATTCGAATACCTGAATTGGATTAACCCACATGTTTTGTTGGGAAATTGGGGGGGGGGGGGTATCTCCGCATCTACTAGCCCATACTAGCAGTCATCAATATGGAGAAAATAATCAACACATGAATAATATATTATAAATGACAAAAAACACCGATGTTTGATAACCCAGTCCATCAATACATGACTACATCTGGGGGCACTTAACCAGAATATCATTATAATAATATATGTAAAGATCACAACATATCACATGCACTCACATAGATCTAGCATGGCTACTCTCCATGAACAATCTCTTATACATATTATCTCACCTCCCCAAGAACATACTATAAACATGACCATGGCCGGGTTGTAGGATCGCCCCCCATGGCTCTTCTAGGCCCCCGACCCCCTCCTAGACACTATTTTGTGGATCTTCCTGATATCCTAACTCCCTCCTATCAAGAAAACAATATTTTGGATGAAAACTCCCCTTTATAGGTGTAGGAGAAGTCCTAAATCAATATATGGAAGAAATCTAGTCAAAATAGGAAACTGACAAAAACTGGGCTGTCCCCGACATGCACGGCCGTGCAGACTTTGCTACTCAGTCGTGCAGCTCGGCCATGCACTATACCTGGAGCAGCCGTTCTCTATTTTCCCCCAAAACAGTATCCTCCTCCCTGTAGTGCACGGCCGTGTGCCTCCCAATGCACGACCGTGCAGCCCTTGTTCTGCACTTTCTCGATTTTCTTCTCCTTTTTGACCTCTCCTTGATCTCCACTAACCCCCTATGATTTAGACTCCTTTTCTCCCCCTATCTCCTCACGGATTTAGGACTCCACTCCCAGCAATTTCCCACTTAGAGACTAAAACCATAAACATAGAAATCGTCCTGTCAAACTCCCACCATGAAGATGACCCCCTTCGAATATTGTAACACCATGTTGAGCCTCCACGCTCCTCCGCCAAGAGCCTCCACGCCCAAGTTATAAGGCGAGTTGAAACCAAGTGACACTTCAACCTCTCCATGTTAGATTCTTCTGGCCTCCCCAAATCAACTTCTACCTTGATTTCTCTTCGCAAGTCTAACTTCGGCTTCTCCCTCCTAGATCCACTCCTCTTGCAATGCTCCCCATGAAAATCAGGCACACCTTGATTTTTTGCATTGTCTTCTTGTGGTCTTTTCTCTCTCTCTCTCTCTCTCTCTGTTAGGTTCACTTGACTCCCACCGCGTTGCAACTTTTGAGTCACTCTCCCCCTAACATGCCGTTCATTGACATCTCTCTGTTTTTACACCAATAGGCCATTTTTTAAGCCTCTTGCTCCCACACGGAATGAATTTGATGTTGTTAGTAGAGTACAACATCCTCCTAACTCCCATCCGTCGTTTGCGAGAAGTTTTCCTCTACTCACGTGGTCTAACCAGCTTATACCACTCACCTTTGCATCGTCGGTTTCTTCTGCAAGTGCCTGATGCATCTCCTCCTCTTCTTTCATATTTACTATATCGCCTAAATTTGCACAAAAAAAATTCCCCCTTGTGATCTTTCTCCAACCACCTTGACTGCCCCAAGATCCCTTGAACACCTCCGATCCATCTAGATCTCTGCATCTCCAAATCCCACCACAAATCTCTACAGATCTCATAAGAAACACACGAACTGATTCAGGCTGTCTGACCTTCTTCACGGTTGTAACCTATTTGGCACGCTCTTGCTTCAAATAAGAAACCCTAGCAGCTCTCGGATTAATCCTTCACATCTTCCACACGAAGAATTTGCATTGCACGAAATCTGCACGTGCGCTGCCCAAAGCCTGCACGTGCATTGCACGAATTCTGCACGTGCACTGCACGAAAAATCTACCGTCTCTTTTCTTCACATTGGATCTCTCGAATCTCAAAACAAAGCTCTGATACCAGTTGTTGGGAAATTGGGGGGATCTCCGCATCCACTAGCCCATACTAGCAGTCATCAATATGGTGAAAATAATCAACAAATGAATAATATAATATGAAAGGCAAATAACACCGATGTTTGATAACCCAGTTCATCAACACATGACTATATCTGGGGGCACTTAGCCAATATATCATTATAATAATAATATATGTAAAGATTACAACTTAGCACATGCACTCACATAGATCTAGCATGGCTACTCTCCATGAACAATATCTCATACATATTATCTGACCTCCCCAAGAACACACAAACAAAAAGACCATGGACGGGTTGTAGGATCGCCCCCCATGGCTCTCCTCGCCCCCCCCCGGTCCCCTCCTAGACACTATTTTGTGGCTCTTCTTGATATCTTAACTCTCTCCTATTAAGCACACAATGTTCTGAACAAAATTCCTCTTTTAATGGTGTATGAGAAGTCCTAAATCAATACATAGAATAAAACTGACAAAAAATGGGCTGTCCCCGACATGCACGGCCGTGCAGCTCGGCCATGCACTATACCTGGAGCGGCTGTGCTCTATTCCCCCCGCCCCCCAAAAAAAGTAGCCTCCTCCCCATAGTGCACGGCCGTGTGCCTCCCCATGCACGGCGTGCAGCCCCTGTTCTTTACTTTCTCGATCTCCTTTCCCTTTTTGACCTCTCCTTGATCTCCACCAACCCCCTATAATTTAGACTCTTTTTCTCCGTCTCCTCACGGTTTTAGGACTCCACTCCCAACATGTCTAGGACTTCAAAACACTTCATATTGTTCTTGGGTCACTAGCGAATACAAATAACATTATGAACAAAGTAAACAAAATTATCTGTCATTCTTTGAGTGTCTCGGCTATTCAGAACAATCAGAATCGATATACTAGCTATCCCTAACTCTTAGAGAATCAGTAAACCCTAACATAGACAAAGCCTAGAAATAAAGTCAGTGGGATATGCGACCGCACGAGGCGGCACATAGCCCACTCATGCGGTCACCCAAAATGTGCACATAGCTATCGCAACTTTGTTTTAACGCACACTTATGTTCGAAAGAGAAGCGAAGAAAGAAAATCTTGCTCATTCTGAAATGAGATTTTAATTTCAATATTTTAATAACAATTTGACTTTTAAGTATATTTTTAAGCAGGTTGTATATTTTGAAGTGCAAATGAGGATATGGTGGTGAATGGATGTTAAAAGTAATCACTTTAGTATATTTAGATGCTAACTTAACTAGTGAGTAACCCGTCGAGATTCGACGGGAGCATAGTAATGCTAAGAATTAAAAAAAAAAAAAACACTCCCTCCGCTCCCTAAATGATCTTCAAATTTGACATTTTTCATTAATAATGAAGAAAAGATTCCCTTCGTCCCTGCAGTGAGAGGAAGCAAAATAAGACAGTAAAAATTATACTCCCTCCGTCCCAAAATGATGTTTTCATTTGCTATTTCTCATTGTCTCAAAAAGTTCTTCTCATTTGTACAATTTGGGCTTCGAAGTGCATAAACAAAAGATGGCTAGTGAAGCTAGTATTCATATTCTTAAAAAGTTTGAATAGTCAAATAAGAAGATTATTTTGGGACGGAGGGAGTAGTTCTTTCTAGGCTTGAAACGAAATTGATACAAATGCAAAAGGCATACTGGTATTTATGCTTTTATCTGGTCGAGAAACATACTCCTCTAATTCAACCTCATCACTCAAAATTCATTTTGGCAGTGCATATGACCAGCCTCTATTAGGTAAGGGAAACTCAATCTTACGGTCAAGTCTTCCGGGACGGAAAATTGCAGGGTCCAAAGTGTCAGCTCAATTGGTTGCCATTTTAACCTTGACGTTAACTGTTTGGTCAAACCCGTCCATCTGGTTTAAGAGTTCCATGCCATGAGGATTCTTTAAACTTCTCTGTGAGCACTAGTCTGAGCATCGAACCTAGCAGTAGCAATTGCATCTACCTCATCAATGGATATAATTGCGGGGTTCATTATCTTCCATTTAATTACACAAACACTGTATGAACTCCGACGGCCTGAAATGGAGCACAGGAGCAGTCATCGCTTGCACTTGGCCTGAATAATAGATCTTTTCCGAAAAGAAGAAAGAGACTTCCTGTTATGAAAAATCAAAAGCAACACCATCATTGATAGATGATCTTGGAATCAACTTCAAAAACATGTTTCAATTACATGTTCTATATGATAAAAAAAAAAAAAAAAAAAAAAAAAAAAAAACAGGAACTGTGTCTAGTTTAAAAGCAACAGAGGTGGGGCTTCCTTAGCCATTATACTCACTTGTGTAGCTGACAGCCTGACATTGCTTCATGTTTCCATACCCTACTTCCGCAACTTGCTTCAAACTTCAACCTCCACAAAGTTTGAAATTTGCCTCACTTAAAATATAGGATTAGTCAACTGGCTAAGTCGCATCATACATAATGGAATAGCTGAGGGTTTAATGACACACAGAGTGGTAGAATTTTGGTTTTAATTTTTTCTCACCTTGTAAAAAGAAGATTCGCTTTCAGTTGGGACATAACCACGCGGCACTGATCCACAACCTGAAACACAAAAATGTCCAAAGTGTCAGCCTCTATTAGGTAAGGGAAACTCAATTTTACTGTCTTATTTTGCTTCATCTCTTTTCATTCAATAGAGTTGCTCTTTATAAAACTCATAAATTCTGATTGCTGAACCAACTATTTGGAAAATACTCCCTCCGTCCAGAATTGAATCAAACCAAAACAAACGAGCTACTGTATATTCAGGGACGGAGCAAAAAAATGAATACAGTGGCTATTTAAAACTCATAAAATCTGATTGTTGAACCAACTATTTGAGAAATATTCCCTTCGTCCCTGCAGTGAATCAATGAAAAGTGGACATTCTATTTAAAACTGAGTACTATCCTGAGAAATACTCCCTCCGTCCCGAAGTGAATAACTGAAAAGTGGACATTTAGGGACAGAGGAAAAAATGCTATTAAAAACTGAGTAATATCCTAAATTGATGAGAGGTGTGATGTTTAAGCTTATTCCGTGAAATACATTAATATCACTCTTAACAAAAACCTATAAAATGATAAGATCATTGCATTAAGGATGAATGTTTAAAAATTTAGAATTACCTCATAATTTGTGAAAAACTTCTTTATAGACCACATTAGTGGTCATATCGCTTGTTTGACCATCGTTTTCACAAATCAGAACTTTGAGCCCCTTTTTGCTTGTAACTCTCGAGACTGCCACATACAACTGCCCGTAACTGAATACAGGTCGTGGAAGATAAAGCCCAACATGAGAAAGAGACTGTCCCTGACTCTTATTTATAGTCATAGTGAAGCAAACATTCAATGGGAACTGTCTACGTTGGAATTCAACTGGAAATTTTGTCAAATCGGATGGGCTCAACATCATTCTAGGAACAAACATCTTCATGCCAGTATTCTTTCCAGAGAGCATTCTTGCTTCAAGTATATGTTTTCCTAGATTTGTAACTATTAGTCTCGTTCCGTTGCATAATTCTGAAGCTTAATCAATGTTTTTGAGTAGCATGACTATACACCCAACCTTCAGACGTATGGAATGGTTCGGCAAGCCCGAGCATTTAATCGTATTAAGAAACTCAACAGAAAATACATCCTCGTGGTCAGCAATATCTCCGTCCTCCTTGCTGATGCTATCTGAACTCATATACAACACTTCTTCACCGGGAAATAGTGACATCACATAATCATTGATAGTATCTACTATCTCATTAGTTGGTGCCAAAATTGCTCTATCCTGAAAAAAACCATCAATACCCATATTATGTAATATGTCAGGATACGTGTTTTGAACAATAGTTGTAATAGGATCAGCTGTATCCGCTATCAAAATATCATCTGGAAATTTAATGTCAACTTCTCCATCATTTTTTTCACCGACATCACCATCTCCTACCCTTAGTATCTATTCAACAAATTTTTTGATCTCCATAACATCAGAAGAGGAAGAGGAACCGACCTACATACATTTAGACAATGAATGAGATAGAGTTAAATTCTGTGAATTCTGGCCAAGTTAGACTAGTAGCAAACGTGGAAAAAAAAAAAACGAAAGGATCACCCGACCGGTTACCGTCATTTCCTGCAATTCATAAATAAAGTTAAATCTAGATAAAAAAAAATTGAGCTTAAAAATGTATGTTACTCCCTCTGTCTCTAAATGAGTATATAAAAAAATTATAACTTTCTCTTTATCAAAAGAAGTTTTCAAAACTCTTGGGACAATATTTAGAGACAGAGTTAGTAGTATTTACTTTTGATCAAATGCAAAAATAGATATTTGAAAATGCATTGTCCTTGTTACCTTATTATTAGGTAGAGCATATAATGGCTCTGGTTTACTGGCTTTGGTGAACGTCCTGTCGAGTGTGTGAAGAACAAACCAGCTATGGAGATATTTAAGTGCAAGAATTGAAGCTTCCATGGCGAGTTGGAATGAAAATGAAGAACCTGCAAAAAAATATTAATGGTGATAAACATAATCCGACCCATTTCTTGCTTACAGAAAGATGATTTTAGGCAGTTTGACTATATCGCAAATGGCAGAGATGCTCAAATTCAAATTTCTAAAAAACAAAACCAATTCACTCGAATTATAATTCCCCAAATAAAGCCAATGAAAAAATATATATATGATAAACTAACCCTTAGCCGTCAACCCCAGACCCCAAAATCAAAACATAAAACACTCAATCATTGACTAAAAAAGCCATAACAATTCAACCAAAGATGTAACCTACCCCCAAAAAAATATATATATAGAAACCTTGCTGAAGAGCTTCGCAACAACCCATTAACTTGAACGGATTTTCCTAATATATATCCCGAACATTGATTCTACACTTCTCAACCACCATAAACTCTTATAATAAACTTTTGATATCCAAGTTATAAAATCTCAAACAAAAAACAAATGTATATAAAAAAAAAGAATATATTTAAATGTGTGTTGATTAAAAATAAATTTTTACGGAATGAAGGGAGTACTACAAAAGTCTATAGCATATTAAAAAAGGGAACTAAAATCAAAGAAATTAAAATATAAGAATCTGAAGAAAAACAAAATGAGGCTATTAATCAAGGATCTGGGTCAGAAACTTTGAACTTGAAGGAAAAACCTGCACATGGTATATGATTTTCTAACGCATTTTATATGTAGTTGGCATTTATCAATAATATCAAAGATTCAATAAAAAAAAACTACATGTTTAAGATAAGATTTTAGAGAGGGAAGCCAAGTGCAGGATCAGTTGAAGATGCAGTATGAATATTCAACATCTTATGTGACAGTAAATGATCCTCGAAGCCCAGATTGAAGCCTTGGAAAATGAAGTTACGTTGAGATCTAAAGAATTTTCGGAGTCTTTAGTATCAACAAAAGATTTTAGAGAGGAAAATAGAGGAAAATATGGCTTACCAATAGAAAGGAATTGACTATATTTCAATATTAGCTGATCTCAAAGTTACGTAGATAAAAAAAAAATTAACCCTTAGATCAAAACTGATTGAATTTGAAAGGAAAAGTAAAATAAAATAAATTAGAGTCTAAAACATAGACATGAATGAAAGGAAGGAATAATTTGTTGCTATCTTTACGTAATTTTGAATTTGAAATGTGATAGTAATATCTATCAAATCAATTCTTTGTGTGTTATCATAATGTCTTTCCTTATCAGTTCGAAATCTTTAAAAGGTAAGTTGTTTTTTTTTTAGTTGAAACACCAAAATGTGCTGACCAATAGAATGACGACACGTGGCATTATGAGGTGGCATTATGAGGTGGCGCGTTGTGGAAGCTCGAAATGTTTCTGCTTTCTAATATTATATAGATTCATAAATAAAGTTAAATCTAGATAAAAAAAAATTGAGCTTAAAAATGTGTGCTAATCCCTCTGTCTCTAAATGAGTATATAAAAAAAATATAACTTTCTCTTCATCAAAAGCAGTTTTGAAAACTCTTGGGACAATATTTAGAGACAGATTTAGTAGTATTTACTTTTGATCAAATGCAAAAATAGATATTTGAAAATGCATTGTCCTTGTTACCTTATTATTAGGTAGAGCATATAATGGCTCTGGTTTACTGGCTTTGGTGAATGTCCTGTCGAGTGTGTGAAGAACAAACCAGCTATGGAGATATTTAAGTGCAAGAATTGAAGCTTCCATGGCGAGTTGGAATGAAAATGAAGAACCTGCAAAAAAATATTAATGGTGATAAACATAATCCGACCCATTTCTTGCTTACAGAAAGATGATTTTAGGCAGTTTGACTATATCGCAAATGGCAGAGATGCTCAAATTCAAATTTCTAAAAAACAAAACCAATTCACTCGAATTATGATTCCCCAAATAAACCCAATGAAAAAATATATATATGATAAACTAACCCTTAGCCGTCAACCCCAGACCCCAAAATCAAAACATAAAACACTCAATCATTGATTAAAAAAGCCATAACAATTCAACCAAAGATGTAACCTACCCCCCAAAAAATATATATATAGAAACCTTGCTGAAGAGCTTCGCAACAACCCATTAACTTGAACGGATTTTCCTAATATATATCCCGAACATTGATTCTACACTTCTCATCCACCATAAACTCTTATAATAAACTTTTGATATCCAAGTTATAAAATCTCAAACAAAAAACAAATGTATATAAAAAAATAGAATATATTTAAATGTGTGTTGATTAAAAATAAATTTTGACGGAATGGAGGGAGTACTACAAAAGTCTATAGCATATTAAAAGAGGGAACTAAAATCAAAGAAATTAAAATATAAGAATCTGAAGAAAAACAAAATGAGGCTATTAATCAAGGATCTGGGTCAGAAACTTTGAACTTGAAGGAAAAACCTGCACATGGTATATGATTTTCTAACGCATTTTATATGTAGTTGGCATTTATCAATAATATCAAAGATTCAATAAAAAAAAAAACTACATGTTTAACATAAGATTTTAGAGAGGGAAGCCAAGTGCAGGATCAGTTGAAGATGCAGTATGAATGTTCAACATCTTATGTGACAGTAAATGATCCTCGAAGCCCAGATTGAAGCCTTGGAAAATGAAGTTACGTTGAGATCTAAAGAATTTTCGGAGTCTTTAGTATCAACAAAAGATTTTAGAGAGGAAAATAGAGGAAAATATGGCTTACCAATAAAAAGGAATTGACTATATTTCAATATTAGCTGATCTCAAAGTTACGTAGATAAAAAAAAATTAACCCTTAGATCAAAACTGATTGAATTTGAAAGGAAAAGTAAAATAAAATAAATTAGAGTCTAAAACATAGACATGAATGAAAGGAAGGAATAATTTGTTGCTATCTTTACGTAATTTTGAATTTGAAATGTGATAGTAATATCTATCAAATCAATTCTTTGTGTGTTATCATAATGTCTTTCCTTATCAGTTCGAAATCTTTAAAAGGTAAGTTGTTTTTTTTTAGTTGAAAGCACCAAAATGTGCTGACCAATAGAATGACGACACGTGGCATTATGAGGTGGCATTATGAGGTGGTGCGTTGTGGAAGCTCGAAATGTTTCTGCTTTCTAATATTATATAGATTCATAAATAAAGTTAAATCTAGATAAAAAAAAAAATTGAGCTTAAAAATGTATGCTACTCCCTCTGTCTCTAAATGAGTATATAAAAAAAATATAACTTTCTCTTCATCAAAAGCAGTTTTGAAAACTCTTGGGACAATATTTAGAGACAGAGTTAGTAGTATTTACTTTTGATCAAATGCAAAAATAGATATTTGAAAATGCATTGTCCTTGTTACCTTATTATTAGGTAGAGCATATAATGGCTCTGGTTTACTGGCTTTGGTGAATGTCCTGTCGAGTGTGTGAAGAACAAACCAGCTATGGAGATATTTAAGTGCAAGAATTGAAGCTTCCATGGCGAGTTGGAATGAAAATGAAGAACCTGCAAAAAAATATTAATGGTGATAAACATAATCCGACCCATTTCTTGCTTACAGAAAGATGATTTTAGGCAGTTTGACTATATCGCAAATGGCAGAGATGCTCAAATTCAAATTTCTAAAAAACAAAACCAATTCACTCGAATTATGATTCCCCAAATAAAGCCAATGAAAAAATATATATATGATAAACTAACCCTTAGCCGTCAACCCTAGACCCCAAAATCAAAACATAAAACACTCAATCATTGACTAAAAAAGCCATAACAATTCAACCAAAGATGTAACCTACCCCCAAAAATATATATATATAGCAACCTTGCTGAAGAGCTTCGCAACAACCCATTAACTTGAACGGATTTTCCTAATATATATCCCGAACATTGATTCTACACTTCTCAACAACCATAAACTCTTATAATAAACTTTTGATATCCAAGTTATAAAATCTCAAACAAAAAACAAATGTATATCAAAAAAAAGAATATATTTAAATGTGTGTTGATTAAAAATAAATTTTGACGGAATGGAGGGAGTACTACAAAAGTCTATAGCATATTAAAAGAGGGAACTAAAATCAAAGAAATTAAAATATAAGAATCTGAAAAAAAACAAAATGAGGCTATTATTCAAGGATCTGGGTCAGAAACTTTGAACTTGAAGGAAAAACCTGCACATGGTATATGATTTTCTAACGCATTTTATATGTAGTTGGCATTTATCAATAATATCAAAGATTCAATAAAAAAAAAACTACATGTTTAACATAAAATTTTAGAGAGGGAAGCCAAGTGCAGGAACAGTTGAAGATGCAGTATGAATGTTCAACATCTTATGTGACAGTAAATGATCCTCGAAGCCCAGATGAAGCCTTGGAAAATGAACTTACGTTGAGATCTAAAGAATTTTCGGAGTCTTTAGTATCAACAAAAGATTTTAGAGAGGAAAATAGAGGAAAATATGGCTTACCAATAAAAAGGAATTGACTATATTTCAATATTAGCTGATCTCAAAGTTACGTAGATAAAAAAAAATTAACCCTTAGATCAAAACTGATTGAATTTGAAAGGAAAAGTAAAATAAAATAAATTAGAGTCTAAAACATAGACATGAATGAAAGGAAGGAATAATTTGTTGCTATCTTTACGTAATTTTGAATTTGAAATGTGATAGTAATATCTATCAAATCAATTCTTTGTGTGTTATCATAATGTCTTTCCTTATCAGTTCGAAATCTTTAAAAGGTAAGTTGTTTTTTTTTAGTTGAAAGCACCAAAATGTGCTGACCAATAGAATGACGACACGTGGCATTATGAGGTGGCATTATGAGGTGGTGCGTTGTGGAAGCTCGAAATGTTTCTGCTTTCTAATATTATATAGATTCATAAATAAAGTTAAATCTAGATAAAAAAAAAAATTGAGCTTAAAAATGTATGCTACTCCCTCTGTCTCTAAATGAGTATATAAAAAAAATATAACTTTCTCTTCATCAAAAGCAGTTTTGAAAACTCTTGGGACAATATTTAGAGACAGAGTTAGTAGTATTTACTTTTGATCAAATGCAAAAATAGATATTTGAAAATGCATTGTCCTTGTTACCTTATTATTAGGTAGAGCATATAATGGCTCTGGTTTACTGGCTTTGGTGAATGTCCTGTCGAGTGTGTGAAGAACAAACCAGCTATGGAGATATTTAAGTGCAAGAATTGAAGCTTCCATGGCGAGTTGGAATGAAAATGAAGAACCTGCAAAAAAATATTAATGGTGATAAACATAATCCGACCCATTTCTTGCTTACAGAAAGATGATTTTAGGCAGTTTGACTATATCGCAAATGGCAGAGATGCTCAAATTCAAATTTCTAAAAACAAAACCAATTCACTCGAATTATGATTCCCCAAATAAAGCCAATGAAAAAATATATATATGATAAACTAACCCTTAGCCGTCAACCCTAGACCCCAAAATCAAAACATAAAACACTCAATCATTGACTAAAAAAGCCATAACAATTCAACCAAAGATGTAACCTACCCCCAAAAATATATATATATAGCAACCTTGCTGAAGAGCTTCGCAACAACCCATTAACTTGAACGGATTTTCCTAATATATATCCCGAACATTGATTCTACACTTCTCAACAACCATAAACTCTTATAATAAACTTTTGATATCCAAGTTATAAAATCTCAAACAAAAAACAAATGTATATCAAAAAAAAGAATATATTTAAATGTGTGTTGATTAAAAATAAATTTTGACGGAATGGAGGGAGTACTACAAAAGTCTATAGCATATTAAAAGAGGGAACTAAAATCAAAGAAATTAAAATATAAGAATCTGAAAAAAAACAAAATGAGGCTATTATTCAAGGATCTGGGTCAGAAACTTTGAACTTGAAGGAAAAACCTGCACATGGTATATGATTTTCTAACGCATTTTATATGTAGTTGGCATTTATCAATAATATCAAAGATTCAATAAAAAAAAACTACATGTTTAACATAAAATTTTAGAGAGGGAAGCCAAGTGCAGGAACAGTTGAAGATGCAGTATGAATGTTCAACATCTTATGTGACAGTAAATGATCCTCGAAGCCCAGATGAAGCCTTGGAAAATGAACTTACGTTGAGATCTAAAGAATTTTCGGAGTCTTTAGTATCAACAAAAGATTTTAGAGAGGAAAATAGAGGAAAATATGGCTTACCAATAAAAAGGAATTGACTATATTTCAATATTAGCTGATCTCAAAGTTACGTAGATAAAAAAAAATTAACCCTTAGATCAAAACTGATTGAATTTGAAAGGAAAAGTAAAATAAAATAAATTAGAGTCTAAAACATAGACATGAATGAAAGGAAGGAATAATTTGTTGCTATCTTTACGTAATTTTGAATTTGAAATGTGATAGTAATATCTATCAAATCAATTCTTTGTGTGTTATCATAATGTCTTTCCTTATCAGTTCGAAATCTTTAAAAGGTAAGTTGTTTTTTTTTAGTTGAAAGCACCAAAATGTGCTGACCAATAGAATGACGACACGTGGCATTATGAGGTGGCATTATGAGGTGGTGCGTTGTGGAAGCTCGAAATGTTTCTGCTTTCTAATATTATATAGATTCATAAATAAAGTTAAATCTAGATAAAAAAAAAAATTGAGCTTAAAAATGTATGCTACTCCCTCTGTCTCTAAATGAGTATATAAAAAAAATATAACTTTCTCTTCATCAAAAGCAGTTTTGAAAACTCTTGGGACAATATTTAGAGACAGAGTTAGTAGTATTTACTTTTGATCAAATGCAAAAATAGATATTTGAAAATGCATTGTCCTTGTTACCTTATTATTAGGTAGAGCATATAATGGCTCTGGTTTACTGGCTTTGGTGAATGTCCTGTCGAGTGTGTGAAGAACAAACCAGCTATGGAGATATTTAAGTGCAAGAATTGAAGCTTCCATGGCGAGTTGGAATGAAAATGAAGAACCTGCAAAAAAATATTAATGGTGATAAACATAATCCGACCCATTTCTTGCTTACAGAAAGATGATTTTAGGCAGTTTGACTATATCGCAAATGGCAGAGATGCTCAAATTCAAATTTCTAAAAAACAAAACCAATTCACTCGAATTATGATTCCCCAAATAAAGCCAATGAAAAAATATATATATGATAAACTAACCCTTAGCCGTCAACCCTAGACCCCAAAATCAAAACATAAAACACTCAATCATTGACTAAAAAAGCCATAACAATTCAACCAAAGATGTAACCTACCCCCAAAAATATATATATATAGCAACCTTGCTGAAGAGCTTCGCAACAACCCATTAACTTGAACGGATTTTCCTAATATATATCCCGAACATTGATTCTACACTTCTCAACAACCATAAACTCTTATAATAAACTTTTGATATCCAAGTTATAAAATCTCAAACAAAAAACAAATGTATATCAAAAAAAAGAATATATTTAAATGTGTGTTGATTAAAAATAAATTTTGACGGAATGGAGGGAGTACTACAAAAGTCTATAGCATATTAAAAGAGGGAACTAAAATCAAAGAAATTAAAATATAAGAATCTGAAAAAAAAACAAAATGAGGCTATTATTCAAGGATCTGGGTCAGAAACTTTGAACTTGAAGGAAAAACCTGCACATGGTATATGATTTTCTAACGCATTTTATATGTAGTTGGCATTTATCAATAATATCAAAGATTCAATAAAAAAAAAACTACATGTTTAACATAAAATTTTAGAGAGGGAAGCCAAGTGCAGGAACAGTTGAAGATGCAGTATGAATGTTCAACATCTTATGTGACAGTAAATGATCCTCGAAGCCCAGATGAAGCCTTGGAAAATGAACTTACGTTGAGATCTAAAGAATTTTCGGAGTCTTTAGTATCAACAAAAGATTTTAGAGAGGAAAATAGAGGAAAATATGGCTTACCAATAAAAAGGAATTGACTATATTTCAATATTAGCTGATCTCAAAGTTACGTAGATAAAAAAAAATTAACCCTTAGATCAAAACTGATTGAATTTGAAAGGAAAAGTAAAATAAAATAAATTAGAGTCTAAAACATAGACATGAATGAAAGGAAGGAATAATTTGTTGCTATCTTTACGTAATTTTGAATTTGAAATGTGATAGTAATATCTATCAAATCAATTCTTTGTGTGTTATCATAATGTCTTTCCTTATCAGTTCGAAATCTTTAAAAGGTAAGTTGTTTTTTTTTAGTTGAAAGCACCAAAATGTGCTGACCAATAGAATGACGACACGTGGCATTATGAGGTGGCATTATGAGGTGGTGCGTTGTGGAAGCTCGAAATGTTTCTGCTTTCTAATATTATATAGATTCATAAATAAAGTTAAATCTAGATAAAAAAAAAATTGAGCTTAAAAATGTATGCTACTCCCTCTGTCTCTAAATGAGTATATAAAAAAAATATAACTTTCTCTTCATCAAAAGCAGTTTTGAAAACTCTTGGGACAATATTTAGAGACAGAGTTAGTAGTATTTACTTTTGATCAAATGCAAAAATAGATATTTGAAAATGCATTGTCCTTGTTACCTTATTATTAGGTAGAGCATATAATGGCTCTGGTTTACTGGCTTGGTGAATGTCCTGTCGAGTGTGTGAAGAACAAACCAGCTATGGAGATATTTAAGTGCAAGAATTGAAGCTTCCATGGCGAGTTGGAATGAAAATGAAGAACCTGCAAAAAAATATTAATGGTGATAAACATAATCCGACCCATTTCTTGCTTACAGAAAGATGATTTTAGGCAGTTTGACTATATCGCAAATGGCAGAGATGCTCAAATTCAAATTTCTAAAAAACAAAACCAATTCACTCGAATTATGATTCCCCAAATAAAGCCAATGAAAAAATATATATATGATAAACTAACCCTTAGCCGTCAACCCTAGACCCCAAAATCAAAACATAAAACACTCAATCATTGACTAAAAAAGCCATAACAATTCAACCAAAGATGTAACCTACCCCCAAAAATATATATATATAGCAACCTTGCTGAAGAGCTTCGCAACAACCCATTAACTTGAACGGATTTTCCTAATATATATCCCGAACATTGATTCTACACTTCTCAACAACCATAAACTCTTATAATAAACTTTTGATATCCAAGTTATAAAATCTCAAACAAAAAACAAATGTATATCAAAAAAAAGAATATATTTAAATGTGTGTTGATTAAAAATAAATTTTGACGGAATGGAGGGAGTACTACAAAAGTCTATAGCATATTAAAAGAGGGAACTAAAATCAAAGAAATTAAAATATAAGAATCTGAAAAAAACAAAATGAGGCTATTATTCAAGGATCTGGGTCAGAAACTTTGAACTTGAAGGAAAAACCTGCACATGGTATATGATTTTCTAACGCATTTTATATGTAGTTGGCATTTATCAATAATATCAAAGATTCAATAAAAAAAAAACTACATGTTTAACATAAAATTTTAGAGAGGGAAGCCAAGTGCAGGAACAGTTGAAGATGCAGTATGAATGTTCAACATCTTATGTGACAGTAAATGATCCTCGAAGCCCAGATGAAGCCTTGGAAAATGAACTTACGTTGAGATCTAAAGAATTTTCGGAGTCTTTAGTATCAACAAAAGATTTTAGAGAGGAAAATAGAGGAAAATATGGCTTACCAATAAAAAGGAATTGACTATATTTCAATATTAGCTGATCTCAAAGTTACGTAGATAAAAAAAAATTAACCCTTAGATCAAAACTGATTGAATTTGAAAGGAAAAGTAAAATAAAATAAATTAGAGTCTAAAACATAGACATGAATGAAAGGAAGGAATAATTTGTTGCTATCTTTACGTAATTTTGAATTTGAAATGTGATAGTAATATCTATCAAATCAATTCTTTGTGTGTTATCATAATGTCTTTCCTTATCAGTTCGAAATCTTTAAAAGGTAAGTTGTTTTTTTTTTTTTTAGTTGAAAGCACCAAAATGTGCTGACCAATAGAAAGACGACACGTGGCATTATGAGGTGGCGCGTTGTGGAAGCTCGAAATGTTTCTACTTTCTAATATTATATAGATTATGAAACCAATTAAAAAAATAGTACTATTTTCTTGTATTTTTTTTTTGAAAATGAATGGACAAATTTATTCAGATATTATTATATTAAGGAGGAGTGTTTATTTACAATTGAAGATACAATTTGATCTTATACCATCAATTGGTAGGGCAAGATCTTATTTTAAATGAATAGAACAAAAGGGGTAAATAAAGCGGAACCACATTACTGATCCATATAAATGCAGACAAGGAAAGTCAAGGTCAGTAACAATCATGGGACCATATGAGGTTCTCCTACTTATGAATTATGGATGCCACTTGCCACAAAAATAGACATACAACCCAAAAGTAGTAAAAACAATGAACCAGACGAATCAATCTTGGATTTTGATAGTTACTATTCCCCTCCGACCAAAAATGATATTCGCGTTTGACTATTCAAATTTTTTAAGGATATGAACACTTACTTTGCTAGCAATGTTTTGTTTATGCACTTTTAAGCCTAAATTGTAGAAAGACGAAGAACTTTTTGGGACAACATGAAATAGCAAATAAGAAAATTATTTTGGGACGGATGGAGTATATGATTAAATATACTGTACTATATGTAGATGATGACAATTCACATATAAAAGGAGTGGTTGATATTATCACCATTCACTATAGTACTAGTACTAAAGATATTTATATTCTTCCTTGATTAGATATTTTTATTTTTTTTTGCCCGAGAGGATTTAGAATCAGCTTCAATTAGAGTCGTCAATTTGGGATTGTCCCGTCCCGCCATATAAATGGGACGGGATGGGATAGTATATTCTAATCCCGTATAAAAGCGGGTCTATTTGAGACATCCCGTTTGGGACACGGGACAAAGTGGGACGGGATGCCCCGCATTTTTTTAATTTTAATTTTAATTTTAATTTTAATGTTAATTTTTTTAACCTCAAAGATATTTTAGCACTTAATTTTTAGTTTTTTCTTTCAACTACCGATCGTCTTTTTTTTGTTGATTAAGCTATTTAAAGATAAATGTTGAGTACAGAAAGTATATATATTGTTTACTTGAGAGATTTTTGCCTTTACATAATCACAATCCTATAATTAAATTTAAGGAAAAAAAAACGTCTTAACTAATACATATGGACAATAGCTAATACAATGGCATTATTTTTGACTTGATTCTTGCTGTGATATGAAGTCTTGAGATTTTGATATTTCCTGTGATATGGAATCTTGAGAATTATTTTGTGTGAGTTCACTATCCTTAATACTATTTTATGAAATAAGAAGTTTTGATTTTGTTGGATTGTAAATGATTAGTCTTATGTTTTAAATTTAATGTTTTGACATCATCTTAGTTAGATTTTAGTTTTATAATATTAGCGTCTTCTTGTCCCGCATTTGTCCTGAATTGTCCCGCGTCCCGAGGTAGGATGGGACGGGACAAGGATTTTCCGTCCCGCGAAGAATTTGGGATGTCCCGTCCCATCCCGTAATATTGCGGGATTTTATAGTTTCGTCCCGTCCCGTTTTCCCGAATTGACGGCTCTAGTTGCAATTGCATAATATTTCACTGTAGGGATGGCAACGGGGCAAATACGAAGCGGGTTTACTCAATATCGAACCCGCCCCCGCAGTGAACACTCCTTGTACCGAACTTGCCCCTCCCCGTCGAGTGCTAAAGCCGTATCCGCCCCGTCCCGTATTCAACAAAAACATAATTTTTGGCTTTAGCCCAGCCTGTATAACTTAGGGATGGCCAGACAGAACCGGACCAGAACGGGACTAGAACCGGACCAGAACCGCCAAACCGGCCCAGAAAGCCCGAAATCGCCTTGAACCTTGACGAAAACTACAACCGTGTGAACTGAGACCGTTTGTAACACGGGTCGGTTATGGTTCATCCCCTCTGAAAACCGTGAACCGGCAGTTCCGAACCGCCATGAACCGCCTAAACGAACCGGAACCTTCAGCAAAACCGTTAGAAAACCGTCGAAATCGTTAGATTTCTAATGGTTTCATCAAAATTAACCGGTACTAACGGAAAATTGATTAGAAAAGTTGAATTTTGACTAAATTTTTAGCCAAATTCAGTGAATAAAAATAATAAAAATTTGTCGAGTATGTAAAAGAAAAGAGGGACTGACCTCTTTAAATTTTTAAACATTTTTTCTATATACCTTTTTGTAAAACGGTAGTAAAATATTATTTAAATTATTTTTTCCATTAAAAAAAAATATATATTTTTTTAAAGGAAACTGTGGACCGTCGGTTCCAAGCCATGAACCAGCGGTTCCTAACCGTAACCGTAACCGGAAGAGAAACGGTTCGGTTACAGTTCAAGATTTTCCGGAACCGGAATCGTAACCGGAACCGTGGTTGGTCATCCTTAGTTTAACTTTAACAACAAACTCAAATTTTAAACCAACTATTTCATAACAGATTATCAACAATTAATTCAAACTTGAGTCTATGAACATCAATGCAGAAAATCAATAACAAGTGAGTTTATTAACATCATAAATTAACATTAGAGGGAGAGAGAGAGAGAGAGAGAGAGAGAGAGAGAGAGAGAGAGAGAGAGAGAGAGAGATTTACTTATTGTCGAATTCGAGGTGAGGAGAAGACTACCGTCACCATCGCTGGTTGACCTTTACAACGTGGGAGGAAGAAGATGAGACTGGAAGGGACGGACTTGGAGGAATCGCCTCAATCGCCAGTGATGTCGACACAAATGATTTCTAATCCTATAAATTGAGAAGTAATAAGTGAAGAGTTTAGGTACATAATAGTAAATACGTAGCATACTTACGTATACGGGGCGGGGCCCCGCGGGTTGGAGTGTGCTACCAAACCCGACCCTTAACCCGTCGGGTTATGAAAAATTGTTATCAAACATGCCCCGTTTCCGGACGGATTGTCCTGGATACGGATTTGGTTCGAACAAATTTCCATCCCTACTTCACTGCAATTATGGCTCAAATACAATCTCATAAATCGAAGGACCCCTATTTTGATGGGGGCTGTAAAATACTCTCTCCGTCTCAAAATAGATGTCGTTTTGGGAGTTAAATTTTGTCTCAAAATACTTATCGTTTCACTATTTTCAAAGTTTTTTTTATTGCTATATACCAATTATACTCTTAATCATGATAGTGAACTATCTCTTACCTAACCATTTAATTTAGGTAGTTGAATTACTTTAGGGATATTTGAGACTTGTTCACATACATTAATGACATTTTTTAATATATATGAAACACTCCAAAACGACATCTATTATGAGACGGAGGGAGTAATAAATTGTAGAGTTCATATTTTAGTACGGAAATGAGTTTAATTGTAATTTTTTTATAGTGATAGATAGATTGTAATAGACCGATAGAAGACAAATTCTCAGGTACAACCATCGCACGGGCGTGCGGCGGGCAAAACCCGCCCGGCCCGAACCGCCCACCTTTCCTCCACTGGCAGAGTGACACGTGGCGCGCTGTGAGCCATTCGCTGGTTCACCCAGCCGTGCGCTGCCACTTGTCCCCTTAAAAAAAAAACCCCTTAACTTTAAAATGCTATATCGTGATATTTATAACTCAGAAAAAAAATTTAAAAATATCGTTGTGTTCGTCTTGACGAGACGAATAAAACTACATAGGTCATGATATGGTTTGATTTTTTTTTTTTTAAAAAACATATTTTTTTACACACTAAAAGTTTGAGTTGCTTGTCAGTTGAGATGTAACACTCTGTTATAATAAAAGTAACAGTTTTATATTCAAAAAGTAACACTTTTTACAGTCAAATGTAACAGCATTTTTACAAAAAAAAAAATTGGGTTTGCATTTCAATTGTTACTTTCTCAATAAAAAATTGTTATATTTCAGATATAATGTTACATTTAAGAATATAAACTGTTACAAATTGAGAAAAAAAATGTTACATTTATTTTTTATAAAATGTAACATTAGTTTAGTTTGTCAATCCAATGTTAATTTTGGGAGAAAAAAAAGTGTTACATTTGAAAAAAATGAGTGTTACCTTCCTTTATAAAAAGTGTTACATTAGTTTAGTTGCGAATCTTTATGTTATCTTTTATCTATTGCAGCAAAATTATGGTACATTATTTTTTTAAAAAAGTGTTACATTTGAAAGAAAAATGTGTTACATTTCGTTATAATAAGTGTTACTTTTGTTGGGAGGAAAAAATGTTGGGGGTGGCAAAAAAAAAAAAAAAAAAAAAAGGAAAAGTCGCCTGGCCCGTCGCACAGCGTGCGGCGGGTGTACAGGAGACCTGCTCCCGATAGAAAAGGATAGAAAATAGATTGATTGTAAAAGACCATTAGAATAGTCTGTGCTCAGACAAACGGAAAATGAAAATAAGAAAATTACTTAGATAAAAGATTTGATATACATTGTTAAATCAGACTAAGACAGTTAATTTTGTTAACTCAATTGATAATTTAACAACAATCACAAAAAGATAATTTGGTAAATTTTATGAATTAATCAAATTAAATTTGACCAATCACTTTGGGTTACATTCATAGCTTCCTTGGTAGTTTAGTTGGATGTCGGCAAATGCTTGTCCAATGGAACGATAATCTTTAGCATATACTACTCCATTAACTATCCGTGGAAACAAAATGAATAAATTGAAATAGTACGTATGCATAAAATAAATTCGATCTCTAAATGAACAAAATACACATACACAATCTTATTTATTACGGAGTATTTATTTGATGGGGCGGTCTCCTGTGAGACCGTCTCACGTCGTGAGACGGCTCACAAGCAGCCAAGCCGTTTTTTTTTTTTTTTTGCCTTCCAACTTTTTTTTTTCCAACCATATTTTGCTCGCCAGCAAAAGTAACACTTTTTTGTAAAGAAATGTAACACTTTTTTTCTCATATGTACACTTTTTTTTTCTTCCTAAAAATGTACCACAATTTTGATGAAATAGATTAAAGATAACATAAGATTGACAACTAAACTAATGTTACATTTTATAATAAATGAATGTAACATTTTTTTCCTCAATTGTAACACTTTTCTAGGGTTTTACATTCAATTGAAATACAAAACCGCTAATATACATGAATTTTTACTATTTTTTTAAAGAAAAAAAGTAACATTTACTCTATAAAACTGTTACATTCATCTATATAGCATATTACAATCATATATGCACTGTGTTACACTTCAATTATTACTTTTTCTAATCACAAAAAATATTTATTTTATTTGCGAAACTGTTGTTACATCTTACAATAAAAGTGTTACTTTTTTAAGACCAAACTGTTACTTTCTTCATAATAAAGTGTTACATTTTATTATGACGAGCAGCTAACTTGTTTTGTATCTTAATTTTTTTTAAAAAAATCAAAGCATATCATGACCTATCTAGTTTTATTCGTCTCGTCGAGACGAACACACCGGTATTTTTTTTAAAAAAAATCGACTTCAAAATCTCAAGATATAGCATTTTAAAGTTATTGAGGATTTTTTTTAAATGGAGGACACGTGGCGCAAGCCGGAAGGATGGAGGAGTTGGCTGGGCGGGTGGAGCGGGCATGCTGGCGGGTTTTGACCCATGGAGGATCCGTCTCACATGGTGGTGAGTCACATGAGTTTTTGTCTTATTTGATAGTAACACTTTAATTTTGATGGTTAAGTCGATTGAGTGGTGAGAAGATAATATTATTTCAAAACTCAGTTTTGATTATTTTCGTATTTAAAGTAAACGATATTGTGGAAACAGAAGATAATATTATTTCATTCAATGTAATGTCACCTTTACCCTAAATTACTCCCTCCGTCTTGAAAAAAAAAAGAAGATAGTCACATGTTTAATTATCAATTGTAATGAATTTTGACCAACAATGTAGGTTAGTTTAATTATCGTGATGAAAATTTTATGATTTTTATAATAATGAGTTTTAAAACTTCACTGATTATTTGCTCAAAAAAAAAAAAAAAAAAAAAGTCACTGATTAAAAAAATTCTACCTTTTCTGTTTTTCATAGTCAATTACATTAACCTCTTAAAAGTGTGAATATCTTCCGGAATGGAGGTAGTATTTTTCCAATTTTATCGTCTTATAAAAAATATTGACATTCTTTGTAGCCACAAAAAATCGATCAAAAATATTGACATTCTTTTGTAGCCACAAAATCGATCTATTTTCAACTTCTTTAATGATTGAACAAAGTTGTTGTCACTATAAGCCGACACATGCATGGATTCGTTGGAATGTTAGATGAAAACAAGCACATATACTGAACACGATTTTTTAATACTCCTTCCGTTTCATAGTGTATGTCCACCCTTTAATTTACATGATAATTAAGAAGTAGTTGAAGTGATGTAAGTGTTGTGAGTATGAAAAGTAGGTATGAGAGAGAATGTGGGGTAAAGAATAGTAAGTTGATTAGTGTTGTGAGTATAAAAGTGAAGTATGAGAGATAATGAGTGAGAAGTATAATAAAGATTCTTTGCCATTTTAGGAAGTGAACATACACTCTGAGACAGACTAAAAAGGAAAAGTAAACATATACTCTAAGAAAGGAGTACGATATTTCATAGGGTCTTAAAATATCACAGTGTTGCACTATGATTACTTTTGCATATGTAGGACTATAAATAGTAAGAATATCATTAAATTAAAGAGCTTCGCGTTAATTCAAGCCTAAAATATGAAAAGTCTTAAAATATCTTAAAATATCGTAGTATTGCACTATGATTACTTTTTGCTTATGTAGGGACTATAAATAGTAAGAAGATCATTAACGAGCTTCGCGTTAATTCAAGCCTAAAATATGAAAAGTCATAAAATATGGCTGTGTTGCACTATGATTACCTTTTGCATATGTAGGGACTATAATAGTAAGAAGATCATTAAAGAGCTTCGTGTTAATTCAAGCCTAAAATATGAAAAGTAAAAGGTAAATATTTGGATGAGACTGTCTCATTTTCATTTTGTGAGACGGATCTACTTATTGGTCGAACCCAACCGCCCATCCAATACCCGCCTGCCCAGTCTTTCTCTCCTACTAGATCGCGCCACGTGGTGCGTATTAAAAAAAAAAACCTCCAATAACTTTAAAATATAATATCTTGAGATTTTGAAGTCGATTTTTTTTTTCGAAAACACCGTTCGTCGCGACAAGAAGAATCAAACTAGATAAGTCATGATATGCTTTTAATTTTTTTTTTTTTTTAAATCATACTCTCTCCGTCCCAGAGTATATGTCCACCTTTTCTTTTAGTCTGTCCCAGAGTATATGTCTATTTCCTAAAATGGCAAAAAATCTTTATTATTCCTCCCACTCATTCTCTCTCTTACTTACTTTTATACTCACAACACCAATCAACTTACTATTTCATCCCACTCATTCTCTCTTCTTCTTTACTTTTATACTCACAACACTTGCATCACTTCCACCATTTCCTAATCTTCATGCAAATGGAAGGGATATACTCTGGGACGGATGGAGTACTTTTTAACACACACAATTTTTTTTAAGCTGCTTGTCACCTGAGATATAATACTTTGTTATGAAATAAGTAACAATGTAGTCTTGAGAAAGTAACAAGTTTATTGTAAAATGTAACAGTGGTTTTAACGAATGAAATAAATAGTTTGACAGTTTTTTTTTTTTTTAGTGAAAGTAATAATTTAATGTAATAGAGTATATACATGATGTAATTTGTTATAAAAATGAATGTAACAATTTTCATAGAGTAAATCTTACCTTTAAAAAAAATGAGAGTAAGAATTCATGTATATAATCGGTTGCATTCATTAATTATAAAATGTAATACTATTAGTTTTGTAGTCAATCTGTGAGCCGTCTCACATTTTAACATTCATTTTGAAAAAAAAAAGGTTACAATAATTTTGTAAAATGTAACATTAGTTTTGTAGTCAATGTGATTTAACGCCAAGCCAAGCCATTTCAAAATGAATGTTAAAATGTAACCTTACATTTCATATTTAAGGTTATATTTCAGAATAGATTATGTTATAATTAAGAAAAAAATGTTATATTCATTAATTAATGAATGTAACATTAGTTTTGTAGTCAGTCTTGTGTTATCTTTGATTTGTTTTCTGCAAAATTATTGTTATATTTCTAGAAAAGAAGTCACATTTCAAAAAAAAAAAAGTGTTACATTTCTTTATTGAATGTGTTACATTTGTTGACGAGAAGAAAATAGCAGGGCGAAAAAAGGTTTTATTTTTTAGCTCGGCTTGGTGGCTGGCGGCTTGGCAGCTTGGTGGCTTTGCTGTGGTCTTATAGGAGTCCAGCCCAAAGTAAAATGCGGAAGCACATTGCATATGTCAATAATTTTTCCTGAGATCGTGTGACTACAAAACGAAGAGAATACTTGTTAGAGTAACAATGTATAAGGAAAAAAATATACTCTTCATTACATAATCTTTCCGTCTTAAATAAAATGTTCTTTTTACACTTCGAAGAAATTTAAGAAAATCAACATTTTGTATATTTTAGTAATAAGGGTGTATGAAAATCTTGGCCATCTACTTTCTACACTTTTAATTTTTAGCAATATATATCGAGTAAAGATTATTTTTCTAAAAATAAACATTTAGGGGCAATTTTTTGCGAAGTCATTCATTTTGAGACAAAATTTTCTCAAAAATAGTCATTCATATATATTAGGATAGAGGGAGTCGTAAATATTACACTTGATTTGATAATTTCTTAAAGTGTTCATAACTTGTTTGTAGACTATTTCTGTAGCAAATATAAAAGCAC
Organism: Campanula takesimana; assembly: GCA_026119855.1. Lineage (NCBI taxonomy): Eukaryota > Viridiplantae > Streptophyta > Magnoliopsida > Asterales > Campanulaceae > Campanula > Campanula takesimana. The sequence continues at coordinate 192,893 of JAOWBW010000606.1, read as the reverse complement.
ATGTTTCAAAAAATTAATTTTTATGGTAATCAGTTAAACATCCATGAATATATATACAAATACAAGAGTGTGTCATCCTCTAGAAAATATATGCACACAACAAAAAAATAATCAATATTCGTGCTTAATGGAAATTAACATTAAGATGGTAATCAAAAACATCCCACGTATAAATATATATGTGTATAAATAAGTATAAAAATAAATAAATAAAGTACTTAGAGAGATTCTCAGACAAAAAATAGTTGAAAATAGAATAATTACACGCACATAAATATACATACGTTACAAAATTAAATATCCCTGTAACTTAAATAACCATCCATGAACATAACAAGTGTGTCTCCTTCCCCAGAAAATATATACAGAGAACAATAAAATATTCGATATTCATGCATGATGGAAAATAAATAAAGCATTTAGAATGATTATAATATAAGACATACTCCCTCCGTCCTATTTGAAGCTTCATTATTTTGGTGATGGCACACAACTTAAGAAATGTAATTAGTGTAAGAAGGGTTGTGAGAGGGAAGAAGTTAGTGGGTATGACAAGTGGGGCCTACAATTTAAATATGTGAGAGGGGAAAGTTAGTGGGTATGACAAGGACCCCATAATTTAAGTATGTGAGAGGAAGAAGTGAGTGGGTATGACAAGTGGGACCTATCCTTTTTACCATTTTAGGAAATGATGAAGCTTTTAACGGGACACCCATTTGGGTAAAAGGTGAAACTTCAAATGAGACGGATGGAGTAGAAAAATAGTAATCCCTCCGTCCCAGAGAGTAAGTGTCCACCTTTTTTTGTTTGTTAGGACGAAGGAACTTTGAGCAATAACTTTAGGTTGCTTTAATTATTTTAATGAAAATTTAAAATTGTTATTGATAGTATATATATATATATTGGTGTCTAAGAAAAAAGTTTTATATTTTCATTATGATAATTAAATCAACCTAAAATTATAGCTCAAAGTTCCTTCGTGCTAACAAGCAAAAAATGTGGACACTTACTCTGGGACGGAAGCAGTAGCAAATAGAAGAAATACACACACAAATATACATACATTTCAGGGCTTTCTATAATTTTTCTCATCAAGAAGGTCATCCAACACTGAATCCTCCATGCACTCGATTTCAAATACTTGTTTCCCTCTCGACCTAGAATTAGAGGAGGAAGAAGGAGAAGCCGAAGGGTCGTGCTCATGTGGAAAGTTAAGAATAGCCAAGTGACCTTTCATGTCATGAGCCGCTTTATCATAAGCCCTAGCAGCTTCAATGGCAGTATTGAAGGTTCCGAGCCAAACCCTAACTCCATTATTGTTAGAATCGCGTATTTCCGCTGCATATTTTCCCCATGGCCGCCTTCGAACGCCTCGGTACTTGATCATGTCCTTCTCATCTGAGTCGTTCACCTTCTTTGAATGTTCCATATGGCTCAATAATATCTGTGGCATGTAGAAGTACATACAGTATATATGTTGGCATTTATAAGCAAGGTTGGATATTTGTCCTACAAGAATGGGTTTGCCACGTAAGATTATTTTGTGGTTGACATTGGCCTAAGGGTGTGTCTATAGTTCTACTTGAATGTAATGGGACCAAAACGACTCATGCACTCACTGACTTCTTTTATGGTGGGGGTTTTTTTGGAATATGTGAGTAGGATGAGAAGCCATTATAAAAAAAAAATGCTCCATTATATTAGCTAAATCACTACACGACAAGAAAAAGACAAACACTCAACTCATGTGAATGTGAGACCGTCTCACATGGAGAATCCTTCATGGGTCAAACCCATAACCCGCCCAGTTGTAACCTGTCCAAGCCTGTCCTTTGTCCTCCCAGCGCGCGACACGTGACACACATTTAAAAAAAAACCTCTCATAATTTTAAAATGCAATATCTTGTGATTTTGAAGTCGAAAAAAAATCTAAAATACCGGTGTGTTCGTCTCGACGAGACGAATAAAACTAGATAGGCCATGATATAGTTTGATTTTTTTTTTAAAAAAAAATATTTTTTAAAACACAAAAAAAATTGGGCTGCTCGTTTTCTGAGATGTAACCCGTTCTTATGAAGAAAGTAACAGTTTGGTCTTTAAAAAGTAACATTTTATTGTAAGATGTAACAGCAGTTTCGCAAAATAATATAAATAGTTTTTTTTAGAAAAAGTAATAATTTAATGTAACACACTGCATATGTGATTGTAATATGCTATATAGATGAATGTATCAGTTTATACGTTAAATATTACATTTTTTTTAAAAAAAAAGAGTAAAAAATCATGTATATAATCGGTTTTGCATTTCAATTGAATGTAAAACCCTAGAAAAGTGTTACAATTGAGAAAAAAAAATGTTACATTCATTTATTATAAAATATAACATTAGTTTAGTTGTCAATCTTATGTTATCTTTAATCTATTTCTGCAAAATTGTGGTAAATTTTTGAAAAAAAAAAGTGTTACATATGAGAAAAAAGTGTTACATTTCTTCATATAAATTGTTACTTTTGCTGGCAAGCAAAAAATGGCATGGGAAAAAAAATTGCTTCGCTGGCTCGGCTGTGAGCTGTCTCACGCCGTGAGATGGTCTCACAAGAGTCCACCCCCAAGAAAAATGGCATTTACTGGCATCGATATAGGTGGCATTATGCTAAAAATGCCATAATTTGTATATTTTCTGACGGTTAGAAAATAGTGGCATTGGAGATTTTAGATTTAGTGGCATTTAATAATTCTAGTGGCATTATGAATTGCCATTATATAGTCATTAAATGCCATTAATTCCCTTAGGCCTCGTTTGGCACGCGGGAATAGATGTGTGGGAATGGGCATGTAATACTTATAGTATCTGAAATCCAGGAATGATCAAATTAAACATGCCCATTCTCATGTTTAGGTGTGTTCTTGTCTAAATTAAGGAATGGATATTAAGTTACCATTCCCATGTTTAGTTTGGATATCTATCTAATTGGTAATGTACTTGGTATAAAATTTCCTTTTCTATTAACTATCTCTTATATCTAATTTTGAAAATTAATAAAATTTCATATATTATGCTACTTTCTTTTCAAAATGAATGTTAACTTATACTTTTGATAAAAATCAAATATTTATTTTTATTTATTTGAAATAAAATATTTAGTCATATATATTAAAACGGGTGAACTAACTTGAAAAAATATCAATTAATTACACTTTCTTCTTGAGCCTAGCAAGAAAAACAGTTTTTTTTTTTTTAAGACTTTCTTATTTTGGAGCAAAAAAAAACTGTTGTACCCAGAACTCAGTTATAAATCATGATGAGATGATACTGGGAGAAATTTTAATAACAAAAAGGCATGGCTATGAGCTTATCTTGTTAGTTATGAAATTAGGAGAGAGAATGATGTTAGTTGTGCAGAGATTATCAAAACCACGTAGTCAATTTGAATTTTTAGATTTACATGGATCAAATTTTTTTAAGTCAGGTTTCCACCTAAGCATTCCTAAGGAATGAATATCAAAAACCCATCTATCATCGTGGTTATCGGATGACGTTATATAATGGGTATTTGATTCCCATAGAAATCAAATACCCATTCCCTTATCCATTAAAACTCTATTCCAAACACAGTTAAGTGTTGCTTAGGAATCAAATACCCATCCCTAGACTTAGATTCCCACCCACCAAACGAGACCTTAGTGGCATCAACAGAGATGGCATTAGGCTAATGTCACTTGCTGAAAAAATGCTACTTATTTGCAATTGAGTGGCATATTTGAATGCCTCTAAAGCCCATATTTCTTGTGGTGAATATTACATTTGACTTGTCAACATTTTAAAGGTGTGCGCTGTACTTGTTTATCGACTAAACTTCTACTTTGATCACCTAACTTGTTGTGATTTACAAATGTACTAACCCAATAATTTTTATTTTGTTTTGCAATATCCTCACTCAAGTACATTATTCGTACAATGTCTTCATCCCATTGAAAATTGTCAGAACGGTTGTTATTTAATGGATTGTAGTCACGTGCTATTATGTGACTAACACTTGTTTGAAAATTCACCACCCTTTACGATCTTCTTCCTCCCCCTCACCCCTTGTCTAAAACCACTCATTTCAATCTTCTTTCAATTGCCGATCTTCTGTGTCAACAATGCATCAACCACACCCGAATCTCCAAATAGCTCTGTGTCTTTCGGGCATCACTTGTTGGGAAATTTGATTTCTAATCAAACAGATCGCAAGATGATCTACGTAAAACAACAACACAAATCAAGAAAGAACACAAGAAATTTATTTTCCCAGCTCGCCAATATAATTGATTACATTTACATCTGGAATACATTTACATCCAGAGCACTGCCAAACCAGGATCTCCAGATAATATAACAATTTGGTGATCCAATGAGTTTGGACGTGGAACATTGTTTATACAGGCTTCTAGGAAGTCCAAAACATAAACTAAGTAGTATACCTATAATACTTAGATTTCTCAAACCTACTTAAATAAAAAATCAATCCCCAAAAAACCCAATTTCAACCTAGTCAAACAAGGAATCCCACGAAATCCTTCATGAGTTAAATATAATTTTATTTTCCTTCTTGGTATTGTATCCATAACCAAACAATCTCCCACCTAGAGACAAAGCTTTGAAACACCGTATCTGATCCCATCGAACTCAATCCTTGTAACCATTCCTCACCTTTATCATGGGTATCCCGAGTCTCCTTCCTAGTTCCAAGCCCAGTTGAAGCCATATTAAATTTCAACTTCTCAAGGTTTGCAACCTTTTTTCAATATGTAAGTCGGATTCTCACTTCTGTGATTCTTCCCTAACAACAATATCTTCTTCTACAAGAGAAATTTGATGTAATGAAACCTCAGCTCAATATGCTTTGTTCTAGAGTGAAACGCCTGATTCTTTTCTAGATGAATTGCATCGTGGTTATCGTTGTAGAGCATACTATCACTTCGCCCTTTCCCAAGTTTACCCAAGAAGTTTTGCAACCATATTACCTCTTTGCTTGCCTCAGTCACTGTGATATATTCTGCCTTGGCAGTCGACTGCTCCCCGGTCGTTTGCAATATAGAAGCCCAAGAGATTGTCACACCACCCAATGTGAGCACACAACCTATAGTACTTCTCCTCTTATAAAGATTACTTGATGCAATTTGCATCAACATAACCTGCTAACTCGACATCATTGCCTTGATACATAAGGCCTTCCTAGTAGTACCTCTTAAGTATTGTAGGATTCATTTCATTACTTCCCAATGTTGCTTTCATGGATTGCCCACTTCGCCCTTTCCCAAGTTTACCCAAGAAGTTTTGCAACCATATTACCTTTTTGCTTGCCTCAGTCACTGTGATATATTCTGCCTTGGCAGCCGACTGCTCCCCGGTTGTTTGCAATATAGAAGCCCAAGAGATTGTCACACCACCCAATGTGAGCACACAACCTATAGTACTTCTCCTCTTATAAAGATTACTTGATGCAATTTGCATCAACATAACTTGCTAACTCGACATCATTGCCTTGATACATAAGGCCTTCCTAGTAGTACCTCTTAAGTATTGTAGGATTCATTTCATTACTTCCCAATGTTGCTTTCATGGATTGCCCATGTACCGGCTGACTACTCCCACTACATGTGCAATATCTGGACTTGTACACAACATAAATTAGACTCCACACTACTGAGGCATATAGAGTCTTTCCCCTTTTGGAACGCTCCTCCTTGTATTTAGGCGAGTCATTGTCAGATATCATAAAATGGCTACCCAACGTGTACTTGTCGGCTTTGCCTCTTTCATACAAAATCTTGCCAAGACATTCTTGACGTATTCTGACTATAAAAGAACAAATTTCATACCTCCCTATCCTGGTTAATCTGCATGCCCAAGATTTTCCTAGCATCCCCCAAATCCTTTATCTCGAACTGTTTTGGCAATTGTCTTTTCAATCGGTTAACTCTTTATCGCTTGAGGCCGCTCTCAGCATATCATCCACATATAGTAGCAAGATTATGTTCTCGTTGTTAAACCTCTTGAAGTAGCATTAATGATTCGCCTTAAACTTGACAAACCTTGTGTCATTTATGATTCCATAGAACTTTATATACCACTGCCTCGCAGCTCGTTTAAGGCCATACAAGCTCTTTTTCAACCTGCAAACCAGCTATGCATCACTTTCAGACAAGTATTCCTACTTGTTCATTAAATTTGACATCCCAACTACGAATAACTTTTCAATTCTGCTCATCCCACAATCTATACCTGAAGTCATCCCTGTCATAACCAATGAACTTATGAAACACAACCAAATATGCGATGAAAGGACATGTTTACCTCTTTACCACTCCATGCTTCTTCTGGAATACATTCCCCAATGGAACCAATGGTCCTCTGTTAATCAAGAAAGTCGTTGTGTTAACTGCATCTGCCTAGAACATCTTTGGAAGCCCATACTTTAATCACATATTTTTAGCCCGGTCGTTCAATGTCATGTTTATCATCTCTGCAACCCTATTATGTTGAGGAGCCCCATGGGTTCCTTACAACATGAATCTCATTCACATCACAATATTCCTTAAACTCTCTGAGCTCATACTCCTCGCCATTATCAGAACTCAAGCATTTGACCTTGAGTCTGGCCTCAATCTTCACCAAAGGCTTCCACTTCTTAAACACCCCGAACGCCTCGTCTTTATATTTCAAGAATAGAAGTTCCTTGTAGAGTCGTCTACAAATGTAATGTAATATGGTGGACAACCTTAAAAATTACCAGGGTCGGTTCCCACAATTCTGTGTGAACTAATTATATCTTCATTCCATTTAAAGCTATACTTCTCCTTGAGAAATTACTTCTCACCTGCTTTCCAAAGACATAGCGCTTGGTATATCCCACGTCTACTGTCTTCATGCCCAGTAGTCTTTCCTTTGAACATAGTACTCGTATCCCTTTTTCAGTCATGTGACCCTATAAATAGAGCTACAAATTTGTATCTCCCTTTGCTGTCGCCACTGCGATACTATCCTTGGTATTGGTAGCCATATACAAAGTACCCTCCTTATCCGGGTAACCTCTATGGTTCCTTTGTAATAACCTTGTTCTTGCAGCCACAGGTTACTACATAACCTTCATCATCCAATTGCCTAACTGATAACAAGTTCTTTTGATCAAACCCGGAATGTGTCTTACCCCATGAAGATGCAAAACTCCCATGTTCGATGCTCTTATTCTAATATCCCCCTTCTATTGATTTCTAGAAGCTCGCCATCCACGAGATAGACTTTACTGAAATCCCTGAAAGTATAATATTTTACATCTTCTGCGCGTCCGCATGAATGGAATGATGCCCCTGAATCCAGCACCCATGATTCTAACGCATTACTAACAATCAGAATCAGTGCATCCTCAATGTCAGCCACATTAATTGATTTATACCCTCACTGGGAACAATCCCTCTTGTAGTTTTGGTCTCATTGTTTATAAAATATTATCGCGTGTTTTAAAAGAAGTGTAAGTTAGGTAAATATATCACCCAATGTTTTATACTCCCTTCGTACCATCCGAATTAAGATTTTATCTCCGGGCACGGGGATTAAGGAATAATAATATTCTATTGCCAAAAGTGATAACGCGCTAGAATTAAGAGATTTAACTTTCTATGATTAAAAACTAACTATTTCTAGTAGAGACGGCCAATAAATTACAATAAAAATCCTTTACAATAAAAATCAAAGCAGAATTTACAGTTCATCCAAAACCCGAAATATATCTCCCCACCAAAACAATCGGCCCACTACCACAACCATCAGCCCACCACCAGCCCACCATCACAGACCACCATCACAGACCACCACCATAATAAGACCACCACCGTAATCGGACCACCACCTCCATCATAGACCTTCATCATCAGCACCATCACTGCCGACTACGATCATCCCTGCCACCATAACCAAACAACAAAAAATCAAAAATCAATGAAAGAAATATTCAGATCTGCCATGATCTGTTGTATAAAACATATAGATTGAGACAGAAAGCGAGAGAGAGAAATAAGGCGAGTGTAAGAAAGAGAAAGAAAGCGATAGAGAAAGAGAAACAAAGAAAGCAAGAGAGAGGCTTAACTGCAGTTGAACACGGCAACAAAGATAGCGATGAAGGCAGTGAAAACAAAGGCGACATTTCTATGTGGCCGACGACAAAGGCGACATTTTCTATGTGGGTGGCGAAGATTGAGATGGGAAAGAAGAAGTGGGACGTGGGTCTGGGAAGGGAAAGGTGTGGCGGGTAATGGTGGAGACGAGAGCGGGGGGGGGGGGGGGACATGAGATGAGAGAGCGAGAGAAAGGAAGTTGGAGAGAGATTTAGGGTTTGTGAGGAATGGATTTGGGGGAGGGATATTTTCTAGGTTATCTAGTAGAGTGGGTTTTGGTTAGTGGGGTGGGCCAGCTCAGCCCATTATGAATAGTTAATTAGGATAAGTTAATTATGTTAAGTTTAACCATGAATGATTAGGGTAAATAAAGAGGGGTAGGCTCAATATAAAAATAATAAAGTTTTTATATTGGGATGTCCTAATTCAGATGAGACACCCAAAATGGATTTTTTTCCTAATTTTGATGTTTTTCAGTTATTTACAAAATTTCCACCGCACACTTTGAAAACACTTTTTTTCCGATCACTTGAATAAACGATTTTTTTTCTTAATTTTTTTTAGGATCTTGTAGTTAAATTATCATATAAGTTGGTTAAAGTTTAATATGTTGCCATAAAAATAAAAATAGGGCCATCTTTTTGGACCATAATTAATTTGATTCGGTCACTGGAATCCAACTAGTCTGGTGTTGTGCCTTTAGGCTGCTCGGCCCAGGAGGTGCGGGCTTAGCAGGCTTTGGGCCTGGACCGGCCTGATCTAGTATCTTCAACGGGATTGGTCTGGCCTGTCCCAGTGGGTTTTGGGTTTGTGTCAAGGCCAGCTTAGCTTTTTTTTTTTTTTTTTTTTTTTTTCAACTTTTGTCCAACCAAAAAAAATTAATAAAGTAAAAAAAAAAAGAAAAAAATACTCCCTCAGTCTCACTCGAATTAGGACAAATTTCTATTTTGGGTGTGCCATTCGAATTAGGACAACCCAAAAAGTGGAAGTGTTTTATTTAATGAGATTCACACTCACAACAACATTCCACTCATAATTCTCTACCCCACTTCTCTCTCCTACTCCCATTTTCATACTCACAACACTTATTCCACTAACACTATTTCCTTAATCCCTGTGTCCAACCATAATACCTTAATTCAGGTGTGATGGAGGGAGTATAAGTTATAAGAATAACACTTTCTTCGTCCATCTTTAAGGTTTTTACTTTCTATTTTAATTTGTCCCAGTTTAATTAGTTGTTTTATTACTTAAAATTAACATTGAGACCCACAACCATTTGCCATTTCTCACAACAAAAACTTCATATTCACATTTTTTTTTTTAATAATTTTTCATATTCACATTTTATTTTATTTTTTTATCATTTTGTGTGGGTCAACCTGGGTGAGTATTTGTCACGGCCCAAATGGACAGAGAGCAAGTTTACCGATTGGACCTTCAAAATGCCGTAACCCTTTTCCTTTTGGTTAAGGAAAAGTATACTAAGACTCCATCAAAAGGTCAAATTTCTTTTATATTCATCTCTCCTTTTCGATTGGGATTGTAAGATATCGTTGAGTAATCTTAGTGAGACTGTCTTGCGGCGTGAGACGGATCACAGTCAAGCCGAGCCAAGTTATTTTTTTTGGGCATCCAACTTTTTTTTTTCCCTTCCATTTTTTGCTCGCCAGCAAAAGTAACACTTTTTATAAAAAAATGTAACACTTTTTTCTCATATGTAACAATTTTTTGTTTCAAAAATGTACCACAATTTTGCTGAAATAGATTAAAGATAATATAAGATTGACAACTAAACTAATGTTACATTTTATAATAAGTGAATGTAACCTTTTTTTTTAATCAATTGTAACACTTTTCTAGGGTTTTACATTCAATAGAAATGCAAACCCGATTATGTACATGAATTTTTAATCTTTTTTAAAAGAAAAAAGAAACATTTACTAAAAAAATGTTACATTAATTTATATAGAAAATTATAATCATATATGCACTCTGTTACACTTCAAATATTACTTTTTCTAACAACAAAAACTATCAAACTATTTATTTTTTCTTGCAAAGCTGCTGTTACATTTGACAGTAAAAAGTGTTACTTTTTAAAGATGAAACTGTTACTTTTATCATAACAAAGTGTTACATCTCAGGATACGAGCAACTCAATTTTTTGTGTGTTGAAAAGTATGTTTTTTTTTTTTTTTTTAACAAAAATCAAACAATATCATGATCTATCTAGTTTGATTCGTCTCGTCGAGACGAACACAACGGTATTTTTTAGAATTTTTTTCGACTTAAAAATCTAAAGATATAGCATTTTAAAGTTATTGGGAGATTTTTCCTTTACCCGCGACACGTGTCGCATGCTGAGTGGCGCGCTTGAGGGCTGAGCAGGCGCTGATGTAGGCGGGTCGGCGCTGAATGGCGGGTTTGACCCATGGAGGGTCCGTCTCACCATGTGAGACATTCTCACATGAGTCTTTGTCTTTAAGGAAAGTCAATAAATTCAATGATTAGATACGAGGAGAAGGAAAGTTATGTATTCCCTCCGTCCCACCTCACTTGTGATCTTTGTGTTGGACAAAAAAACTAAAAAAAAATATGAGAGAGAATAAATATTGTGAGAATTAAAGGCCGCGTTGGGAGAGGATTTTTTTTCCACATAATCGGTATGTTAGATAGTTGAGTGATGGTTCGAGCTACAACAAAGAAGGAACACAAAATATTGACACCAACATAAACGAGGTCCAGAACTTGGAAGTGATAGGTAGCTAGGGGGACGTGGAAGGACAAAAAATCATGCTAACATGTAATTCGCGAAGTTCGTAAATGAAATCGTGGAAAAGAGAAAGCGGGATGGTTGCTAGGACAATGACGGGGGGGGGGGGGGTGAAGACGCAAGGTAAGGGAATCCGGGCAATAGGTTGAAGATTTGTTCACTTCAACTCGTCTGGGTAAACTTGGCGTAGCCGCAATGATTCAACTTTAGTGGGAGCATGATGTATTGGTTATAATGTTTGAATGTCATTCTAAGGTGAGAGTTTTCGAGAGGTAGTAACGGGAATTGATTTAGTCTCTAGATGGGAGATTTCTGGTTTGTGGAGTCAAAATCAGAAAGATAGGAACCGAAGCCGAGAGCAAAGGAAATTTCTGGAGGACTATGTGGTCGCCTTATGCGGGCGCATATGGCTGGCAAGCTTAGGCCAAAAGTTTGTGCTTAGTATGTTTCCTTTTGTGATAAGGAGTACTACTCCTTCCCTCCTAGTATAGCCAACTAGTTTTTGAAATCCTTTAGGGTTTTTGGACTTTGATGGATGTGTTTTTACACATCAATATTGAATACATTCGTTCTTATCTTGGAGCTAATCTTCGGGTATAGTGGTAGTTTAATGGTTGTTTTTAGTGTCTTTGAGTACGGGGAAAATTGTTCAAAAAATGAGGAGTTATGACCTTAAAGATGAGAAAGGACATGAGAGGAATTTCGGAGAAGATATGGGTCATCGGCTGTAAAGGAATTATGGAAAAACAGAAGGCTCCTAAAGAAAAAATAGAGGGTGCACACGCCCTCTTTTAAAGGGTGTGCACGCCCTCCCCATACAGAAGGGTGGATTTGTGGTGCTCATAAGGGTGCGCACGCCCTCTTTTCTAGGGTGCGCGCGCCCCCTACTACGAACCAAATTTTGGGAGTCTTCCAGCTTTGTTTAGGATTGTAATTCCTTTCCTTAATTTGAGATGTTAGTAGTAACATTTATTTGAGTGTTATGTTTTAATCATAATCATAATAGTCTACCTCAATCGTGTTTAACAATTTATTTATCATTAATTATAAGGTTTCAGGCTTATGTTAAAATATTATTGGCCTTAGAATTTGTAGGTATTAATGGCTACAGTGACTCGGGCATTAGTACATTGACCCCTAAATTGTTAATTTGACTCAATTGAAATCGAAAGAGTCTAGGTTCATTGTTCGTAAGAGTTTCTTGCATTCTTGTTAAATTATGTGGACGTGATAGAAAAGCATAATTTGACTTGAATAGTGGAATTGTAATCCGGCGACCGAACCGTCTCAATTCCTACTTAAGTGAACGAACCCATGTATTGAGATTGATGAATTGATTATGAGAAATCCATAGCATGAGAATAATTGTGAACCCTAATCCGTGAATCTGCTTGTTAATCTTGGAAACAACTCGTGATTTTATTCTGCGATCTTTCGTTATCAGTTTAATTTTATTCCATTCATAGTTTAATTTAGTTTAATTAATCAATCAAAACCCCGGCTTTTATTTTTCTGTATTAGTTTAGTTTACAATTTGTTAAATTATGTGGACGTGTTTAATAATAGGGAGTTTTTCTCCATGAGACTTGTACATATATAATTCAAGTTATGGCCATTAACGTTGTTCGTGCTAGAGAACTAGTCAAAGAGAATTTGTGAGATCCACAAGAGAGCCTAAGATAATAGTAAGCCGTTGTGGTGATCTTATGGGAATTCCAAGGGTGGTCAGATGTATGTCTAGGGGTTCGATGAGTGAGAGTGAGGTTACACATAAAAATTGATGACTCCATAGGGTGAGTGCATGAGCTTTATTGTAACACTACAGATTGTGATATTTAGTGAATATCCTTGCTTAATGCCTCCAGACTGTAAGATACCCGTGGGAAATCGGGAGAAAGTTCCCTCGAGAATCAAACACGGCACTTTCAATGTTTAACGGAGTTGCCACGTTAGTTTAACTTTAAACCCAAACTTAACGAGAAATGGTTAGAGACAAAGGATTCGGAGGTCAGGTTACGCTTTGGGAAGAACTCAACCGGTAGTTCACCCAAAGCGCCTCGGAAGAAACCGAGTCTCCCTAAATTTTGTTAAAATTGTGCAAATGTGTGTGTGTGTGTTCTTGAAAATGGGAGAAACTTACTTTTAACAAAATCAGTTAGAAACTTAACCAAAAGGGGTAGTTTTGTAAACATTTTAACAGAAAATGGGAAAGACTGAAAATTCACCCCTCCGGCCAAACTAGCCGTATGGCTGGGAAGGCCGTCCCTGGGGTTTTTACAGATTATTAAGAAATCAGTCCAGTTTCAGGCAGAAACATAGCATTCTGCTGAAGCTGAACTGTTTTACATCTTTCCAGTTTATTTATTCACATAAAGCTTGAATTAAATTATCCCTATGCTCTTAATCACTAATTAAACACCAAAATACAAGGTTTTGGGTGTGATCAAGGCAATAATTGGGAAAAAATTAGGAAAGGTGATGAACATGGCATTTGAGCCAAAATCATCATTTGGATGGTTAAAGATGGAAACTTTAACACCCAAATAGATGATTCATCCAAGGAAAGACCTTGGGGAAGTAAGAAATCAACCTTTGGATGGATAAAGATTGAATCTTTACCATCCAAAGGGACATTATTGGAGTTAGATCAAAGTTTGAATGATAAAGATTGAAACTTTATCATCCAAACTTGATCATTTCACCATAAAATCATCTTAAAAGTAAAGACATGGAATTTAACTTGCATAAATGTAAAGACATAACATAAATTGCATAAAAGTAAAGACATAATGTAAAGAGCATTAATGTAAAGACATTAAATGTTAACAAGCCTTGATTATCTTAGGTTTGAACCCTTGATCATGCATAGAACATGAGGGTACCATTGATTCATATCAAGAACTTGGTTCCAATTCATAATATATGCAAGAATAATAAAGACATAATGTAAATAAGGCAAAATAAAATAGATTGTGAGATGAAGAGAAGATGGGGAGAAGGAGGCCTCACCAATTTTGGTTGTAAGCCTATCTTCTTTCTCTCTTTTCACTAAAGGATGTTTGTATCCCTAATCTGCTCCCAGTTTGACAGAGTTTGCACACAAAATGATTTTCTCCCCCCCTGAAATGATCAGGCAAGGGTCTAATTTAAGGGGATTGAGGGTGCCCAAACCATCCTTACGGATTGGCCCCTCCCGCGTCCAAACCATCCGTACGGCTCAGCATGGCGAGCTTCTGGATTTTTCCAATTTTAATTCTAGAGTAGTCCTGGAATTTTAGATTTATCTTAGTGAGGTCCCAGCCTATCAGTTTATCCCTGAATGGTGCTAAGAATTCCTCTAAAGTTGGTTAATTTCAGATTGTGGTACTTACAGAGCCCCTCGGCAACGTTGCTTTGGAAAAGCGAGGTTGTCAATAAAAATAAGCATCCCAATCTGATGGGAAGAAGGCTTTGACCGATTTGGTTGTGTGGCTGGTCCTAGGGGTATAGGATTCCTACGTATCCCGTTTGCGGGGAATCAAGCCTAACGTAGTTCGGAAGGGGTGAAAAACTTTAATGCTACTCAAGCCTAAGGGCTAGGTGGATATCTGTCATCCTCTCCTAGGGGAACGGGCATGACTCTTGGCGGGTCAGAGGCGGGATTTGGTCAACTTGGCTCTATAGGGAGGGTTGACTCATAGGAACGGGCATGACTCTCGGCGGATCAGAGGTAGGATTTGGTCAACTTGGCTCTATGGAGAGGGTTGATTAAAAGGAAATGGGCATAACTCTCGGGGGTCAGAGGCGAGATATGGTCAACTTGGCTCTATGGAGAGGGTTGACTACAAGGCACGGGCATGACTTTCAGGGGTCAGAGGCGAGATATGGGCATGATTCTCGGGGGTCAGAGCCGAGACTTGGTCAACATTACCTTTTGGGAACTTGACGGGAAAACTGGTCTTACGTCCCACTAAGGACGGCCGGGACAAAGGTTTTCCTAATCCTAAAATTATCACTCTGGGGGACTAAGGTTTTTCAATCTAAATTGACCACTCTGGGGGACTAAGGTTTTCTCAACCTAAAATGACCACTCTGGGGGACAAAATTTTAATGGGCTTAAGTCAAGGACTGCCTAAAATGTTCGCTAAGGCAACATTTTTCACAATGGGGACCGCCTAAGTATGTTCACTTACGGGACAAGGTTTTACTGGGCTTAAGTCAAGGACTGCCTAAGTGTATTTTTTAGGGGTGGATTGGTAGGTATACCGACTGTATTTTGCTTGTACCGTGTACCAACCAAATATGATTTGGTACACAAAAAATATGTACCAGTACCAACCACAAAAGTCGGTATACCAAGTTTATTGGTACGGTTGGTATTCGGTTGGTACGGTTGGTACTCGATATATACCAAATATAAATGAAGACAAAAAAAATTACATTTTTTTGTTAGACTTTCTTGTCTGGTATAAAAAAAAACACATTATAGCATAAAATATATCTCAAATACAAATTATAAAGTCTTGAAACTAAAGAAAAGTAGAACAATTGAAGTCTTGAAAACTAAACAATACAGTGACTCTACATAATATTCACCACGACTCAAAAACCAAAAGATTACAATAAAGCAATTTGAATTTTTTTCCTAAATCGTAATAAAGTAACTTACGGTTAGAAAAAAGAAATTAATGTTTGATACTCCATTCGTCCCAAAATACTTGTAGGTTTAGAATTTCTCACACGTATTTAAAAAAAAATAAAAAAATAAATATCAAATAGACCAAACTACCTTTTGAATATTTCAAGTACCTAAATAATTAGACGGAGTATTATATATGTGTGTGTGCGTGCGTGTGTGTGTATATATATAGTATATATTTAAAGTTGGTACATGGTATACCAACCAAAATCGATATTGTATACCGTGTACCAACCAGTTAAACAAAAATGGTACGGTACTACCTACCAAAAAGTTCGGTATACCAACTTCTTTATACCAATTGTAATTGGTACGGTTGGTATACGAGTTGGTTGGTACGGACGAGTACAATTTGCCACCCCTAGTATTTTTACACTATTCAAACAAAGCAATGTGCTTACGTCGCGTGGGGACCGCCTAAGTGAATTTTCACACTAGGCAATCTTCACAAAATTTTGCTGAGGGACAAAGTTTTACTGGGCTTACGTCGAGGACTTCCTAAGTGTATTTTTACACTAGGCAATTTTTCTCAAAATGTTACTGGGCTTATGTCGAGGACTGCCTAAGTGTCTAAGGGGAGATTTTAGACATTTCCCAAGGGGAAGGGCTTAAGTTCTATTTCAGGAACCTAGGGAAAGCTTTGTTCAAGGCGCCGGGGGCCAGAGTGTAAATTTTGGGCTGAGATTTTCCTCACCCAAACTATCCGTACGGATTGAGGGGTCGTCCCTTCTTTTCCAAAACACAGCAGCCATACGGATGGTCTACTCATTTTTCTCAAACTTAGTCGAGAAACAGAGAAGGTAGAGACGAAATTGAGAGGGAAAACTCCATCAATGTTGAATTTTCTTCCTTAGATTGTTCAAGGATTGTTCATGGCGGGGCGGGCACGTGTTGGTTATCCTAGAGGGGCTGAGAAGAGGCTCGACATGGCCCAAAACTTCCGAGGCTACACCGTTGATCTCAGGGATACGAGAGCGGGTTTATACAAATCTCCTACCTTGCATTTGTGCCAAGGTGACAGGGTAAGTACTTCTTAATCCATTCCCTTCTTGATTAATGCATTTCTTAAACCTAGGGTTTATGTTCATGCAAATTAGGATTTTTGTACTTCTTGGGTCATTTTGCGAAATTGAACTCATTTTCATGAAATTGGACTCACAATGATCTAGGACATGTGTTTGCTCCTTCATTCAGACATGCCTAGCTACGCTTTTGACAATTAAAGTGTGATCCTACACTTTTGTGCATAAAATGATTGTACCTTAGGTTGGACTAGCCATTTTGACATGTTTACGTGCATGCTAGCATTGCCTAGGATTATTTGTTACATGTTATAAACGGGATAGGCTTGTTCATGATGGCCTTCTTTTAAATGACTATGCAATTTAAAGAAAGGGGAAAATTTTTCTTTCTTAAAACGGCCCTGAAATGTCTATGCAATTTGAAAGTGGACGAAAAACATTTTTCTTTTCAAAGCGACCCTCAAATGTCTATGCAATTTTATTGGGGACAGAAACACATTTTTCAAGTGACCCTCAAATGTCTATGCAATTTGAAAGGGGACGGAAACATATTTTTATATGTTCATTTTGCATTTAGCATGTGCATCGGTATTTTAAACTGTGTTATTCATACCTTTGCTGTGTTTACCTGCAGGGCGGTGATCCCAAATCTCGAGGGTCTCCGGACGCTTGATTCTCCTTATGGGAGGCCATGCCTGAGTCCATTGATGGTGAACCCGGTCCGAGGGAGTGGGTGGAGCGCACCGGTTTGGTGCCTTTAATTGATGCCGTGGGCAAGTTGGTTAACACCAACAAAAGTATGGGGCTTCTCAACGCCCTTGGGGAGTATTGGTGGGAATCGACCCATACTTTTCATTTGAGTTGGGGAGTATTGGTGGGAATACGCGGCGGGCCAAGTTACAGCTGAGCAACTTCGGCGCTCCTACGTGTGGCTCCTTCTTGGCAATACTATTTTTTCCAATGCCGACACGACGTGACTGTTTCCTCTCCTAGGCTCTTTGACCACACCGGAGACCATCAGGGGCATCGCTTGGGGAGAGGCAGGCCTTTCCGAGCTATACATGGAGCTTGACAAGTATAGTCGGAAGGCGAGCAAGTCTTTGGCTTACTTTCAGTTCGTCTTAGAGGTATCTTCCTTTTCCTCTTCCATTCTTTTCTGTCTTTGCATTACTCTTTGCATTTGGCTTTCACCTCATTTTTGGTACTGATGGTTTTCCTGCCTTTTCCTTTTCAGGCTTGGTACTACGAGGTGTTCGGCAACTACCCGTGGAGGCTGACTCTTGACCAGAGTGTCCATTTTCCAGCCATGATTTGCTGGGCTAGGGAGGCTCAGGAGAAGAAGGGGTCCAAGGGACGAGTTCCTGTCCATTATGCCGATGTCAAGGCGGTGTTGGGAGGACCCATGCCAGTGGAGCTCAACCTCTTTCACTGGTCGAGGTATGAAGAGCAGGAGGTAGATTTTGACCTGGGCGAGTCTCTGCGGGTGACTAGGCAGAGGAGGCTGTTGGTAGGTTTTCGGGGCGTAGCCTTTTATTTAGGTGAGAGGGTTCTGTGGCAGCACGGACTGGGGCTTGTGCAGAGGGTGCCCGTGGATCCTCTCGAGACCATGT
The DNA here is from genome assembly GCA_026119855.1 of Campanula takesimana. Lineage (NCBI taxonomy): Eukaryota > Viridiplantae > Streptophyta > Magnoliopsida > Asterales > Campanulaceae > Campanula > Campanula takesimana. Next base: position 174,650 of record JAOWBW010000606.1, on the reverse strand, counting down.
TTATAGCTGACCGAGGAGAGGACCCTCATCTCATGGGGTGGACGTGGCCCATCTAATTACCGGCGAGGCATATGGCCGTTTTGTGGCTACTCGGCTCAGATCACCGCAGATGGTAGCTTCTGGGGTGGTTCCTCTGGCGTGGGTGGACTACTCTTTCATATTTACAGACAACAGGGTTCACATGGTGGACTTGTCTGTAGCAGGAGGGGAAGCCCCAGTCGAAGAGATTCCCAATGATGCGGTACGCGTTCTTTTCCATCTGTGCACACACATCCCACATTTCTGTCTCTTTCTTTGCTGAGTTGTTTCATCCCTTCGTGCAGATTGCGGGGCGAGCATTGCTGTGACGGTCAACCTTCATGGGGCGAGCCAAGAGGTGGTTTAAGAGGCTCACGGGTCATTCGTCTAAGGGACCTCAGGCCGAGTATAGGTTTGTGCCGGGTAGGAGCTCCGTGAGTGGCGAGGAGAGGCCTCGCAAGAGGGCCTCGAGCGTAGAGCTGCCTCCCTCCTATCTTCGCAGCCAGTCCCTGGGTGCTGCCGATTTGGCCTCTTTTTGGGATTCCCTTCGAGGTACGGGCATTCATGAGACCGCTCCAGATCCTTTTGCTTAACTAGCCTTGGAGCACATCGAACCTCCGCCTATTGACCGTCCGGGTCCCTTTTCTCAGATTCCTCCCTCTTTCTTCCCTGGCCAATCTTCCTCGGGTGGCGACATGGGTTTAGCGGAGTCTCTGTTTTTCTTTGACCCGAACATGTATCCGTCTCAGCCCCTGGGGGTATCTGACTCTCCTCCCGTTGATCCGTACCCAGATTCTGACTAGGGTGTACCTGTTTGAACAATTTTCTTTTGTTTTGCTTTATTTTTCAAAAAAAATGTGTATGAAAACCTGTTGTTCTGTTAACGTTTAAAACTTTTGTCTTTGCAAATTCATTTTTGTGCATGATTCTGGCCTTGAGAAGGGCTTTTTGGTGCTGTGATTTGTGGGGAATCCCCGAAACGTGTTTAGACTCAATTATGTACAACTGGTACATGTTTTGATAGGTTTTTGAACAAGTGGAAGTGAGTTTCACTTGTGGGCAGTTTGATGGTATGGACTGCTGATATGAATTTTTACATGGGACAAACCATCCGTACGGTTGACGCAGAGGGTTGACTCTTTGACTAAAATTTTGAGGACCTCTAGGGAATTTCCAAGAGCTGAGAACCTTTATTGGGAGATTATGACCATGGGTTCTGACCTAACTGGGTTTACCAAAGCATGACTTTCCCATTAATCTCTCCGATGTGCTTATCGTGACTTGCTATCCCCGGTTTTACTTTTCGAATGGGAGGTCCCCCTCGGGTGTCAACTTTCCTTGGGTGTGGACCCTCCTTCGTTGTGAATCCTCCCTTGTCGTGAACCCTCATTCGTTCGGAACGTGACCTATTCTTTGCACGGGCCATCCTTTCTGGGTTTTAATCGTACCGATCTGCTCTCCTTGCACCCCTCACTTTCTTTTCCTAGGAGTGGTCTAGTTGACTTGAGACACGAACAGGAGCAAGTTACGCTTGCTCAAACAAAGGAAGAACAAATAAAGGCACTTATGGGAGTGAGTCCCTTTTCTGAGGAAGGAAGCCCATGGACATAAATTCAGTGTTTGGCTCTTTCCTAAAATGTGGAAAAGAAGACTTGTCGAGACATTTGAAATTCTACTTAGTTAAAATTGTCAAAATGATTGCTTGAAAGGACCAGGTTCATGATTAAGTTAGGATTACTACAAGCAATTAGCCTTAACATGCGTAAATGTCGTGATCAATTAAGATTAGGATTCGATCAATGGGAAGATCGAGAAAGGAGATGTGTTTAGGGGATCGGCCTTTGATGTGACCGGGCTAAGAGTTTCTGGGAAAATCGGTCATTGATGGGACCGAGGGAAAGAGACTTGGTCATTTTTGGAGAGAACCAAGGTTTGATGATTTTGTTTCATGTTATGACCGGACCCGAAGGTTGCCTACGTTCCTCTCAGTTTGAGGAGCTCAGTTCGCCGTAGTTCGGCCTTGTACCGCCTTTTGTTGAGGTTGGTGTCCTTTTGAAGGATGTTGTTGCCCTTTTGATGTAGATCACTTTGCTCTGTGGTGAGCTCCTTTTGAGATGGATGGGCCCCTTTTGAGGTGAGTCCCTTCTCGATTGTCTTTTGAGATAGACTTCCTTTCCATATTCATTTCCTTTCCCTCTTTCCATTTTTTTTGATGACTCTCTCGCGGGGTGAGTCTTTTTTTAGGGAGAGGGGAAACATTAGCCCCAACTTGCTATCTTGGACATTGGCTCATTTATAGCCCCTTGGTGGAATATCCGTCACTTCTAGATTTGACTTTGAAGATCCGGGAAGTCATTTGCTTGGTTGCGCACGTGCGATCACGGTTGAATTTTTTTTAGTGGTTGAGCAACAACATCCTTTACTTTCATTGTCTTGGGATGCCTTTTGATTTTCATCGAGGGTTTGCATGGAAAAGTGTATCGGATTGTGTATCGGGGAATGTGAATCGGGGAAGGCTTGCCACTAATGGTTTCTTCACGCCAATTGATCACAACATTTAGTCATATCAAAATTGTTTTGTTTGTATTGAACGCTTTTATTTGTGTTGAGTCCATTCGTCCTTAATGAGTCGTTATTGACTAGTATACTTAGAAGTCAATTCATCATTTTGGGGACGCAGTAATCATTTGACAATATTAACTAAAGCCATTCCAAGAATTAATGTAATTTTGCAAATAATGTCTCAAGTCTAGAGAGAATAGAAGGAAAATAACTGTTACATTGTACGGAGGATTCAAACTTTTTACAGACTCGAATGACTCTACTGTGGATGGGCTCCAATCACATACCATTTTGATGTCTTTTACAAAACCTTGCCTTGTAAGGCTTAGGAAAGTAAAAACATGTCCATGATGGACTTTTGGGAGACCTTAGAACCTAACTAGACCACTTCCTACCTACTTTCCCTCTTTTTTTTTCTTCTCCTTACAACCTCAGCTTCCTTGCTTTCACTCGGGTTTACACCCACTTATTTCCCTTTTTTGTGATGTTCCCTCATCAATAAGTTCCTGAATCTTGTCTTTCAAAGAATCACAAGCTCCGGTGGTGTGCCCCACTCCTTGATGGTACTGGCAGAATTGGGTTTCATCGGACCGTTGGTGAGAGTTCTTAGCTAAGAGCATATTCAGATTGAGCAACTGGATCTTTCCCTCCTTTTAGCAGTTGATCAAGTAGTTGAACTCTCGGAATCCCCAATTCACAGAAGAGATGATATGGAGCGGCTCTTTGAGGGCGAATTGGCTTGGGAAGAATGGGTCCGGGCCAACCGCTTCTGTGCAGCACTCTTACATTCGAGGTTGTGATTGGGGGGGGGGGGGGAAGGCTTTCTTGGTGGCTTGAAGTCATTTGGGAGATGACAGAAGTAACAGGGGATTGATTACTCGAGGCAGGCCCGGGAGGAGGATTTTTGAGTTGAGGGTGATTTTTGAGGTAGGTTCTGATATCTAGAATCGTGTCCACCATTGTGTTCATGCAAGCTTGGACATTTTTCATGTCTTCTTGATGGATGCGACTTTCCGAGTCCATTTCTTCTCTCACGCTCTTCCTTTCTTGGTGCCAGTCATTCTCCCTGTCTTTCAAGAGCTCATGAAGACAAGGGTGGACCATTCGATCCCAAATCCTTTTGATCTCCTTTTCCAAGTCCGAAGCTTGTCTCTCATGCATTCTATTGACAATCCCAAATAGATGGCCCTGATCATATTCTGACCTTTTCATCACTTGCTGCATGACATCCAGGGGGTTCTCTCAACGATTTCTAGGCGAGCTTCCATCCTTCACTATCAAATGATGAACCGACAAGCCATAAGGACGCTTCGAAGGAGTTCACGGAAAAGCCATGCTTTGAGTAAGAAATGGACTTTGACACAAGGAGATTTGACTCGGGAGGGAAAACCGATTTGACTCAAAGGGTAAAATTCCGGGGAAAGACCCGAGCTATGCACTTTGGGGAATTCACCATTTCATTTTTTTTTTAAATATTTTTATTGGGTGATCTTTCACATGAACAAACGTTAGAGCGCAACTTAGAAACATGTTTCCATTTATTGTTCGAGCTTTCTTTAAAATGCATTTTTATCCTTAGATGGTTGGAAAAGATTTCTCTTCTTTTTCGCAACTAATCTAAATCCTGGATCAGTGGAGGCCAACACTACGTCTATAAGCCCCTCGTATTTCACATGTATTGCACACTCCCAAGGATGGACTGTCCCGGGCGAGGGTCCTATAGGGCACACAGCTTCCACCGACCGACAGAACCAAACCTAGGGTCTAGCGTGTCGCAAAGTTCCAATGCATGGGTCATTCTTATCATAATTAAGCCCCGGTTAAGGTCAAGATTAGCTCGGTGCCTTAACGAAAATTTGGCATGACCTCGTTTAACGAGGGGTCTTTAACCTCAACCATGGGCTTAAGGATGATTAGGATGAATCAAACATTGGGGCTTAATGACATGGTGTTACCCTATCCTTAATACATGACTTCAGTTAATTATGGTTGGTGTTAGTCCCAAAGACACAACAAGGGTATGAAAAGAGGCTAGAGGGGGGGGGGGTGAATAGCCTATTTAAAATTTCAACCTTTTTTCAAAATTCAACCTAGTGCTTACAAACTTGAATTTGCGGTCAAGTAAAAACCACACGGTCAAGGTGTAATATGCACATCAGAAGTTTTCGATAGAGATAATGTAAGGTTGTTTTTGACTAAATCTCTAAGTATAGAAGCTCACTCATGGTCAAGGATTTCCGGTCGAGTGAGATGAGGTCAGAGTGTTACGGTCAAGAGACTTGCAGTCAAGAATGGTTGAGTTTGAAAGTTGTCTTAGAAGTTTTGGCAAAAGATAAGTTAGTCAGATTTTAGCTTAGGCAATGTGGAGAACATACTGTAGATACCCCGGGGAACCACGGCTTGGCTAGAGCGGTGAATTATCCTAGGACGTCTAACTTGTTTTAGATTGTTTAGAGTCGCCACCTATGTTTTTAAAGGAACATAAGAAAAACCTAGAAATAGCCTAATTTATGTACAAAACCAGAGATTCGGGAGAGAAGGGTTCGGGGGTTAGGTGACGGAGTGGGAAGTACTTAAACACCCAGTCTGCCCCGCTTATGCGGGTCTTGCTACTATTGGTGTTCTAATGCTAAATGTCCTTCAATTTATTAACAGTGCTAACAATTATAATGTAAAGAAAAAAGGGGAAGAAAAGAGAATTGTTTTATTTATAAATTTATGCTAAACAATTACATTAAGAAATGTATAGGAAATTAAAGTAAAGATTAAAATGTAGGGAGATAACCTTGACCAACTTTAATGTAGTAAAGTGGTCATTTGGTCATGTCCCAATTGATGGGGATTGCATACTAGTAAGACTAGAATAAAAGAAAATAAAAGAAGAAGACTTGTACCTTTAGAAAGAAGACTTCAAATTTGGACTTGAAAATGATGTTGTTGTGTAGAGATTTGTGTAGAGTTTTGTTGTGTAAAACTCTTGTTGGGAGAATTTGTGTAGGGAAAATGATATAGAATTTGTGTAGAGAGAAAGTTCCAAGTCTAAAAAATGAGGTCCTTTTTCCAAGGTAGGAGATGATGGTTTTTATAGGTAAAAAAGAGAGGGAAATGATGGAGGGAAATTGGTCATCCATGTGAAATGGAATGAGCCAATCACAAATAAGATAAATGAATAAAAGAAAAATAAAAGAAATCAAATAATAAATGAAAGAAATATTAGTTTTTGGGAAAAGGCTTAGAATTTGGGATTGGGAGTTAATGAGAAAAGGGGGGATGAATGTGGATGTAAAAAGATGGTTTTTGTGATCAAGAAAAGATGTTTGTAAATAAGAAAAGGGAGGGAAATAAGGTGCAATCCGTTACTGCCAAAGTGGGAAGCGCGCGGGTCCGGCTTTTGGGGCGGGACGCGCGCGGCTCACTGGCAGTGCCGGAAGCGCCCGCGGGTGAAAAATGACAGAATGACAGAATGACCCTAAAAGTTAACTCTGTTATGCAGTTTAGTCCAAAACTAACGGAATCAGTTAGGAACTTAACCGAAGTAACAGAAATCAACAAAAATAAGTTAAATAAAAATACTTTGTATGCAATCGGGGTGAGAGGTCCAAGGCGGGGTGTCTACAGAGCCCCTCGGCGACGTGGATTGCGAAGCAAAACGCGTCGACGAAAGAAAGACAACCGCCGAGGACATCGACAAGAGAAAACAAAGACTCAATAAAGAAGGAATTTGAAATTACAAAGGATAGGAGTGCGCTCCCTGTGTGAGCGGCTTTCGCGGATGGAAAGGGTGTGGTGGCTTGAGGCGGCCCACCACGGCCACAAATTTTTTTATTTTTTTTAAAAAGGTGTGGTGGATTGAGGCGGCCCACCACGGCCACAAAAATTTTTAAAAGGTGTGGTGGCTTTAGGTGGCCCACCACGGCCACAATTTTTTTTTAAAAAGGTGTGGTAGCTTGAGGCGGCCCACCACGGCCACAAAAAATTTAAAAAGGTGTGGTGGCTTGAGGCGGCCCACCACGGCCACAAAATTTTTTGAAAAGGTGTGGTGGCTTGAGGCGGCCCACCACGGCCACAAAAAATTTAAAAAGGTGTGGTGGCTTGAGGCGGCCCACCACGGCCGCAATTTAAAGAAAGAGGGGAATTTTGAAATTGTGAAAGATGGGGGTGCGCTCCCTGTGTGAGCGACTTAATAACACACTCCCGTTTGCGAGTGGTTTGATGCACGCTCCCGTTTGCGAGCGGCTGATGACGAACTCCCGTTTGCGAGCTGTCTGAGATAACATGCCCCCGTTTGCGAGCAAGTTGATAGGAAACGCTCCCGTTTGCGAGCGGTTTGATACACGCTCCCGTTTGCGAGCTGTGTGAGATAACATGCCCCTGTTTTGCGAGCAAGTTGGTAGAAAACGCTCCCGTTTGCGAGCGGTTGATGACGAACTCCCGTTTGCGAGCTGTCAGAGATAACATGCCCCCCTTTGCGAGCAAGTTGATAGGAAACGCTCCCGTTTGCGAGCGATTTGATACACGCTCCCGTTTGCGAGCTGTGTGAGATAACATGTAGGTACCCCGGGGAACCACGGCTTGGCTAGAGCGGTGAATTATCCTAGGATGTCTAACTTGTTTTAGACTGTTTAGAGTCGCCACCTATGTTTTTAAAGGAACATAAGAAAAACCTAGAAATAGCCTAATTTATGTACAAAACCAAAGATTCGGGAGAGAAGGGTTCGGGGGTTAGGTGACGGAGTGGGAAGTACTTAAACACCCACTCCGCCCCGCTTATGCGGGTCTTGCTACTATTGGTGTTCTAATGCTAAATGTCCTTCAATTTATTAACAGTGCTAACAATTATAATGTAAAGAAAAAAGGGGAAGAAAAGAGAATTATTTTATTTATAAATTTATGCTAAACAATTACATTAAGAAATGTATAGGAAATTAAAGTAAAGATTAAAATATAGGGAGATAACCTTGACCAACTTTAATGTAGTAAAGTGGTCATTTGGTCATGTCCCAATTGATGGGGATTGCATACTAGTAAGACTAGAATAAAAGAGAATAAAAGAAGAAGACTTGTACCTTTAGAAAGAAGACTTCAAATTTGGACTTGAAAATGATGTTGTTGTGTAGAGATTTGTGTAGAGTTTTGTTGTGTAAAACTCTTGTTGGGAGAATTTGTGTAGGGAAAATGATATAGAATTTGTGTAGAGAGAAAGTTCCAAGTCTAAAAAATGAGGTCCTTTTTCCAAGGTAGGAGATGATGGTTTTTATAGGTAAAAAAGAGAGGGAAATGATGGAGGGAAATTGGTCATCCATGTGAAATGGAATGAGCCAATCACAAATAAGATAAATGAATAAAAGAAAAATAAAAGAAATCAAATAATAAATGAAAGAAATATTAGTTTTTGGGAAAAGGCTTAGAATTTGGGATTGGGAGTTAATGAGAAAAGGGGGGATGAATGTGGATGTAAAAAGATGGTTTTTGTGATCAAGAAAAGATGTTTGTAAATAAGAAAAGAGAGGGAAATAAGGTGCAATCCGTTACTGCCAAAGTGGGAAGCGCGCGGGTCCGGATTTTGGGGCGGGACGCGCGCGCGGCTCACTGGCAGTGCCGGAAGCGCCCGCGGGTGAAGAATGACAGAATGACAGAATGACCCTAAAAGTTAACTCTGTTATGCAGTTTAGTCCAAAACTAACGGAATCAGTTAGGAACTTAACCGAAGTAACAGAAATCAACAAAAATAAGTTAAATAAAAATACTTTGTATGCAATCGGGGTGAGAGGTCCAAGGTGGGGTGTCTACAGAGCCCCTCGGCGACGTGGATTGCGAAGCAAAACGCGTCGACGAAAGAAAGACAACCGCCGAGGACATCGACAAGAGAAAACAAAGACTCAATAAAGAAGGAATTTGAAATTACAAATGATAGGAGTGCGCTCCCTGTGTGAGCGGCTTTCGCGGATGGAAAGGGTGTGGTGGCTTGAGGCGGCCCACCACGGCCACAATTTTTTTTTTTTTTAAAAGGTGTGGTGGATTGAGGCGGCCCACCACGGACACAAAAAATTTTAAAAGGTGTGGTGGCTTGAGGTGGCCCACCACGGCCACAATTTTTTTTTAAAAAGGTGTGGTGGCTTGAGGCGGCCCACCACGGCCACAAAATTTTTTAAAAAGGTGTGGTGGCTTGAGGCGGCCCACCACGGCCACAAAAATTTAGAAAAGTGTGGTGGCTTGAGGCGGCCCACCACGGCCACATTTTTTTTTTAAAAGGTGTGGTGGCTTGAGGCGGCCCACCACGGCCACAAAAAATTTAAAAAGGTGTGGTGGCTTGAGGCGGCCCACCACGGCCGCAATTTAAAGAAAGAGGGGAATTTTGAAATTGTGAAAGATGGGGGTGCGCTCCCTGTGTGAGCGACTTAATAACACACTCCCGTTTGCGAGTGGTTTGATGCACGCTCCCGTTTGCGAGCGGCTGATGACGAACTCCCGTTTGCGAGCTGTCTGAGATAACATGCCCCCGTTTGCGAGCAAGTTGATAGGAAACGCTCCTGTTTGCGAGCGGTTTGATACACGCTCCCGTTTGCGAGCTGTGTGAGATAACATGCCCCCGTTTGCGAGCAAGTTGGTAGAAAACGCTCCCGTTTGCGAGCGGTTGATGACGAACTCCCGTTTGCGAGCTGTCAGAGATAACATGCCCCCCTTTGCGAGCAAGTTGATAGGAAACGCTCCTGTTTGCGAGCGATTTGATACACGCTCCCGTTTGCGAGCTGTGTGAGATAACATGCCCCCGTTTGCGAGAAAGTTGGTAGAAAACGCTCCCGTTTGCGAGCGGTTGACGACGAACTCCTGTTTGCGAGCTGTCAGAGATAACATGCCCCCGTTTGCGAGCAAGTTGGTAGAAAACGCTCTCGTTTGCGAGCGATTTGATACACGCTCCCGTTTGCGAGTGAGTTGATGATTGAAATCTGCTGGGGAATGCTTGGTTGCTGATGACGTGTGGTTGCTTGATTTTATGGGGATGCAGGCATAGTTGACTGTGAATCACTTTCTGTTGGGGATGAAGTGCCTTGAGTAGCGGATGCTGTTTGGCTTTGCGGTGGTACCTGTTATGTGTTTTGCAGGTATATGTGCTTGTGCAGGGACATGCATAAAATATGATGATTGAGAGAAATTGTGCCCGTGGTGTGATGTGATCTTGAAAGCACCTTTGTAATGAGAGAGAAGTAAGAATGTAGAAAGTGATCTTGTGTGCGGTGTGATTTTGAGGAAAGCATCGGATGTATTCATACCTTCACTTACCATTGACGCTTGAGTGGAGATGGATTCCTGATGTTCGCGGAGGATGCTTTGATGGAGAATGTCCATTGATGAGAGAATGCTCTTGATGTTGGGTTGGTGAGATGGCATTTTGGATGATTCTGGATGATGGGTTGGTCGTGCCAAAAGGCTGCCTACGTATCCCTTTAAGAGAATCAGACCAGCGTAGTTCAAGGATGATGGAGAACGCTGGAGGAGAAGCTAGGAGCAAAGCAAAGTAAAGCACATAATTTTGCACATAGAAGGAGAAAAAGAAAGAAAAAAACATTTTTTTTTTTTTTTTTTTTTCTTTTTTTTTTTTTAGTTCGTGGGTGAACCATTTTAGCCATTGTGTGTTTGTAAAGCCAACCCAAGATCAAGTCATGCTCAGTCGAAGTCTGGATTGCCTCGCTTGAATTCTGTTGTCGCTGGTGTGCCCAACGAAGATTGATGTCTAGCCCCAAGAGATTTGTCGATTATGGGGCTTGCAAAAGGCTTTTGATGCCGAGATGAGGGGTTGCTGATTGTAAAGCCCCTAGAATGCCTTTGATGCTAATTTTTGAGGGACTTGCATAGCTCCAAGATAAATTAGCTCTTGGCCCATTCGAGTAAATCGCCCTTTGTTGTTGTAGTGAGCAAGCCCCAAGAGGAGATCGTTGATGCCAAGCTTCGAGAGATTGCAAAGCCCTAAGTGTCGTGGGCTTGTAGATGGTGGGATGTGAAGACCTTTCATTGTAAAGCCCCAAATTATCTCGTGATTGGCTCGGCATTGAGAGCGGATGTACCGTTTGGTAGAATTCTTGATAGAGATCTCCTTCTTGCTCTTACTGGGGAGATGAATGGCCTCATTGTGGTCGATACCCAAATGGCTGAGGGCTTATGTCAAAGGATGCAGTAATGTCTTGCGGTGCCGTCGAGGTCGCGGAGGATAAGGTCTTGGCGTGATAAAGTCTCAAATGAGTATGCTTGCTTAACTCTTCTTGAGTTGAACTAATGACGGATCTTCGGATGCAACTAGTGCTATGGCCCAACTTTATCTGAGCTGCACCTTGTGCTTTTGATCTTGGAGAAGGGGGTGCTGAATTGCATAAACATCGGGATTGGCCGTGGCATTTCCCGCTATAACCCTGTTTTGATTAGAGTTTAGCATATTGAATCTTTTCCCTTTTCTCTAAGACTTCCTTCAAAATCTCGCTTGAAAGTTCTAACAAAAATCATCAACTTCATTCATAACATCGGAGTCTTCATTTAAAACTAAGAGGCCTTTGACTTGAAGTGTTGAGAGACCTTTGAAGATTGATCTCTTTCATGGAGCTATAAGACTACTCCACATTGCATTGCTTGAGCATTGCTGTCCCCAAAAGACTGTCGGTTGCGAAGCCCCAATATTGCCCTTTGCTCGGATTACTGTAATGCCGTAGCCCAAAAGATTGTAGATTGCGAAGCCCCTTGAGACCTTCGGTGCCGAATTGAGGAAGCTTCCTATGTTGCACATGACTCGGCTGGGGATACTGCTGGGGAGTTAATTGCTCTTTGCCGAGGGAGCCTTTAAGACTTGACCGTAGCCCCTAGAGTGCCATCATTGATTGCGAGAAAGGTCCACCCTTGATTAGGGAAACGAGCACGGGCACACATGACAAGAGGGATTTTTGACATCCCTTTTGAGGGACTTTGAGGATAGTCTCACACATCTTTCTTGAGCATAGCCCCTAGGGCGTATTGATTGCCAAATGAAGCAAAAGAATCCCTTGTTCTTGAGTCACATAGCCCCTAGGGCGTCACCATTTGTTGAGCAAATCAAGAGTGACTCGTCCTCGTGTGAGGGAATAAACATGAGAGGATATGGCAAGAGCTACTCCATTTCTCGGGAGCCTTTCGGCGTACTTTAGAAGCACATACTTGAAGAAGCTTTGAAAACTGAGACACATGTTGTTGCTATTTACTGCCCAAGCCAATTGACTAGCTAGGGATTATTTGTGCAACCCCGTGCCTTTTTATGATGGGCTTGTTCTCGGATGGATCTTGGTTACCACGGGCCTTCTTTTCATGAACCCAAAAATGCACACTGCTGGAGAATGATGCCGATAACCCAAGACAACCTTTGATGGTGCTATATCTTGTCGAGCCTTTTGCAATCCCAAAGTTGACTCGGTGGGGAATTGACTTGCTGAGGAGATTCAATGTAGAACTTGTCTTCTTTAGAGGCCGGGGATCTCCATTTCTCTTTCCCTTCTCTCTCTCACTCTCTCATTTTTTTTTATGACGCACCCTGTTTTTTGCCTAGACCGCCCTTTCGGGTTTTCAATCTAGCGGGCATCTCTTTTGCGTCTTCATCATTTTTTTTGACTCAATTGATGAGGAAGTGTGCATTGACTCTAGCTGAGGAGATAAGACATGTGATTTTGCGGTGGAGACCTTTTGTCACTAATGATGAGTGACATTGACTTGACTAGGGAAGTGTCCCTAGTATTGACATGTATTTTTTATTGAATTGAATGACTCGCGAAGGCAAGTAAGTCATTAAGAGAGAAGAGAAGGAAAGCCCCAATTTGATTGCAAGGAATTGGGAGTATGCAGAAAGAATAGAAGTCCTTAGACTCGACAAGGAACGCGAAATGATTACAAATCTAAGAAAGTTGTTCAATCTCTTTGGTGATTAATTCATAGGCAAATGAATCGTACAAAGATGTCTTGACAAGTTCGAGATGAAGGCCGATCACCATAACGCGCTAGGGCTAAACATTTCTTCTTTCTTGCATGAGACCGGACCCGCAGGTTGCCTACGTTCCTCCAGTGTAGAGGCTCAGGTCACCGTAGTTCTTGTGGATTCTCCATTCTTCATGATGGAATTTTTGCTTCGTAGTGTAGCTTCCTCCTTTGTTGGTGGATGATGATGTTGATCTTCTTTGATTGAGGGGGATTTTTTTTTTTTTTTTTTTTTTTTTTTTTTTTTTTGTGCTCTAACTTTTGCCTAGGTTGATTTGATGGTTTCAACCTAGCGAGCTCTTTTTTTTCTTTTTCTTTTTTTTTTTTTTAATCCCCCTTTGAAAACTTTGCTTGACTTCTTCATGATTGTTGCTCCACCTTGTTTGTCTTGGCTTCGTCGTTGATGTTGGCGTCGATGTTTAGCCCCTAGGCGTTCAAGTGATGGCCTTGTTCTAAAACTTGTTTAGACATCTTTTCATCATTTTACCAAGAATTAAATTGAACAACTTGGAAGAGTGTATGAGGACAAGAACGACTTTTATTTAATGATTGACTCAAAATCTATCATTGGACGAGAGAAAACATTAATGCACACATTAGATGACTTTTGACTCTTTTTTTTTTAATCCTATTTCTAGGTAGAGAAAGAGAAACGGAGATTGTTGTCGTCATCCCCCATGTCGTTGTAGTCCTCATTGTCGTTGTAGTCTTCCATGTCACTACATTCTTCCATGTCATTGTTTGGGAACCCTTTGTCGTTGAAGCTTGTGTCATAGGAGGACTCGGCCACTTCTCGGAGCAAATTGTCAATTCTAACCCCCGCATCATACATGCTTGAAAAATCGGAGTGAAAAGCCCCACTAAGATGAGTGCGGTAGTCCATTTTCAAACACTTCAAGAAGATGTCCATTTGTTCCTTCTTGGAAGGCCTATCAACCATCTCGGCTAGCTTTTCATTCCAACGGAGATAGAAGTCCCCAAATGATTCATCACCCATTTGCACGGTGCTCTCCAATTCCTTCTTGGTGGGGCGGAATATGGAGTTGCCTTGATATTGTGACTTGAAGGCAAGCATAGCGACATCCCAATTGAGGCGGGTGGAAAATGGAAGACCCATATACCAATCTTTTGCGACCCCCTCGAGAGTAAGCGGGAAGCATTGCGCCATTATTTGAGGAGACACTTTCTTTGGTAGCATGGCCCAAATGTAGGAATCGACATGAGCGTCGGGACAAGAGGTGCCTTTGAACTTGCCAATATCGGGCATCTTGAAATTTTCGGGAAGAGCCTCCATTGTGTTTAGGAGGAGAGAAGCTTGATGAAGATCGGTGCTTGAGCTCTTGTGCAAATTTAGCCCACTAAGCTTTTGGTCAATGTAGGACATGAGAGTGTTGACCAAACCGGTATTGATGCCTTGGATCTTTCTTTCATTCGTGAGCCCCTTCAATTGGTCCTCGAGTTTGGATACTTCTCTTTTATGGGCCATTTCTATATGCTCGTAACGGGCTCGCCATAAATCATCCTTGCGGCGAACATCCTCGGCTAGTGTATCAATTTGCCCTTTCAATACTTTCACCATGCAGAATAACCCTTCGTTGGACACGAAATCATTTCCACCGTTGTTGTTGTCGCCGTTGGAAGCCATTGGACCTATTGGAAGAACACGGTTGATCTTAGGTTGGCCCCACAAACACCTTTTGAGTAAAATAAATTTAACCCACAAACACGAAAAAGACTCAACCAAATAAAGAAAATGACTCTTTTTTTTTATTTATTTACAAAAGTCGGAAGGACGTGGTCCTTTTTGGGGTTTCTAGAAAAATAGTGGAATCGTCACACTAGTATATAGACCTTCTCGCGGTCCCATATACTCATCGGATTCCACCACGCTTGTGAATCCTACATGTATCGGGATTAAACTAAATTAATGTAGTAAATCATACATGCGGGGACGGATTTTTTATTTTCGTCCAAGATAGCCACTTTCGGGGACGGAGTTTTATTTCGTCCATTGCAACAAATTGGCATGTATGATTTGAAAACATTAGTTTAGGGAAATCTCGGTACATGGAAACCGACTTGAGTCACGGAGTGTTAGACCCTAGACTAGAATTGTGTGGCTTGTGCTCGGTTTGAATATGAGGCTCAAAGGTCACCCCCGGCATGTAGTCTTGAACTACGCCACGGGCTGAGGTTTACCGCTTCGAAAGAGCCAAGGTCTGGTGGAGCTTGAAACTTTCTAGGACGGGCCTCGACGGGTTTGGGGTTGGACTTGTGCGACTTGATAGTGAGCAGTTCATAGGAATATGTGCATGTAGTGTGAGGTCTAACAAGTGACAAAATTTTTTATTTTTTATTTTTTTGAAAAGAAAGAAAAACACACAAAACACATAAGCACATAAAATTACAACTCCCGAATCACCCGTGTGACCGGTAAATAAAACACAAAATTAAAACAGTCCGAGGGTTCAATTCTGTTCTGATGCAGGCAACTGTGCCCACACCCCACTGTTCTGCTCAATCACTGAAACCTGTTTCTGTTCTGGAAACCAACCCAGAAGCGTGCGCCTCTGAGTGCTGATGTGGGACGCGCGCGCATGGCGCAATGCTTATGGGAGGCGCTTGCTTCTGGGGCACACCTGTCAGAATGTCAGACTTTGGACTCAGGGGATTGCCCTGGTCCCATGTTCATATTGTAACCCCTGCAGAAGTGATTAGTGCAGAATAACAGAAGAAGAAGATGAAGAGCATGAAGAAGTGGGCGATTCTGGTTCTTGATGCGGGATGCGCGCGCCTTAGGCTTAAAAGGCCAGACGCGTGCGCCTCCCCCATCAGGAAACAGAATGCCCAGAAAAGATGTAGATTTCGATCAGAATGCAAGTTTAACCCTAAAATAAGTCCCCAGCGGAGTCGCCACTGTAGATACCCCGGGGAACCACGGCTTGGCTAGAGTGGTGAATTATCCTAGGATGTCTAACTTGTTTTAGATTGTTTAGAGTCGCCACCTATGTTTTTAAAGGAACATAAGAAAAACCTAGAAATAGCCTAATTTATGTACAAAACTAGAGATTCGGGAGAGAAGGGTTCGGGGGTTAGGTGACGCAGTGGGAAGTACTTAAACACCCACTCCGCCCCGCTTATGCGGGTCTTGCTACTATTGGTGTTCTAATGCTAAATGTCCTTCAATTTATTAACAGTGCTAACAATTATAATGTAAAGAAAAAAGGGGAAGAAAAGAGAATTGTTTTATTTATAAATTTATGCTAAACAATTACATTAAGAAATGTATAGGAAATTAAAGTAAAGATTAAAATGTAGGGAGATAACCTTGACCAACTTTAATGTAGTAAAGTGGTCATTTGGTCATGTCCCAATTGATGGGGATTGCATACTAGTAAAACTAGAATAAAAGAGAATAAAAGAAGAAGACTTGTACCTTTAGAAAGAAGACTTCAAATTTGGACTTGAAAATGATGTTGTTGTGTATAGATTTGTGTAGATTTTGTTGTGTAAAACTCTTGTTGGGAGAATTTGTGTAGGGAAAATGATATAGAATTTGTGTAGAGAGAAAGTTCCAAGTCTAAAAAATGAGGTCATTTTTCCAAGGTAGGAGATGATGGTTTTTATAGGTAAAAAAGAGAGGGAAATGATGGAGGGAAATTGGTCATCCATGTGAAATGGAATGAGCCAATCACAAATAAGATAAATGAATAAAAGAAAAATAAAAGAAATCAAATAATAAATGAAAGAAATATTAGTTTTTGGGAAAAGGCTTAGAATTTGGGATTGGGAGTTAATGAGAAAAGGGGGGATGAATGTGGATGTAAAAAGATGGTTTTTGTGATCAAGAAAAGATGTTTGTAAATAAGAAAAGGGAGGGAAATAAGGTGCAATCCGTTACTGCCAAAGTGGGAAGCGCGCGGGTCCGGCTTTTGGGGCGGGACGCGCGCGCGGCTCACTGGCAGTGCCGGAAGCGCCCGCGGGTGAAAAATGACAGAATGACAGAATGACCCTAAAAGTTAACTCTGTTATGCAGTTTAGTCCAAAACTAACGGAATCAGTTAGGAACTTAACCGAAGTAACAGAAATCAACAAAAATAAGTTAAATAAAAATACTTTGTATGCAATCGGGGTGAGAGGTCCAAGGCGGGGTGTCTACACATACAAACACAATTCACAACAGTTCTTAAATCTAAAAGATCAAACACTAAACGACAAACAAGAGTAATATGAACAATAAAGAACAAGATGAACAATACTTGAAAATAATTTGCAGAATTGTAAAATGCAGTAAGTAAGTGACACAAGTATTTGGAAAGGTTCGATCTGTTAAAATATCTACGTCCTTTACTAAGATGGTCAGTCTTGGATTTTGAATGGAGGTATATTGATTTTCTTGAGTACAGATTATAGAGATGAAGCTTTGAATCAACACCTACTTTCTATGAAGAATAAATCCTAGACTTAGACCAGTGTATCCTTTTTTATTCAATCTATGTGATTGATCAATTGGGGTGAGTGTGTGTAAGAATCTGAAGCTCTTTGAAATCTATATGATTTAGAGCCTAGAGAATCTTGTGTGTTACAAGGCTTGACATGACTTGTTTGTTGCTAGAGATCTTTGAAGGTTTGAAGGTGAGCACTTGAAGATTCAAAGGATTCTGGAAATCTTGAGTATGATCTTCAATCACCAAGTATTTCAACAATAATATTTCTCTTTGAATCTCAGCAATGTTCAATGAAGAACTCAAGGACTATTTATAGCCTTGAATGAGAGACTAGCCGTTAGAAATACTTGGGGTCCAAGATGAAGGATAATGAGCTATTGAATTCTGATTGGAGCTCAGTCTGAGTTGTCCTTTTGTTGCAGAGTAGTGGTGGTCCCACTAACAGATGTATTCAAATTTGAAATTTGAATTCAGCGACGTTCTAAACTAACCATAGTCACAAGTGTGACCATGGTTAAGTTTGAATAGATTTGGATTATTTGGACATCTTCACTTGCGGTCGAGAGCTTTCCGGTCGAGTGGTCTTCCACGGTCAGGTGAATTACCACGGTCAAGGTGAGTTCTCTCGGTCAAGGTCTTGACCACTAAATTTCCAGACTTAGAAAATTTTAAGTCCTATTAATCTAAAGCTATACTACTAAAGTGGACTATTCTAAATATGAAGTTTAACACTTCTTACAATATATCCTAAAGTCCACAAAAGATAAAATTAGGTTATGGGATCAATCAAATCTAGGTAATAGGAGTGGTTTATAATAAGCATACCCAACAATCTCTCTCTATTTGATTGAGACCATTACCTACTATAACAAAGGCTAATTCATTGTACTTGGTAATAACATGTTTTCAAGAAATATTGTTTTATTAAATTTCATGCCCCAAGTCAATGCACACTCTAAGCAAATGTCATAGATTTCTATCATCCTAAAAAGATAAAATAAAATTCTAATCCTAGCACGATAGAAACATATAAGTTTGTGCATTTAGAGGAAAATAGAGCAAAATGCAACAAACAGAGACATTCAAGACACTCCATAAAAACATTCATTCAAGCATAGGGAGTGCAGAACCAAAAGAGGAATAATAAGTTTTACAGACCACCACAAATAAAACAAACAAAAATAAAATTATTTTGAGACATCAACAAATTTTCATCATGACTACACACGGTCGTCAAAAGAGTTACGGTAGTAAAGTTCATGGTAGACTAGAAGCGGTCGAATTCATGAAGATCATCTTCAGTGAGGTCGGAGAAAGGAAAGCGGTGAGAGGGCATAGAGAGACCGGGAATGAAGATAGGTATGGTCACTCCATCTTCATCATCATCTTCACCCTGAGCATTTACGTTACCGTGGACTGCTTCTTCAGCTCCTTGAATGACTTGTTGATCGCCTTGATTTCCTTGACGGTTGATCCTGTTCAATACCGTATTAGCTCGGTTGGACATCAAATCAATTTTGTTGGATTGATCAATAAGGCAGTTGGTGTGGACGATCATGGCCTGTTTAAAAGCTTCCATTTTATTACCCAAATTTTCACTCAGATTGGTTATAGAGGATTTCCGAGCAATGTCAACGTCCTTTTCGACCGATACCCTTACTTTCTTTATTTCCAGAGAAAGTTCATCTTTAACATCCTTCATGTTTTTGGAGATATCAACAGAGGCTTTTAGAACTTCTTTTGAAAAACACCTGATTATGGCTCTGGTTTGAATGAGAAAGGATTGATTCATAAAATCAGGAGTAACCATGAAGGCACTCGGAGCAACAAGAGCGGTAGATGTGGATGAACTGCCTGCTTGACCGGGCCTAGAGGAGCTGGCGGATAAGGCATCTGATATAGCCTTTGATAAATACTCTCTCTCCCCCTTAATGCTCTCAATTAGTTGAGAGGGAAGAGAAATGACCTGGTCCTTAAGCATAGAATTGGCAGACTTCAGCTCAGAGATTTCTCCTTGAAGAGTGGCTTGGTTGGCTGTCAGTTTAGAGATATTGGTTTGAGAATCCAGATTGATCTGGGTGAGCATCTCTACGGTGGTCAACAGATATGCAATTGGATCGTCCGGAGGAGCAGGTGAGTTAGGCTTTGCCGGAGGAGTTTGAGACTTGGTGAACATTTGAGCAGAATCATCAACCAGGCGGTCACTAGGCACACAGTCGTCTTCGTGACCGTGTCCTTCACGCTCAAGGACTTGTAAATCATCGTTCATATCCTTTTCAGACTCAGCAGTGGACTTTTCAACAGCAGCAGTCTTTTCTTCTGCATCACTAAAAACAGGGCTATCAATGTTGATACCCTTGTTAACTTCATTACCTTCACCAGCAACATCATCAGAATGTTCTGATCCATCATCAAACACATCTTCCACTTCTTCATCTATGGGTTCATCAATCAAACCAAGCATTGGTTTAGAAACTGGTTGCCTTTTTAGGCGCTGGGGTGGAGCAACTTTAACAATATCATCACGGTCACAAGGAACAGGTGAATCGGATGGGGTAAAATCAGGAGAGGCGGTCGATGGGGGATGGGTAACCTTAGTCCTTTTTGAAACCTTTTGGGGACTCAAGGATAGATCCCTTTTCTTAGATTTCTCCCCCTGAGATGATGATGTGGGCAGAGAAGTCTTGGGTTTCAGAGATTTGGAGGGAGAAGTAGGTGAGGATGCGGTAGACCTGATAGCGGTAGAATGAGGAGGAGCGGCAAGATTGACTTGCCTCTGAACGGGAGGTTTTGAGATCGGATTGGGAGGAGGGGACAGAGACTTGGATCTTACAGAAACTGTTTCTTTGAACTTAATCCCTATTAAGGGTCTTGATTTGACAGGGGGTGCGGTAGATGCACTGGCCTTCGCTTTGCCCTTAACCAACCGGGCTTCCTCTGCTTCTTCTCCTTCACTATCTTTATCAACATTCTGATCACCGGTCGAATCACCATGTGGTTGATCCAGACCAAGTGCTTCCCTAGCTGCTTTGGTGTAGTTGGGGGGAATATACTTTTCCTTACGATCCTTTGCAAGATACTCCTGGTATTGAACATCACCAAATCGATTGCGGAAGGTTGTCCTCATGGTCTTGATATCAAAAACCTTAGAAAGAGATAGGGTCACCTTGGCATGCTTATCTTTAACAAACTCCTTTTTGATTTCAGGAGTGTATTTGAAGATGAAGGAAAGCTGCCTAGAGTTCTTCTTATACTTGGTGGGGGCCTCTCCCAGACTTGTTTATTATACTCCTTGACCTGCTCAACTAGCATAGAGTAAAGAATCTTGGGCCAATTCATCTTCCTACCCAAGTAGATAGCTGCAGACAGGTGCCACTGGGAGGTATTGAAATTACCGTGGTTGCCACTCTTGCAAAGCAGACCGTGGCCAACCAGGTGCCCAATGTAATACATAACCTCTGGAAAGGTTTTCCTGTAGGGAGTGCACACGTCAGTAGAACCAATCAAACGAATGGCAAGCTCATCACATTCTTCAGATGTCAGACATTCAGGGGCTTCAAAATCAATGTCTAGACCAAGAACGGTAGCAATATCAGTATAATCTAGCTCAAGCTTCTGCCCATAGACCTCAGCTTCAATCCAGTCAAGAGGATTGTTCTTCTCATCTTTTCCTTTGATCTCTTTTTCGGTAGAATAGAATTCACCGACTGCGGCAGGTAGATGATAATATTGAGGCATGGTAAAGTAATTCAAAATGCCAGATTTTCTTCTCGCTTGATAATGTTCCTTCCAATAGCATCATTCATGAGATCATCGTAGTCCATTACACAACCGGGAATGAATGATTTTTCATCCTGAAAAATAGAGAAGTTATAAATATAGAACTCATGCGGTCGACCAAGTGACGGTCGAAAATCAATAGCGGTCAAAGTTCGAACGGTTGACAATAGTAACGGTCGACCAAGAGTGACGGTCGAACTAGAAGGGCGGTCGACAAATGTAAGATACTTAGAGAAATTCAAGAGGAATTTGCAAAACACGCACAAACACCAAATTAGTATGTGTAACAGGTTTTAAAGATCAAAAAGTGGATTCTCAAGAACACGAAGAACAGCTGACGAACACGAAGAGCACTGTTCACGATGAAAGCCCAGTTAATGCCAGAGAGCACGGAAATTCATAAAAATTACATGACTTTATGCGCAAAAACCGATTAAACACTAATATATCATCAATTTCACTATCAAGAGCATTATAATCTCAGAAATCAAAAAGGGAAAAAACTAAAAAAAAATGAAGAAAAGCTTCAAAATCCATGGCATAAAAAGATACAATACTGAAGATTAAACAAGAACACAAGCATTTAAACAAACTCGAAAATGATAATCTAATCGAGGATTGAACATTATTAAACGAAATCAACCCAGAAGATGAAAGATTCAGTCAAGAATACGAAGGGATGTTAAACCCGCAAAAAAAAAACGAAATGAGAGAATGAAAATATGGGAGATTTGAGTCAAGAAATCATACCATGGTGTCTTCAAATGTAGTATCCTGTGATTTCTTAGATGATTTTATGGATTGAGAGGGCTTAGGAGCCATATATATAGAGAGAGAATTTTGAGAGAGAGTCAAATGAGAGAGAACTGGGTGAGAAGAGAGAGAAAATAGAGAGATGTAGAGAGAGATAGGGTTTTTGAAAAGTGAGTTGCAGAGAGGTGGAGTTAAAGGGTAGTGGAACGGTTTATGCAGAAAGAAGTAGGAGGTGAACTCTGCAACTTCAGGGATTTGACCAATGATGTCCCATCTCATTAAATGCAAGGATAGTGATGGCGGACATAAATAAGGGAATAAAATTAATTGAAAATGATTTGAATTAAATAAAAACGAGGGAAAAGAGGAAATTATGGAATTACCCCTTGGATGACTAGGAAGATCCTAAAAATTGCTAAGTTAGAAACACTTACTTGGTCACCTAACTTTTTGCGGTCAGGTGCTTGACCGTGAATACCTGCGGTCAAGTATGTTACCTTAACCAAAGAATGCTTCTATAAAGCAATGAACCAATGTCATCATTTTCCCTTTAACGGTAGGCTTCACTAAAGCCTTGAACAATTTAGATCTTTGCATATATACGGTCAAATATTTGCGGTCAGTGCACTGGATGGTTTTTTTATGCTTCGACCGTGGTTACTTGACCGTTGAGAGGCAGCTGACCGTTGAGACCTACTTGGTTTTGGACTTAGATAAAACACAAGAAATTAGCACAATCAAGATATATGGACATGTAATTAAAGTTCTAGCATACCCATTTCTCCTCTAAGATACCTAAATCTCTTCGAATCAAGAGTCTTGGTGAGAATATCTGCAATTTGATTGTCAGTACTCACATACTCTAGATGGATATCACCTTTTTACACATGATCCTGCTGAAAGTGGTATTTGATATCAATGTGTTTGGTCTTGGAGTGCATGACAGGGTTGTTGGAGACAGCAATGGTAGATGTATTGTCACAATAGATTGGACAATTTTCTTCTTTGATTCCATAATCGACCAATTGTTACTTCATCCATAGCACTTGACAGCAGCAGCTTCCAGCGGCTATATATTCAGCTTCTGTGGTAGATACAGAGACTGAGGCTTGTTTCTTGCTTGCCCATGAAACTAGTCGATTTCCAAGGAAATGACACGTTCCACTTGTGCTTTTCCTGTCTATTGTACATGGTGCATAATCTGCATCTGAGTAACCTATAAGATCAAAATTTGAATCTTTGGAGTACCAAATTCCAAGGTTAATAGTCCCAGATAGATATCGAATAATACATTTTACAGCAATAAGATGCGCTTCTCGAGGATCTGCTTGATAACGAGCACAAACACAAACACTAAACATGATATCTGACCTACTAGCAGTTAAGTAAAGAAGAGAGCCAATCATACCTCGGTACAAGATTTGATCAACCTTTTTACCTTTCAAGTCTTTGTCTAACTTGTTACCAGCATCCATAGGAGTGTCGTATGCTTTTGCATTTTTAAGTCCAAATTTCTTGATAAGATCCTTTGTACTTTGCTTGAGTGAGGAAGATGCCTTCAGCACATTGTTTAATTTGTAGCCCAAGGAATAATGTCAATTCTCCCATCATGCTCATCTCAAATTTGCTTTTCATAAGTTTCTCAAATCGCTTACACAACAATTCATTAGTAGAACCAAAAATAATATCATCTACATATATTTGAACAAGTAAAGAATGATCATGATATTTAGCAATGAATAAAGTTGTGTCGATCTTACCACGCTTGAAACCTTTTTATAAGAAAAATTTAGATAGAGTATCATACCATGCTCGTGGAGCTTGTTTGAGTCCATACAAAGCTTTGCAGTGTTTGTAGACATGATTTGGAAATTTGGGGTTTTAAAATCTGGACGGTTGAGCAACAAAGACTGTTTCTTGAAGTTCACCATTGAGGAATGCACTCTTCACATCCATTTGATAAAGCTTGAATCTTTTGTAAGAGGCATAAGCTAAAAATATCCTTATAGCTTCGAGTCTTGCAACGGGGGCAAATGTTTCATCATAATCAATGCCTTCTTCTTGTCTGTAGCCTTGTGCAACCAACCTAGCTTTGTTTTTTGTGATGCTTCCATTCTCATCCATCTTATTTCTGAGCTCCCACTTTGTACCAATCACTCCTTGATCTTGTGGCCTTGGAATCAAGGTCCAAACTTTACATCTTTCAAATTGGTTGAGCTCTTCTTTCCCAACTTGAGTCTTGGAGTGCTTCATCAACTTTCTTGGGTTCAACTTGAGATATGAATGCGGTAAGTGCATCATAGTTTGATCTTCTTGTTCGAACACCAGAATGCAAATCACCAATAATATTCTGAATTGGGTGATCTCTGACCTCACACACTTCTTGAGGTATATCTGGTTGAGTTGATGGAGGTTGTAAATCTTCTAGAGGTACGTCATTTATGCCATCCCAATCATAGGTAATTTGAGGGATAGGTTCTTCCACGTTGATGGGTGTTTCAACTTCAACTCCATTTGAGGTAGCAGCAGATGTGGTAGCTCCTGGTGCTTCATGTGTGGTAGATGGAGGTGCAATTGAGGTAGATGGATTTCTTTGGGTGGATTGATTTTTTGGTTGAGTTGTACCTGTCTTATTAAGCTCAACAAAATCATCAGCAACATTTGGAGCCATATGTGGCTCAAGTAGAGAATGTTCATCAAAGGTAACATGGACAGATTCAACTATCTTAAGAGTGGTTTTATTAAATACACGAAAAGATTTTGAGTGTTTAGCATACCCAATAAATATACCTTCATCGGCCTTAGGAGCAAATTTACCTCGATGTTCTTTTCCGTTGTAAAGTATGAAGCATTTGCATCCAAATATCTTGAAGTATGCTATATTTCATAAGGAGTTTTATTATAGATCTTGTTGATGAGGGATCTATTTTGAGTGAAGTATGCTGTGTTGATGGCTTCAGCCCAAAAGTATTGAGGTAGCTTTACTTCAGCAATCATTGTCTTTCCAGCCTCTATCAATGTCCTGTTCTTCCTTTCCACTACACCGTTTTGTTGTGGCAGCAGAGAAGTTGTGGTCAATACCATGATCATCACATTATTGAGCTACACTGTTGTTCTTGAATTCTGTACCGTTGTCGGATCGAACACTAACGATGTCATCTTCCTTTTATGTTTGGAGCTGTCTAAAGAGCGCGGTCAAAATGTCATAGCAATCATCCTTTGAGATCATCATTTCAACCCATGTATATCTTGAATAATCGTCTACCATAACTAAGGTATATCTATTTCCACCAATACTTGCGGTAGTAACAGGTCCAAACAAATCCATATGAAGTAGTTGCAAACATCTTGAAGTTGAAGGTGTGGTCTTGCTGGAGAAAGACGCCTTTGGTTGTTTGCCTAGTTGACATGCTGTGCATTTCTCATCGTGGTGATCAGCTACTTTGGGTAGACCACGAACTAGATTTTATCTACCAATCTTGGAGAGATACTTGAAGTTTAAGTGACTTAGTCTCTTGTGCCACAGCCAACTATTTTCACTAACATTCTTTGCTACAAAACAGAGATTAGAAGAAATGCAAGATGAATTAAAATCAACAACATAAACATTTTTCTTACGAATCCCTTTGAGAAAAGTGATGCCGGATATGCCATCCTTGATAAGACAGAGATTTGAGGTGAAGTGGCATTGCAATCCTTTGTCGCTGAACTGAGATATTGAGAGTAAATTGTGTTGAAGTCCAATAACTAGAGAGACTTCTTGGATGGTGATTTTTCCTTTTCGGATGACTCCATATACTACGGTCTTTCCTTTGTTATTATCTCCAAAGGTTACTGATGGACCCTTCTCTTCACGGACATCTTCCAATAAGTTAACATCTCCGGTCATGTGCCTTGAGCAGCCACTATCGAGATACCATAAGCTTAATTTATCCTTGGAATGTCCAGCCATTAAGCAGAGGACCTACAAAATAGACATTTAAGAACAAGGTCCCCTTTTTATTCTTTTGGGTCCAAAGGGTTAGCAACTTTTGACAACCGACACCTACCTCACAGAAGGGGGGTTATTCCTTCTAGGATTGGGTGTGAATCTCAAAAGACATTAAGCAGCCTTGTGACCATAACCATCACACACAGAACAATGGTGGAAGCCACCCAACTGAGGGTTAACAAACTTCATTGTGGTCTTGAGCTCAACATCGTTAACTGGTATGGAAGATCTCTCCCGAACAAAGTTCAATTTCTTGAACTTGACCGCATTTCCCTTGTTTGCGGTCGACATGCCACGGAAGGCTACTCGACCGTGACTTGAGGTAGTAGCACGGTCGGGTTCAGGTACCTTCCAAGAGTCTTCCTCTACGGTAGGGTTTTCTATGGCTTTTTCTTTCAACTTTAAAGCCTTGCCAGTTTGTTTCTTAGGGTAGACATAATGGAACTCTAGTTTCTTCTTTGGTTCTTGTCCTTTACCCTTAGATCCTTAATGTTTAGCCTTTGACCCTTCCAAAGTTTGTTTGATAAATTTCTCATCTCTTTCATAACAAGATGCACATTTAAAGTAGTTACTAGTTTGAAAACCCAAGCCCTCCTCATCACCACTAGACTTTTGGGATTCTAAGATTTGTTCTATAGTGACACGAGAATTGATCAACTCATTAGTGATTCTTTTGAGATCATTTATCTCAGCAGCCAATTCTTTGTTTTTAACTTTAAATATAGCATTTTGTTCTTCTAAGAAACGGTTTTGATCAGTAAGAGGAGTCATGCTCTTGATCTGCTCCTTAAGGAGGGTGAGTTCAGATCTTAATAGAGTTTTCTCCATCTTAAGCTGGGAAATCTCTTCAGTTGAAAGTGCTAAAGCTTCCTTCATGCCAGAAAACTTATTAATTACCTGTTCAACTTTCATGAACATCTTTTCTTGTTCATCGGGGGGAAATGTCAAACTTGACTTGAGGTGTGGTAGACAGAACTTCCTTCACTTTGGGATTTAGTAGAGCCTTCATTGCTGCACTCACATCACATCTTGAAAATAGAAGATCACCATTCCTTTGCACTGGAGTTAGGAATCGTTTATCAGCAAGTTCATCAGCCGTATAACTCTTCCGTTTGAGTTTCTTATTGGGTGAGAATTGATTATCATCCTCATCATCGGAACGAACGACCAAACAAATGTTGTCACGACTCGAAATCTAGGCTCTATTTTATTAGTAATAAATAATTATTATTTATTTATTTGCTTATTTATTTATTTAAATTATTATTTATTTAAATATTTATGTGTGCGTTTTATGCGTTATTTTAATTTATGCCTAGCATTTTATTTGGGTCATTTGGGTTAGTGTAGTATTGTGTTAGTAGAAGGGAGGGGCCTAAATGTAATTTTTTTAAATAATTTCCCTACTCCTTCTCTTCTCCCTCACCCTCTCCCTCACTCTCTCCATCCCCCTCTCCCAGCAAACTCCCCCTCTCTCTCTATTGTGGGTAAGTTTCTTTCTCTTTCCTTCTCTCTTCATTATCTTCCTCTTCCTCTCATAATCTCTCATTTCTTAAAACTTGAAATGTGTTTAAATCGTCGATAGGATCGCGTAGAATCAAAAATATTCGAATTCCGTCATCTTTGAGAATTTTCAAGTAAGTTGCTTTACCCCCATTTTTATGCTAAAATGCTCATAACATGTTTCTAAAATGCTTTAATTGTTATATTTGAAGTTTGGTTGAGTTTGGAATTGATTTGGAATTTATTTGAGTTTTTGGCTAAAATGGTGATTTTGTGAATGTTGGGTTTGATTCTTGGTTTTGGTTGACAAATGTTGTTATTTGGATCCCCATCCTAGTTATAAATCGTTTTGGTACATTTTGGAACTTGTTGGTTGTGTTGATTTTGAGTTGTGGGTGAATTGGGTAAGAAAATGAAGAACCCATTTCTTCCTTCCCGAATTCCAGCAGTTCAGAAGATTGGGCGACCGCCCAAAAATGTCTGGGCGACCGCACATCTATCTGAAAACTTTTGTTCTTGTTTGAGGGCTTGTTTGGGCGACCGCACAGTCCCTGGTGGGCGGCCGCACAGACCTCTGAAAGTTTACATTTGTTAGTTTGTGTGATTGAAGAATGCGTTTTGGTCTAAGTCTTGGGTGTCCTTCTAGTTGACCTTAGTGATCATTGTAGTACACTCTAGTGATAGAATTGGGTCCTTTGTGATCAAGTTTGTGTTTGAAATTAATTAAGTGTTAATTGAGATTATTGGAACACTTTATTGTGCGTTGTGGGTACATTCCACTTTCTTGGTGAGTTCTTGGTATGATTCCCTACTTTGAAATCAATGGTTGTTTATCGTGCTAGCATTTTATTACTTAGCCTTTACGTGAAAGTCCAGCTGGTATTTTGTGTGTGGTTGGGCGATGCGAAACATTATGATGGCACGGCCAAGTCCATTGTGATGTTGACCATTGTTTTGCCCCTTTATTACCCTCCTCCAGATTGGCCTTGGATGTGAGAAAAGCTAGCTCATTTGTGTGCATTTTAGCTTTACTTAGAGCATGACTTTGTGGCATGTCTCCCGTCCCTTGTGACACTTCATTTGGTTATTGGTTCCGGTACCGGGGATTTCTCTTCAGCTTTCATGCTATTATGAAGATGATGATTTGTTGATTATTGAAGCTGCGCAGCGACCTTTATTTGGTTCTTCGGTTTGGAAAACCTTGGCTATATCCTTTGTTATGTGTTTATTTCCGCTGCTATCTGTTATGTGATAAATGCTATGCGTTATGTGATATTTATTCTTGCTTATTGCTTCTTGCATCATAGCATGTCATGTAGTTGCATTAGTAACTTATTGAGATTTATCTCACCCCCTTTCTTTTTATCTTTGTTTTTCCTTAACGCCCCCAGGTGCTAAGGATTAGTCTCGCTGATCACGAGAAAGAGGACGTCGAGTGTGGATACATTCTTTTGGGGAAAGTTGTTATAGGTTGGTTTACATTATATAAATGTGTAACCTTTTGGGATAGTTGTACCAAACAATGACGTCATCAAGAATTGTACAT
Organism: Campanula takesimana; assembly: GCA_026119855.1. Lineage (NCBI taxonomy): Eukaryota > Viridiplantae > Streptophyta > Magnoliopsida > Asterales > Campanulaceae > Campanula > Campanula takesimana. Next base: position 146,065 of record JAOWBW010000606.1, on the reverse strand, counting down.
TTATATTTTGTTAAGCATAAACTTGTGGAAGTTTATGATAGTTGTATTTGGTTATTATCAAACTTGGATTTGTAAAATTTTGGATCATCACCTTTTGGTATCAAATGGAATTTTTTAACTTCGGTATTTCATAGTTTTGGTTTTAAGTCGACGTCCAGCTCGCGGTCTCGGGCCCGCGGGGTTCGGGGTCGCGACAGTTGGTATCAGAGCCTGGTTTGGCTCTAAGTATAAGTCTAGGTGGACTAGTATGACCTAGGAGGGTAGTAGTGTGCGGAGTGATTAACGGTTGGTGTTTTATGCAGGTACTTGGTTACAATGGTTCGTAGAAGGATTGGTGAAGGTAGTACCGGTAATGCAAATCAGAATGACACAAGGGAAGAAGCACGTGCTATGTTTCAAGGCATGTTCGAGGCGGCCATGAAGGCCATACATGATCAAGGTCCGAGGGTAGAGCAAGCACCACCCCGTTATGGTTTGGAGCAATTCTTGAAACTGAAACCGGTTGAATTCAATGGGGAACCCGATGTTCGGAAAGCCGAGTTGTGGATTGAGTCGATGGAGAAGATTTATGAGGTATTTGGTTGCACGGATGAGGATAGGGTCCGGTTCGCGGCTTATAAGCTTGTGGGTGCCGCCGAGCATTGGTGGAAAGGGGTCAAAGCTAGTTGGGATGACACTCACACAGTTTATGCGTGGGAGTTGTTTGTGCGAAAATTCAAGGAACATTTCATTCCGGTTGTTGATCAAAACCGAAAGGAGATCGAGCTGCTCAACTTGGAGCAAGGTTTGTTGTCTATAGCTCAATACTCGGCTAAGTTCACAGAATTAGCCCGGTATTGTGACTATTTGGTGAGGACCGAGGAACAAAAAGCTATGAGATTCATTCGGGGATTGAAGACCTCCATCCGTACTCAACTTATAGCCCAGAGGATTGTGACATTTTAGGATGCGGTAGACCGTGCCTATCTTATAGAGCAAGATATTGGGGAACATAAGAGGAAGACCGAGGTGGCCAACCCGAGTAAGCAAGGAGCGCAGAGCAAGTCACAACCAAGGATTGATAATCGAGGTAACTTTGGGGGACAATCTCAGTCCCGAGGGCAACCGATCCCAAGGAACCTGGGTACCACTTCCGAGAACCAAGGGAACCAAATTAGGAGGCTTTGTTCATATTGTCAAAAGGAGGGTCATTCTGAGGACCGGTGTTGGAAGAAGCAGGGAAGGTGCACCAATTGTGGTCAAATGGGTCACTTTGTAAAAGATTGCCCGAGAGGTAGAGGACAAGCATCCGGGTCAGGAGTTGGTAATAATCAAGGTCAGAAAAGGGATGCCGCTGGGAAGCCCAAAGTTCAAGGAAAGGTTTATGCCATGAACCAACAACAAGCTACCGATGATCCATCCGTTATTAGAGGTATTGTTTCTGTGTCTAATGTGAGCGCACGAGCGTTAGTAGATCCAGGATCATCTCATTCATACATTTCTGTGCAATTTGCTTCCATGTTAAATGCTGCATTCGAGTCTTTACCGTACGTGCTAGAGGTGTCGACCCCTATAGGAGAATGCTTGATTTCTGATCGAGTCTTTCGTGCTTGTGATGTGGTTATTTGTGGTCGTGTCCTTTGTGCGGATTTGGTAGTTCTTCCTATCCAAGACTTTGATGTAATTTTGGGTATGGATTGGTTGAGCAAGTTTCATGCTTCCGTTGATTGCCGTAAGAAAACTGTTACTTTTTCTATTCCCGATGTGCCTAAATTTGTTTTTGAGGCTAGCCCTTTGAGTAGAAAAGTTCGTTTAATTTCTTATGTGAAAGCGAGAAAATTATTGCATAGTGGTTGTGAGGGGTATTTGGCTAGTGTTCTTGATACTAGGAAGGAATCCCCTAGTTTGGTTAGTGTTCGGGTAGTTCGGGAATTTCCCGATGTTTTCTCTACCGAGTATGATATGCCTCCCGATCGTGAGATAGAATTTTGTATAGATCTTTTGCCGGGTACGGCTCCGATTTCGAAAGCACCGTATAGGTTGGCTCCTGCAGAGTTGAAGGAATTAAAGGTTCAGTTGCAAGAGTTGCTTGATTGAGGGTTTATCCGCCCTAGTGTTTCCCCGTGGGGAGCACCGGTTTTGTTCGTGCGGAAGAAAGATGGTTCGTTGAGATTGTGTATAGATTACCGGAAGTTGAATCAGGTTACGGTGAAGAACAAGTATCCTCTACCGCACATTGACGATTTATTTGATCAGCTTCAAGGGTCCGTGGTTTTCTCTAAACTTGATTTGAGGAGTGGGTACCATCAGTTGAAGGTTCGATCGGAGGATATTCCGAAGACTGCTTTTCGCACTCGTTATAGTCATTATGAGTTCTTGGTTATGCCGTTTGGGTTGACTAACGCGCCTGCAGTGTTTATGGATTTGATGAACCGAGTTTTCCATCCTTATCTTGACTCGTTCGTGGTGGTCTTTATTGATGACATACTCGTCTACTCTAAATCTCGAGAGGAGCACGAGCAGCACTTGAGGACAGTTTTATCCGTTCTTGCGCGGGAGAAATTATTTGCGAAGTTCAGTAAATGCGAATTTTGGCTCGAGAAGGTGTCATTTCTGGGTCATGTGATTTCTAAAGACGGGATTTCTGTGGACCCGTCGAAGATTGAAGCTATAGTGGATTGGAAGAGACCCGAGTCAGTGACCGAGATCAGAAGTTTTCTGGGTTTAGCCGGTTATTACCGAAGATTTATTGAGGGGTTTTCGAGGATTGCTACTCCGATGACTCAGTTGACCCGAAAGAATGTCCCGTTTGTGTGGACCGAAAAATGTGACAAGAGTTTCGAGGAATTGAAGAAGAGGTTGACTACCGCACCGATCTTGACTTTGCCTAATGGGAGCGATGGCCTAGTGATTTACAGTGATGCTTCGAAAGAGGGTTTGGGTTGTGTGTTGATGCAGAACAGAAAAGTGATTGCTTATGCTTCGAGGAAGTTGACCCCGAGTGAACAGAATTACCTGACTCATGATATGGAGTTGGCGGTGATAGTCTTTGCGTTGCACAAGTGGAAGCATTACCTTTATGGAGCGAAGTTTGAAATTTTTACGGATCACAAGACTTTGAAATACCTTTTCTCCCAGAAAGAGTTGAACAACCGACAGCGCCGATGGATGGAATTGTTGAAGGATTATGATTGTACGATTTCTTATCATCCGGGAAAGGCGAATGTGGTAGCCGATGCGATTAGCAGGAAATCTTATGTGGCTTCGATGATGGTCCGTGAGTGGAAAATGCTTGAGGATATCCGAGATTGGTCTTCTCGTGAATCGAGACATGGGGCTATTTTTGCGAATATTAGGGTGTCTCCGACCCTAAATCAAAGAATTAAGGAAGCTCAGAAAGAAGATCCCGAGTTAGTGAAGGTAATGGGTAAATTGAAGGAAAAGAATTTCGAGGATTTTTCTTTGAGTTCGAGTGGAGTTTTGACTTTCCGTGGTTGTTTGTGTGTACCCGATGTTGGTGGGATAAAGAGGCAAGTTTTAGATGAGGGTCACAAATCGAGGTATACTATTCATCCGGGCAGTACGAAGATGTATCAGGATTTGAAGCAACAATTTTGGTGGATTAATATGAAGAGGGAAATAGCCGAGTACGTTTCGAAGTGTTTAACTTGTCAGCAGGTCAAAGCCGAGCATCAGAGACCCGCGGGACTACTTCAGCCGTTAGAGATTCCCGAGTGGAAATGGGAGCATGTGACTATGGATTTCGTTACGGGACTACCTCGTACCCGTAGGAAGTATGACAGTGTTTGGGTAATAGTGGATAGATTGACCAAGAGTGCCCATTTCTTGCCTATTGATATCAGATATTCGATGGAGAAGCTTGCGACCCTTTACATTGATGAGATCGTTAGATTGCATGGGGTTCCGGTTAGTATTGTGTCAGATCGAGACCCGAGGTTTACTTCTAGATTCTGGAAGGCGTTTCAGGAAACTTTGGGTACAGATTTGCGATTCAGTACAGCTTTTCATCCTCAGACAGACGGTCAATCCGAGAGGACTATTCATATTTTGGAGGATATGTTGCGAGCTTGTTCGATAGACTTCTCCGATTCTTGGGATTCACATTTACCGTTAGTGGAGTTCTCCTACAACAACAGTTATCAGGTTAGTATCGAGATGGCACCGTTTGAGGCCTTGTATGGGAGGAAATGTAGATCGCCTATTTGTTGGAATGAGGTTGGTGAAGCGAAGATTGTGGGTATTGATTTGCTTCAGGATTCAGTTGAAAAGGTTAGAGTTATCCGGGATCGATTGAAAACAGCCCAGAGTCGACATAAGAGCTACGTAGATAACCGAAGGTGAGATCTTAGTTTTCAGACAGGTGATTTGGTGTTCTTGAAAGTATCTCCGAAGGTGGGTATTCGTAGGTTTGGGAAGAAAGGCAAATTGGCTCCGAGGTTTATTGGTCCGTTCGAGATTTTGGGAAAGGTTGGACTTCTTGCGTATCGTCTTGCGTTACCGCCATCTTTTGACCAATTGCACAACGTGTTCCACGTTTCTATGCTTCGGAAGTATGTTCATGATCCATCTCACGTGTTACCGAGTGTACCGGAGGATATAGAGCCCGATATGACTTATGAGGAACGACCGGTCCGGATCCTTGATTCTAAAGTTCAAGAGTTGAGGAACAAAAGCATTTCGTTGGTTAGAGTTCTTTGGAGGAATCATAATATCGAGGAGTCGACGTGGGAGCTCCGAAATGAGATCGAGAGGAGATACCCGTGGCTTTTTAATTCGGGTAAGTCTCGTTAAAATTCGGGTCGAATTTTCTTTAAGGGGGAGTGAATGTCACGACCCGAAATCTAGGCTCTATTTTATTAGTAATAAATAATTATTATTTATTTATTTGCTTATTTATTTATTTAAATTATTATTTATTTAAATATTTATGTGTGCGTTTTATGCGTTATATTAATTTATGCCTAGCATTTTATTTGGGTAATTTGGGTTAGTGTAGTATTGTGTTAGTAGAAGGGAGGGGCCTAAATGTATTTTTTTAAAATAATTTCCCTACTCCTTCTCTTCTCCCTCACCCTCTCCCTCACTCTCTCCATCCCCCTCTCCCAGCAAACTCCCTCTCTCTCTCTCTCCATTGTGGGTAAGTTTCTTTCTCTTTCCTTCTCTCTTCATTATCTTCCTCTTCCTCTCATAATCTCTCATTTCTTAAAACTTGAAATGTGTTTAGATCGTCGATAGGATCGCGTAGAATCAAAAATATTCGAATTCCGTCATCTTTGAGAATTTTCAAGTAAGTTGCTTTACCCCCATTTTTATGCTAAAATGCTCATAACATGTTTCTAAAATGCTTTAATTGTTATATTTGAAGTTTGGTTGAGTTTGGAATTGATTTGGAATTTATTTGAGTTTTTGGCTAAAATGGTGATTTTGTGAATGTTGGGTTTGATTCTTGGTTTTGGTTGACAAATGGTGTTATTTGGATCCCCATCCTAGTTATAAATCGTTTTGGTACATTTTGGAACTTGTTGGTTGTGTTGATTTTGAGTTGTGGGTGAATTGGGTAAGAAAATGAAGAACCCATTTCTTCCTTCCCGAATTCCAGCAGTTCAGAAGATTGGGCGACCGCCCAAAAATGTCTGGGCGACCGCACATCTATCTGAAAACTTTTGTTCTTGTTTGAGGGCTTGTTTGGGCGACCGCACAGTCCCTGGTGGGCGGCCGCACAGACCTCTGAAAGTTTACATTTGTTAATTTGTGTGATGGAAGAATGCGTTTTGGTCTAAGTCTTGGGTGTCCTTCTAGTTGACCTTAGTGATCATTGTAGTACACTCTAGTGATAGAATTGGGTCCTTTGTGATCAAGTTTGTGTTTGAAATTAATTAAGTGTTAATTGAGATTATTGGAACACTTTATTGTGCGTTGTGGGTACATTCCACTTTCTTGGTGACTTCTTGGTATGATTCCCTACTTTGAAATCAATGGTTGTTTATCGTGCTAGCATTTTATTACTTAGCCTTTACGTGAAAGTCCAGCTGGTATTTTGTGTGTGTTTGGGCGATGCGAAACATTATGATGGCACGGCCAAGTCCATTGTGATGTTGACCATTGTTTTGCCCCATTATTACCCTCCTCCAGATTGGCCTTGGATGTGAGAAAAGCTAGCTCATTTGTGTGCATTTTAGCTTTACTTGGAGCATGACTTTGTGGCATGTCTCCCGTCCCTTGTGACACTTCATTTGGTTATTGGTTCCGGTACCGGGGATTTCTCTTCAGCTTTCATGCTATTATGAAGATGATGATTTGTTGATTATTGAAGCTGCGCAGCGACCTTTATTTGGTTCTTCGGTTTGGAAAACCTTGGCTATATCCTTTGTTATGTGTTTATTTCCGCTGCTATCTGTTATGTGATAAATGCTATGTGTTATGTGATATTTATTCTTGCTTATTGCTTCTTGCATCATAGCATGTCATGTAGTTGCATTAGTAACTTATTGAGATTTATCTCACCGCCTTTCTTTTTATCTTTGTTTTTCCTTAACCCCCCTCAGGTGCTAAGGATTAGTCTCGCTGATCACGAGAAAGAGGACGTCGAGTGTGGATACATTCTTTTGGGGAAAGTTGTTATAGGTTGGTTTACATTATATAAATGTGTAACCTTTTGGGATAGTTGTACCAAACAATGACGTCATCAAGAATTGTACATTTATATTTTGTTAAGCATAAACTTGTGGAAGTTTATGATAGTTGTATTTGGTTATTATCAAACTTGGATTTGTAAAATTTTGGATCATCACCTTTTGGTATCAAATGGAATTTTTTAACTTCGGTATTTCATAGTTTTGGTTTTAAGTCGACGTCCAGCTCGCGGTCTCGGGCCCGCGGGGTTCGGGGTCGCGACAAATGTGACCTTCTTCAGAGTCCTCATCGCTTTCATCAGAATCTGACTTTATCCATGTTGCTAACTCTTTTCTGGTAGAGTCTTCTTCAGCCATCATTCCTTTTTGCTTTGAATACCTTGAAGTGAATTTGCTTTTCTTCTTCATATACTCATACTTGGGAATTGGGCATTCTGATGCGAAGTGACCTGGTTTCCTGCAATTAAAACAAACAAGATCTTCTTTCTTCTTAGAGAAATTGAAGTTCTCTTTCTTCTTTGAGGGGCTGTTCCTTGAAAACCTTGATGGAGCTTTGCTTGAAGATCCGAGTCTTGCTGTTTTTCTAAACTTTTGAAATCTTTTCACGAACATAGCAAAATCATCATCGTCCATATCAAGTAACTCTGATGTGGAGATTTTTGGATCTTCTTCCTCGATCACTTCTTCCTTTTGAGCAACCAACGATAAGCTTTTAGTCTTTCCCTCCATTTCTTCAATGTTATGGAGCTTGATATAAAAAAATTTGAGGTTGGCATAGAGGCTTCTGAGTGACATATCATCTAGTAGCTTGGTATATTCAAGAGTGTTTCCTTTGTGAAGATATTGAGAACCAAGAGCAGCGAGAAAATTAACATTGATCTCTTTCTTGGTAAGCTTCTTTCCGAGTGCTGTATAAGTACTCACTATCTCACAATAACGATCATAAGTGGCTCTAAGTGATTCACCGGGGATCTTAGCAAAGTTATTGAATCTTCTTTGAATAGCAAATCTTTTGCTCTCTTTGCAAGCTTGATCTCCTTCAATGTAATCTTCAATTGCATCCCAAAGATCTTTTGCAGTTGAACATTCCATAATCTGTCGACGTTGTGACGTACTCAAAGTGCTTAAGAGTATGCTTTTTGCTTTCACATCCATTCCAACCAATATTTTCTCTTCATCGGTCCATTCAGCTTTTGGTTTCTTGATTGATGGTATATCACCATTAGTTTCAGGATCTGGATTAGCTTTCATTGGGAAGTATGGTCCAATGGTAAGACAATCACCAAGTTGCTCGTCTATGGAGTAGAACTGGGTTAGAATGCTGTGTTTCCATACGTAAAATTTATCTTCGCCGAACGCTGGAACGTGCGTGTAGTTAACCGTTGCAATAGCTTTCTGACTTGCCATGTTGAATCGGCACCCAAGCTGTTAAGCTTGAAAAACAGAAGTTTTATGAAGGTGTTTGCTCTGATACCACATGTTGGTCCCAAAGACACAACAAGGGTATGAAAAGAGGCTATAGGGGGGGGGGGGGTGAATAGCCTATTTAAAATTTCAATCCTTTTTCAAAATTCAACCTAGTGCTTACAAACATGAATTTAGGGTCAAGTAAAAACCACACGGTCAAGGTGTAATATGCACAATGGAAGTTTTTGATAGAGATAATGTAAGGTTTTTTTTTGACTAAATCTCTAAGTATAGAAGCTCACTCACGGTCAAGGATTTCCGGTCGAGTGAGATGCGGTCAGAGTGTTGCGGTCAAGAGACTTGCGGTCAAGAATGGTTGAGTTTGAAAGTTGTCTTAGAAGTTTTGGCAAAAGATAAGTTAGTCAGATTTTAGCTTAGGCAATGTGGAGAACATACAAACACAATTCACAACAGAACTTAAATCTGAAAGATCAAACACTAAACGACAAACAAGAGTAATATGAACAATAAAGAGCAAGATGAACAATACTTGAAAATAAATTGCAGAATTGTAAAATGCAGTAAGTAAATGACACAAGTTTTTGGAAAGGTTCGATCTGTTAAAAGATCTACGTCCTTTACCAAGATGACCAGTCTTGGATTTTGAATGGAGGTATATTGATTTGCTTGAGTACAGATTACAGAGATGAAGCTTTGAATCAACACATACTTTCTATGAAGAATAAATCCTAGACTTAGACCAGTGTATCCCTTTTGATTCAATCTATATGATTGATCAATTGGGGTGAGTGTGTGTAAGAATCTGAAGCTCTTTGAAATCTATATGATTTAGAGCCTAGAGAATCTTGTGTGTTACAAGGCTTGAGGTGACTTGTTTGTTGCTGGAGATCTTTGAAGGCTTGAAGGTGAGCACTTGAAGATTCAAATGATTCTGGAAATCTTGAGTATGATCTTCAATCACCAAGTATTTCAACAGCAATTTTTCTCTTTGAATCTCAGCAATGTTCAATGACGAACTCAAGGACTATTTATAGCCTTGAATGAGAGACTAGCCGTTAGAAATACTCGGGGTCCAAGATAAAGGACAATGAGCTGTTGAATTCTGATTGGAGCTCAGTCTGAGTTGTCCTTTTGTTGCAGAGTAGTGGTGGTCCCACTAACAGATGTATTCAAATTTGAAATTTGAATTCAGCGACGTTCTAAATTAACCATAGTTTTGGACACAAGTGTGACTATGGTTAAGTTTGAATAGATTTGGATTATTTGGACATCTTCACTTGCGGTCGAGTCCTCACGGACGAGAGCTTTCCGATCGAGTGGTCTTCCACGGTCAGGTGAATTACCACGGTCAAGGTGAGTTCTCTCGGTCAAGGACTTGACCACTAAATTTCCAGACTTAGAAATTTTTAAGTCCTATCAATCTAAAGCCTATACTACTAAAGTGGACAATTCTAAAAATGAAGTTTAACACTTCTTACAATATATCCTAAAGTCCATAAAAGATAAAATTAGGTTATGGGATCAATCAAATCTAGGTAATAGGAGTGGTTTATAATAAGCATACCCAACAGTTGGAATTAACGCATAAGTCAAGGACCGGGTCAAAGATGACCTTGGTTACATTTGCTTTCACAAGGAGTCGTGACTCGGGAGTTAACTTAGCCATAATCAACTTCGGGCACGTATTAGGGATGTGATGACGTGAGCTAAACCAAAAACCAACCAAGGTCACGGTATTTGTGTGTCACGGACATGTGTGGTTGACTCGGCTCGGAAGGGGAGGTGGAATGGACCCGTGCGTGCGAGAAGGGAACAAGAGCACCAATCAAGCTGCATTGTGGCATCCATCCCGGGTTTAAAGGGTTTTTTGGAACCTGCACAAGGTCAAGTGCGCGTTGTGTGAAGCCTTCTATATTCCCTTTTGAGTCAAAATAAGAATTTTCGATTTGTTTTAATATCATGAACAATGTATGAACAATATATAAACAAGCATAATGAACAAGCATTTGCACAAGTAGTCGAGCAAGGATATGAACAAGCAAGGATCAAAATTTTGTACATGGAAAGGTTGTGCACAACCAAAGGTTTTTGAAACCAAAATTTTACAACAAGAACAACAACCTTTTGAAAATCATTTGTACAAAAAGGTTGTGCACAACAAAAGAATACGAGAAACCAAAACTTTTATGAAGGGGGTAATGCACAATGAGGCTTTGAAAATCCAATTTTATGTCCAAAAGATTTGTGCATTACCAAGCTTTGAAAATCCATTTTTGACTAAGAAAAAAGAAGGTAAATGTGCACAAGTAGAAGCTGTAAATGGAACCTGGACAAGAATAAATGCAAAGGGGACCATCAGAATGCTTCTGCCCTGCACAAAATTGTTAGCTTGAAGCATTCCGTGGGCCCAGCCAAAACTAGACGTACGGCTAGAGCAGTAGCTCCATTATTTTTTCAAATTTTCATCTTCTGATCATCAAGCCCCAGTTTATTGCATTTCCAGAACATTTTCACTCCCAGAAATCAAAACAGAAACATAAAACACACACAAGATAAGCACAAAGTCAACAAACGGGGACGGGAGTTTGACCCACACAAAAGTGCCCCCAAAGCTTCTTAAAAGAAGTTTGCAAGCACTTTATTTCCCCAGCGAAGTCGCCACTGTAAGATACCCGCGGGAAAACGGGAGAAAGTTCCCTCGAGAATCAAACACGACACTTTCAATGTTTAACGGAGTCACCACGTTAGTTTAACTTTAAACCCAAACTTAACGAGAAATGGTTAGAGACATAGGATTCGGAGGTCAGGTTACGCTTTGGGAAGAACTCAATCGGTAGTTCACCCAAAGCGCCTCAGAAGAAACCGAGTCTCCCTAAAGTTTGTTAAAATTGTGCAAATGTGTGTGTGTGTGTTCTTGAAAATAGGAGAAACTGACTTTTAACAAAATCAGTTAGAAACTTAACCAAAAGGGGTAATTTTGTAAACATTTTAACAGAAAATGGGAAAGATTGAAAATTCACCCCTCCGGCCAAACTAGCCGTACGGCTGGGAAGGCCGTCCCTGGGTTTTTTTTACAAATTATCAAGAAATCAGTCCAGTTTCAGGCAGAAACAGAGCATTCTGCTGAAGCTGAACTGTTTTACATCTTTCCAGTTTATTTATTCACATAAAGCTTGAATTAAATCATCCCTATGCTCTTAATCACTAATTAAACACGAAAAAAATACAAGGTTTTGGGTGCGATCAAGGCAATAATTGGGGAAAAATTAGGAATGGTGATGAACATGACATTTGAGCCAAAATCATCATTTGGATGGTTAAATATGGAAACTTTAACATCCAAATGGATGATTCATCCAAGGAAAGACCTTGGGGAAGTAAGAAATCAACCTTTGGATGGATAAAGATTGAATCTTTACCATCCAAAGGGACATTATTGGAGTTAGATCAAAGTTTGAATGATAAAGATTAAAACTTTATCATCCAAACTTGATCATTTCACTATAAAATCATCTTAAAAGTAAAGACATGGAATTTAACTTGCATAAATGTAAAGACATAACATAAATTGCATAAAAGTAAAGACATAATGTAAAGAGCATTAATGTAAAGACATTAAATGTTAACAAGCCTTGATTATCTTAGGTTTGAATCCTTGATCATGCATAGAACATGAGGGTACCATTGATTCATATCAAGAACTTGGTTCCAATTCATAATATATGCAAGAATAATAAATACATAATGTAAATAAGGCAAAATAAAATATATTGTGAGATGAAGAGAAGATGGGGAGAAGGAGGCCTCACCAATTTTGGTTCTAAGCCTATCTTCTTTCTCTCTTTTCACTCAAGGATGTTTATATCCCTAACCTGCTCTCAGTTTGGCAGAGTTTGCACACAAAATGATTTTCTCCCCCCTGAAATGATTAGCCAAGGGTCCAATTTATAGGAACTGAGGGTGCCCAAACCATCCGTACGGATTGACCCCTCCCGCGTCCAAACCATCCGTACGGCTCAGCATGGCGAGCTTCTGGATTTTTTCAATTTTAATTCCAGAGTAGTCCTGAAATTTTAGATTTATCTTAGTGAGGTCCCAGCCTATCAGTTTATCCCTGAATGGTGCTAAGAATTCCTCTAAAGTTGGTTAATTTCAGATTGGGGTACTTACACAGACGAAGTCCGATGGTGAGATGAATTAGGTGAACAAATATCAGTAATTTTCTTGTTTATTGCTTTCATATTTGATTGTTGCGTGCATGTTTTTTCTTTTCATGAGCACGGTATAGACCATGGAACATGAGTTGTTTGGATACCATTATTTTCCCCAACAGTTTCTTCATCCCAATATTATCTTTTGAAATTGAGTATTCTATTCATAATTAAAGAAAATAAATTAAAATATGTATTATGTTCCTAAGGAAAATCAAAAGAAGAAAATTCTCATTTTAAAGAAAGTAAATAAAATGCATCAAATCTAGGCCTACAAATTCTGCACAACTGATTTAGTTGGTCTGAAAACAGCGGTGGATCTGGAGAAAAAAGCGAATGAGTTCACAAATTATAGGGTAAATCAAAAAATAGGGCCTAAATTCCTCGAAGAGATAGCATTTTAGGGCCTATGGTAAAAAATTTAAAGAAATGGGGCCTGTAGTGTATTTTTCTTATAAAAACAGGGCTTTTTGACGATTTCCGTCCAAAACACACGTTAACTAGTCACGTGCGTTATGTGTGACATTAAGTGAGGGCAAAATTTGGTCATTTTTGGTCAAGATGTTTATACCTTAACCGCGTTAGTTGAGAGTAATAGATCATTTTTGCATTCTGAATATTGAAGAGACAAAAAGAGGATGAGGGTTTTGATCGAGGGTTTCATAGCAATTAAAGGGGCAATTGAAGGTGGACTGAATATGACTTGGTGCAAATGAAAAAAGCAAGGATGAATTTAGTTAGCGACACCATAATACGGTAACATCGCTGTGATATCCCACATCGGTAGGATATCCTTGGTTGGAGTGGTATTTAAGGTACCACGAATTACCAATGAATACCAATAAGTCCATGGATTTTTTGGTGGGCCTGTGGTAAGCAAAGTGGACCCAAGATATTTGTATTCATTAGTCCAGTGCGTGGTACTTGTGTAACACGTCAGGCATGCGGGCCCGGGTCGTTACAAATGGTATCAGAATGGGTCCCGCTGTTGTCCCAAAGACACAACAAAGCTATGAAAAGAAGCTAGGGGGTGAATGTTGAGTTTTGAGGCATCATGCGCAGCAAAAACGACAACAGAAAATTAACAAAACCCTTGAGCCCATGGATCCATTTATTATTATTAAATTAATAGGAATATGAATTTAGAATACTAACCGTTCATGTGCGTTTAAAATTTTCGGATCTTCAAATCTTCAAGTCTTCAAGCTTTATGATTTGATCTTATCCACATTCTTCGAATCACGATCTCAGGAATACGAACTTGAGATGCTTAAGCAAGCATCCTGTATGTGTATCCATGCGCGAACGAATATCTAGAACAATTCTAGATCCGGACTGCTAGATCCAATAGAAACTCTTTCTATCAAAAGGCTTTATGAATTAATTGGTGTTCTTGAGCTTTTGATTCTCAATCAAAACTCAAGAATATATTTCTCAAACACATGGAGGCTACCAATTATGATACAATATAAATCCATACTAATTAGGGATAAGAGAGGGGTATTTATACTTATTAAACCTAAACACTTTAGGAGAAATAGGTCAAAAACCCGTCAAAAATCGGATTAGGGAACCAGAAACCCGGAACAAAGGAGGTTCGCCTGGGGCACTGCATGGGTCCGGTCGGACCATGCTAAAAACACTATAGGTCTGGTCAGGTCAAAGCATGGGTCCGGCCAGACCATGCTTCCCCTTTTCACTTTTCTGATTTTTCTTAAATTCGATTTTTATGCTCTTTCCGAAATTCCATTTCTTCAATGTTGTGGAGCTTGATTTCAAAGACTTTGAGGTTGGCATAGAGGTTTCTAAGTGACATATCATCTAGAATCTTTGTGTCTTCAAGAGTGTTTCCTTTGTGAAGATATTAAGATCCAAGGGCAGATACAAAATTCACATTGATCTTTTTTTGCTTAGTAAGCTTCTTTCCAAGAGCGGTGTAAGTGCTCAAAATTTCACAATAACGATCATAAGTGTCTCTGAGTGATTCACCAGGGATCTTAGCAAAGTTGTTGAATCTTCTTTGAATTGCGAATCTTTTGCTTTCTTTGCAAGCTTGATCTCCTTCGATGTAATCTTCTATTGCATCCCAAAGGTCTTTAGCGATCTCACATTCCATGATTTGTTGACGTTGAAACGTACTCAAAGTACTTAAGAGTATGAACTTTGATTTTACATCCATTCCAACCAATCTCTTTTCTTCATCAGTCCATTCATCTCTTGGTTTCTTGATTGATGGTGTGGCAGTATTAGTTTCAGGATCTGGATTTGCTTTCATTGGAAAGTATGGTCCAATGATAATACAATCACCAAGTTGCTCGTCCATAGAGTAGAAATGGGTTAGAATGTTGTGTTTCCATACGTCAAAGTTGTCTTCGTCAAATATTGGAACGTGAGTGTAGTTAACCGTTGCCCTAGCTTTCTGACTTGCCATGTTGAATCAGCACCCATGCTGTTAAGCTTGAAAAACAAAAAATTTAGGAAGGTGTTTGCTCTGATACCACTTGTTGGTCCGAAAGACACAACAAGGATATGAAAAGAGGCTAGAGGTGGAGGTGGTGAATAGCCTATTTAATATTTTAACCTTTTTTCAAAATTCAACCTTATGCTTACTCAATGAATTTTGCGATAACCTAAAAACCACTAGTTCAAAAGTAATATGCACAGCAGAAGTTTTCGATACAAATAAGTTAGATTTATTTTTGAATGAATCAGTATGGTAGGTATAGTTGCGGTCACTAAGAGTTACGGCAACTAAGAGTGTGTCAACCTGAGGTGCGGTCGGTTGAAATGAGTTCAACAGAATGAGGTAGGTTGAGAGTTTGAATGATGGTGGCTTGGAAGTTTAGAAAATGATAAGTAGTCAGATTCACAACTTAGGCAATATGGTAAAAATACAAACAAAATTCACAAATGTTCATAAATCTGAAAAGATCAAAACACTAAACGACAAACAAGATTAATATGAACAATAAGAACTAGAGCAGAAAATAAATTTGTAGAAATGTAAAGAGCAATAAGTAAATAACACAATGATTTAGAAATGTCCGATCTGTTAAAAGATCTACGTCCTTTACCAAGATGGTTAGTCTTGGATTTTGAATGGAGATTTATATTGATTCTTCCTTGATTACAGATTACAAAGTTGAAGCTTTGAATCAACAACCTATTTTCTATGAAGATCAAATCCTTGACTTAGACCACTGTATCCCTAATGATGCAATCTATGTGATTGATCAATCGGGGTGAGTGTGTGTGTTAAGAATCAAAAGCTCTTTGAAATCTATATGATTTTGAGCCTATTGAATCTTATGTATTACAAGGCTTGAGATTTGTAGATGAAGATTTCTAGAGTTGTTGAAGGTTGTGCTTGAAGATTCGAAGGATTCTGGAAATCTTGAATATGATCTTCAATCACCATGTAATTCAACAACAATTTCTCTCTTGGAATCTCAACAATGTTCAATGAAGAACTCAAGGACTATTTATATCCTTGAATGGAGGAGTAGCCGTTTGAAATCTCGGAGGAAAAGTTTGGAGGACAATGAGCTGTTGAATTTTGATTGAAGCTCAGTCTGAGTTGTCCTTTTGTTGCAGGAGATAGTGGTCCAAGTGTACTATCAAACTGTTAGATGATAGTTGTATTCAAATTTGAATTTTGAATCTCGCAATGTTATAACCAAAGGTTTTGGACACTAGTGTGACCATGGTTAAGTTTAACCAAACTTGAGTTGAGTCTTCAGTCTTCGGTCTTCATAAGGAAACTAATTGACTTGCGGTCACTTTAAGTGCGGCAACTTGAGATGCGTCAACTTGAGATTAAGCATGGTGCAGTCACTTGATGGTGATTCAGGTGCGATCAATTGTGACTGATTTAAGTGTGGTCACTTGTGATCCAACTGAGGTCACTTTGAGTTAGGTTGCCTTAGACAATCTTTCTTTAAAAATTTGAGGAGCCAATCTTCATAAGCCTAGACAATCTAAAAATGGACTTAACTAAATGAAGTATAAAACTTCTTACAATATATCCTAAAGTCCATAATAGATAAAATTAGGTCATGGGATCAATCAAATTAAGTAATAAGAGTGGTTTATAACAAGCATACCCAACAATCTCCCCTATTTGATTGAGACCATTACCTACTATAACAAAGGCTAATTCATTGTACTTGGTAAAAACATGTTTTCAAATGAATAAAATTTTATTAAGTTCATGTCCCAAGTCAATGCACACACTTAAGCCAATGTCATAGATTTCTATCATCCTATAAAAAGAAAACAAAAGTACTAATCCTAGAAGATAGAAATGAGACTTGAAACATTTCAAGAGAGGTAGGCATAGTAACTTAGGAATGCATCAAACACAAGCAATAATAACATACTCCAAAGAGATAAACATTCAAGTACTAGGAGTACAAAACAAAAGAGAAACATTGTTTAACAACTTACAAACCCAAGTAAAAACAAACATAAATTAAAAATTGTTTTTTAAACAACCAACAAACATAACAAGAATATCAAGTGCGGTCACTTGCATCACGGTCACTTCAAATCTGATCAATAAATCTTATATCACAAATCTTGAAAAACAAAGTAATATATAAGGCTATAACATAAATAATTAAATTTTCAAGGCATTATTGTTTTGATCAAATAAATGAGAGACGCATATCTAAAATTCCATGGGACGGAGTTTTAAAGTCATATGATTTTGAATCATGTGATATATGCAAATCTTATTTACTTGGACCAAGACATCTTTTACTAGGAGTAGTAAAAGGCTAATATCTTATTAGACCTAATACATATCGATGTATATGGTCCATTAAGTAGCAATGCTAAAAGAGGATTTTTGGTACTACTTGGTAAACTATTCAAAGATTCCGATTCGATCGTGATGATGAATAATTAAACCAAGAATTTGACAATCATCTTTAAGATTGTGAAATTGTTTCACAATTAACTCCACCAAGAACACCATTTTGAATGATGTGTCTAAATGGAGGATTAGAACCTTATTGGATATGTCTCATTAGATGATAAAAGTCAAATTGATCTTCCATCATTTATTTTGGGGTTATGCATTGGAAACCGCTATAATTACACTAATTTGAGTTCCATCAAAATAGGTTCAAGGGTACCATATGTGATATGGAATGAAAGAAAAACTCAGTTTGTCTTTTATGAAGATTTAAGAAAGTGAGACTTTTGCGAAAAGACTTGTTTGGAACAAGCTCACACTTAAATCTAATAAATGTTTTTCATGGGATATCCTAAGCAAACTTGGATATTATTTTACTTCTAAGAAACAAATTGTTTGTTAGCGATGGTACTTTTCTAGATAAATTGTTTATCTCTAAAAGAACCAGTGGGAGTAAAATATATCTCAAATGGTTCGAGACCTAGAAAATAACATAGAACCTTAGATGGAAATTGAACAAACTTTCACAAGGAGTTGTGAAAAACCGTTCAAAGTTACACAAGTTACTTGCATATATTATAGGATACGATCTATAACAAGAAATATTGGATTTCTCGTAATAGAAAGTATTGAGGTAAAGTTCATTAAGAATGACATATTTACCACCTATCAAAATGCAATGTCCACTCCATATTAGATTAATGGCTTGGAGTCATAAAATCTAAAAGGCAATCCATGTATAATAATCAAGTTTGGAACTTGATCATTCTAACCTAAGGTGTAAAAACCGGAGGATGGAATTAAGTTTTCTTGGAGAAAACTAACATGGGTAGCAAAGGAACATACTAATTAAGCAAGACTAAATGTGAAAGGTTGACTCATATTTTGACTATGATAAAACTTTCTCACTCGTAGTCATGATTTAAGTTATTAGAATCTTATTGTCATATCTTCATATTTGGAATATGAAAAATGGATGTCAAAACAGCGTTCCTTAACGAGAACTCACTTAAGGGTGTATTGGATACAACCTAAAGGTTTTGATAGTCTAGAAATTCTAATAAAGTATGTAAGTTGCGAAAATCCATGGGATGGGTTGAAGCAAGCTTCTTGGAGTTAAACCAATCATTTTGATGAAGTGTTTAAATCGTTTGAAATTCATCAAAGATGAGACTTGTGTTTGCTAAGAAATTAGTGGGAGCATAGTGTAATTCCTAGTCTTGTATATGTGGTTGACATATAGTTCATTAGAAAGAGTTTCTTAATGAAGGACTTAGGAAGAAGCCGATTATATCCTTGAAATTAATATCTACTGATATAAATCTTGGAAGTTGATTGGTTTGTGTCAAAGTACTTGTAGAGACAAAGTACTGAATTGTTAAGTATGCAAGACTCTTAGAGAAGAACTTGCAAGATTGTCTGATGACAATGTTCTTGGCAAGACTTAGTCTTATTGGAAGACTAATGAGAAAGAATACATGATTAGGATTCCAGATGCTTCGGCAATTGGATCTATCATTTACGTCATATTATGTACTTAGACGGGATAACTCGTATACTTGGAGTATGATGAGAATAGACTAATCATATCCTAGTGAAAGTCACTAGATAGTGGTCAAGAATGTCCTTAGGTTCTTGTGAAGAACTAAGGATGCATTCTTGATGGTTGTTGACATGGGAGATGATCTAGTAAATGGTTACATAGATGCATGCTTCCACATCGACAAGGTTAATTTAAATCGCAGTATAAACATATGTTTAAAATAAGTGCTATTAGTTGGAATAGTTCCAAGAGAATACACTATAAATTGTTCTACCAATAAAAATGAGTATTTAGTTACAAGAGTTGTAACTAAGGGAATTGTTTCAATATAGATGTTATTAGTAAAACTAGAAATAGTTTCTAGTACTACTAATCCTATGGACCTTTGTTGTGAAATAATGGTTATTGCACAAGCTAAGGTGCCAAGGACTCATATATGATCCAAACACACGCTAAGACATTTCCATTTCTACGAGAAATTGTTGACATGGGAGATGTCAAAATATGCAAAATACCTTATGATGATAACAAGGACAATCTTCCTACATAAGATCCTCCACATGCTGTTATGATGATCATAAGCTAAGCTCAATGGTATTGGATACGCATTGATTGGGCGTAGTGCAAGTGGGAGATTGTTGGAGATTATGTCCTAGGCCCTTGAGAAAGGCCTTACGTTACATCATGTTCTCATTTGTTATGGAGATAACAACCTTGGATTATTATATGTTTTACATGTTTATTATAATAATCTCTGTCCCTAGTACTTATGAAGAACTAGTATAAGTTTAATCGATGATCATATGATGATCATGTGTACGTGATACAAATTAAACTTATGGGTACGTGTTAGTGAACATGTACTGGACTTGACCCACCTATGAGATTTATGTCATGGTCAGATGTTATAATTAAATCTCATATAGTTATATCATTTGATATCCTTAGACCTGAGATTATCATGATCTTCCACATGATGAACATTATATTTGACATAGTTAACCGCTACCCTTAACCAGGTAGTCATAAAGGCTATGATTGGCATAATCAGATTCTTATAGGGAAGAATGATAAGTCAATATGGAATTTGTCCCTCCTCAAGAGAGATATCTGTTGGGTTTCCTAGTAACATGCGCATCGGAATAAAGCATTTAAAATTTCATGAAACCCAAAGCCTATAGATCCATTCATATGATTATGTCAAATACATCTACAATGAATATAAGAATACTAACCCTTGAAGCGTTTGATTTAACAACCTTGAAATCGGTGGAGCTTTTCGAACTTGATCACGAACACGATCACGAACTTGAAGATGATAAGCTTCACCCTCTAACGGTATCCACACCACGAACGAATATAAAGAAACTCTTGATCTTGGTTGCTAGACCAATATGTGAAACTCTTTTCACAAAGATGAACTATATGGAATTAATATGTGTTCTTGTTCTTCACTTTAATGATCTTAGAACAAGAATATAATCTCTCAAACTCTTTGAAAGCTTTCACAATGCATAGGACTGATTAGGGCTGTTAGAGGCTGTTTATATACTTGTTAAACCTATTCCAAATAGGTAACAAGTGACTAAAACTGCAAGAAAACGAATTAGGAAGATCCCAGTCAAAGCAGGACTGAAGGTCCGCCCGGGTACACAAGCTGGTCCGACCGGATCAATGCTTTGGTCCGACAGGGAGTCAACCTTGGTCCGCTCGGGTCTGTCAGTGGTCTGGCCGGGTTCTTAACAAGGTCCGACCGGACCTTTCCCTTTTCCAGTTTTCTCCTCTAAATTCCTAATATTCCTCAAAGGCCCTTCGACCTAATATTCCAATTTAGTCCTTTTAAGATTCGTTCTAATGTGTGTGACCCTTTAGGATTATACTAAGTTGGCAATGGGTGTAAACCCATAAGATATGATTAGGTTATAGTAAACCGTCATACCTACCCAATTAGTATAAATCTATAAGTTCGTATCCATTATAGAACATATCACAATCTCTTTATTTCACGATGTCTATTGAACGTAAGCCATGGTCAATGGTCAACTTACATATTTCAATGCTTTCTCGATCCCAAATGTATTAATAAGACAAATCTTATTTGAGCACGGCCATGCATTTCATCAATACCATTCATCGAGTGGCCAAAGCTTGACATCTCTCTTGACGAGGAACAAATCCCATCTTGGCTTATTACTCTTCCCTACATGATTCCGATTACGCCAATCATATTCTTTATAGCTACCCGGTTAGGGGTAACGTTTGAATATGTCAAACATAATGTTCATCTAGTGGAAGACTGTAATAACCTCAAGTCTAAAGATTCCAGTGATATAACTATATGAGACTTAATTATGACATTGTGACCATGACATAAATCTCATATGGGTCAGTCCAGTATTTGTTCTCCAACAAATACCCACAAGTTTAATTGTATCCCATACACCATAATCATCGTATGATTATCTATTAAACTTATACTAACAATTAATTATAATTATCGGGGACGGGGATTATTATAATAAATATGCAAAGGATATAATAATCATACATTAAATATCTTTATTAAAACATAATCAATAGATAACAATAATCGTTCTCATAACGTGCCTAGACCATACAACACCAACAATATCTTCTTAGGCCACTCGTAGAGTGAGATTGATGAAATGCGTGGCCATGCTCAAATGAATTGATGTGATCAATATCATTTGCTCATAATCAATCTACTCAGGATCGAGAAATCATTGAACGAGATAAGTTGATGTAGACCATGACTTATGTTCAATATGATATCGCGTGACAAAAGGATTGTGATATGTTCTATGAGGATAACGAACTTCGTTAAGTTATATTAATTGGGTAATCATGATGGCTTGCTAGAGTCCGCTCATGATTTATGAGTTTGACCTTGGTTGGACTCATTACCAACTTGATATAATCCTATGGGGTCACACACAAAAGAACGAATTGTTTAAAAGGCTAAAAATGAGTTTCTGGTAGTGCTTGGCCGAGCACCTCACATGACTCGGCCGAGCACCAGTTACAGAAAAGGTTTGAACACGGGGTGCTCGGCCGAGCACCTTAAAGGACTCGGCCGAGCAGGCCCTGTTCAGGCCCAGATTTCTGATTTCGTGTTTTGACCGGGTTTGACCTATTTCTCATAAAGGGTTTAGGATTAATGAGTATAAACACCCCTCTCTTAACCCTAATCAGGAGGTATTGATATTGTATCATTATTGGTAGCCTCCGTATGTTTGAAAAACACATTCTTGAGTTGAGATTGAGAATCAAAAGCTCAAGAACACCAATAAATTCATATAGCCTTTGAAGATTAGAAAAGTGTGTTTTCTAAAGGGTCTAGCAATCCGGATCTAGAATGGTTCTAGATATTCGTTCTCGTGTGGATACACATAGAGGATGTTTTCTTTAGCATCTCAAGTTCATGTTCCTGTGATCCTGATTCAAAGAACGCGAAGAACGAGGAGATCAAATCTTAAAGCTTGAAGACTTGAAGATTTGAAGATCCGAAAATTTTAAACGTACAACAACGGTTAGTATTCTAAATTCATCTTGTTATTAATTTAATCATCATGAATGAATCTTGGGGCTTAGGGTTTTGTTGATTGTTATTGCTTTCTTCCGCTGCGCATGTTGCCTCAAAACCCAACACTTAATTATGTTGCGGCCGATGGCATCTCCTTTTAGAGAATCAAGATTGATGATTAAGCCAGGAACAAAGTTATTTATGTCCTGAAAGAAAACAAGTGAATAGTTTAGTAGAGTAGTGGGAGTGCGATCACTTGACTTGGTGTAAGTGCGGCAAGGAGAGGCACAGTCAAGTGAGGGCACGGCAATGTATGACTGCGGTCAGTTGCCTTAAAAAATAATTCTCAATTGTACAAACATTTTCCAATAGGATCATAAAA
This sequence comes from Campanula takesimana, assembly GCA_026119855.1. NCBI lineage: Eukaryota > Viridiplantae > Streptophyta > Magnoliopsida > Asterales > Campanulaceae > Campanula > Campanula takesimana. The sequence goes on along the minus strand of JAOWBW010000606.1, from coordinate 123,407 downwards.
GGATCAAAAAGTACAAACAACTGATCAAAAAGTAGGGCTATAAAGTATGGATAAAAAAGGTAGTTTAGCCAAGAACACAAAGAACATTATCAAGAACGTGAAGAACATCATGAAGTCTCAAACCCAAATTTGCCCAAAAATGCACCAAAGACGAGTAAAAATCATATTTCTAACATCTAGGAACCCGATTAAGCACAAAAATCACACTGATTTCATGAATATAACAATATCAAACACAGGAATCAAAAGGGGAATTAGGGAAAAACTAAAATTTAACCATGAAACCCATTTGGGTGAATAAAACCCAAAATACAAGATAAAACAAGCATGAAATCATGAACTAGATGCATTATAAACAACAATATTCATAAATCTCAAGATTGTAACATCATTTATCCATAGAACCAAGAGAATCACAACAGAATATGAAGGGGATTTGAAAACCCGATATGGACATAAAAACAGTGATTCGAAATTCTGATAAATGGAAATGTTAAGGTTCAGAAATCATACCATCTTTGTGAGAATCAGAAGTTGTAGTTTTTTTTATGATGGTTTGGAGGGTTTGGAAGAAGGATCAGCCATTAAAATTTGAGATATTAAGAGAGAGACGAAAATAAGGAGGTTATAGAGAGAATGTAGAGAGCGGTTAGAGAGAAGTCAAAGTGAGAGTAGGAGATTCAGTTGCAGAGTGGTGGAGATGGATAAAGCTACAAGTTCAGATAGTGGAGGGGTGGAACATCAACTCTGCACTGTTTAGAATTTAATTCAAAGGGTCCTTTTGTCTTTACTAGGTAGCCAATAACGGGGGACAATGATTTGGAGAATAAAAACAAATGCAAAATTAAATGTTCCCAAATGATTTAAAATAAATGAGAAGCGATAGAAAATTAGAAATTACCTAAATACCCTTGAGGTAGACTTGGTCACAGCACCTTAAATATAACTAAGTTAGAGGGACTTACCTGGGGTCCTTATAACGCGGCAACTTGTGATCGACCGTGATTGGTGCGGTCGAGAGAGGTCTTACCTTGGTCAATCAATACTTCTTGAAAGTAGTGAACACATATCATCATTTTACACCTTGATAGGTTTCTTCAAAACCTTTAAATAGGTTTCCATCATGCAGCAACTTAGATTTGAGGTAACTTTGATGCAGTAGCTTGGTTAGTGCGGTCAGTTGAGGTTGCGATCACTTGTGGATCAATGTGACCGTGACTTTTACTGACTGTGAGGTAATCGACCGTGAGTACCTATTTTATGTTGAATTTAGAGAGAACACAAACATTAGTACATAAAAACATATGGACAAGTTAATTTAGAGCTCAAGCATACCCATTTCTCCTTTTAAATACCTAAATCTCTTGGAATCAAGAGCCTTGGTGAGAATATATGCAATTTGATTGTCTGTACTCACATACTCTATATGGATATTACCTTTTTCCACATGATCCTTGAGAAAATGGTATTTGATATCAATATGTTTAGTCTTGAAATGCATGACAGGGTTGTTGGAGACATCAATGGTAGATGTATTGTCATAATAGATTGGACAATTTTTTTCTTTGATTCCATAGTCAACGAGTTGTTGCTTCATCCATATCACTTGACAACAACAGCATCCAGCAGCTATATAGTCAGCTTCTGTGGTAGATACAGAGACTGATGCTTGTTTCTTACTGGCCCATAAAACAAGTCTATTTCCAAGGAAATGACATGTTCCATTTGTGCTTTTCCTGTCGATAGAGCATGTTTCATAGTCTGCATTTGAGTAACCTATAAGATTAAAATTCAAATCTTTGGAGTACCAAAGTCCAAGGTTAATAGTCCCAGATATATATCGAATAATACGTTTTACAGCAATAAGACGTGCTTCTCTAGGATCTGCTTGATAACGAGCACAAACACAAACACTAAACATGATATCAGGCCTACTAGAAGTTAAGTATGTATAAGATTTTATCAACCTTCTTACCTTTTAAGTCTTTATCTAGCTTGTTACCAGTAGCCATAGGAGTGTCGTATGCCTTTGCATTTTCAAGTCCAAATTTCTTGATGAAATCTTTTGTATACTTTGCTTGGTTGAGGAAGATGCCTTCATCACATTGTTTGATTTGAAGCCCAAGGAAGAATGTTAATTCTCTCATCTTGCTCATCTCAAATTAGCTTTTCATGATATTTAGCAATGAATAAAGTTATGTCAATCTTACCACACTTGAAACCTTTTTCTAGGAGAAATTTGGATAGAGTTTCATACCATGCTCGTGGAGCTTGTTTGAGTCCATACAAATCTTTACAAAGTTTGTAGACATGATCTCGAAATTTGTGATCTTTAAATCCAGGAGGTTGAGCAACATAGAATGTGTCTTGAAGTTCACCGTTGAGAAATCACATCCATTTGATAAAGCTTGAATCTTTTGTAAGAGGCATAAACTAAGAATATCCTTATAGCTTCAAGTCTTGCAATGGGGGAAAATATTTCATCATAATTAATGCCTTCTTCTTGTCTGTAGCCTTGTGCAACCAACCTAGCTTTGTTTTTTGTGATGCTTCCATTCTCATCCATCTTGTTTCGGAACAACCACTTTGTACCAATCACTCCTTGATCTTTTGGTCCTGGTGTTGGGTTTTGAAAAATATTGCGCAGCTGAAAGATCAAACCCAAAGCCTAGATCCATTCAAGATGATTAAATTAATTCATAAGTAAATTTAGATTACTAACTGTAGTGATGCTTTAAAATTTTCTGGATCCTTTGAATCTTCTTGCTTGTGTTCTTCGTGTTCTTTAAATCACGATCACAAACTTGAAGGAATTGAGATCAACCCCCTCTATTGGTATCCACATGTCGAACAAACTCAAGAACGCTTCTTGATTAGATTGCTAGATCAAGACTTGAAACCTTTGAAGAAACTATTTCTTCCTTGGAATTACTTTGCCACACAAAATTATTGAGTCTTGATGATTCCAAATCACAAAACCAATAACCCTCTATTACTATATGTTATTCTCTCTCAAACAAAGAGTTTTGTTTTCCAAAATCAAGGTTCAGGGTTGTGAAACCCAGATGCCTCATTATATAGTGAATAAAGATTTAATTTTGGTAGGTTTTGGACTACTTTTCGCACAAGAAAAGCAAAACTGCCAAAATTAATGTCGGCGGCGAACATGGCTGTGTGGCCATGATTTATTTCCAGGTAAAAGTGGCCGCGTGGCCACTTCTTGACTTAAAGTCAAAAGTGGCCGCTTGGCCATTATTTCCATGGTAATTTTTCTCAAGTCTTTTAATTCGTTCTTTGTGTGTGACCCAATAGGATTATATTAAGTTGGCAACGAGTCCAAAATACATTTGTACTCGTAAATCATGAGCGGACTCTAGCAAGCCGTCATGACTACCTAATTAATATAACTTTGTCAAAGTTCGCGAATCCATTATAGTTTGTATATCACAATCCTTTTGTCAATGATGTCATTGAACATAAGCCACGGTCCAACGGTCAACTTAAATTTGTTCAATACTTTCTCGATATCCGAATATGTTGATAAATCAAATGCAATTAATATCATTAATTCATTTGGGTTTGGCCAAACACTTTCATCAACATCATTCATCGAGAGGCCTAAAGCTTTGACATCTCTCCTTTTAGAGTGACAAATCCATTCTTGACTTATTACTCTTCCCTACTTGATTCCGGTCATGCCAATCATACCCCTTATGATTACCCGGTTAAAGGTAACGTTAGAATGAGTCAAACATAATGTTCACCAAGTGGAAGACTGTAATAATCTCATGTCTAAGGATATCAATGATAGTAACTATAGGAGATTTATATATATGACTATAGACCATGACATAAATCTCATAGGTGGGTCATGTCCAGTATACATCTCAGAACATATATCCATAAGTCTGATTTGTATCTCATACATATAATCATCTCATGATTATCAATCAGCCCCTATACTAGTTTCTATAATAGCCAACTAGGGACGGGATTATATGAATAAACATGTAACTGTAATAATCTAAATATCTCTTTATATAATGAAATAAATAATAACATAAACATCGTTAATAATAACGTGCCTAGGCATATATACCAACAATCTCCCACTTGCACTAGGCCCAATCACTTATGTATCTAATACCCATGGACCTAGTATGACCATCATGCTTAGCTTGTGAAAGTCCTTTTGTTAGCGGGTCAGCTATGTTATCATCCGTTGGTACTCTGCATATCTCTACGTTTTTCCTCTCTTGGATTTCCCGAATGAGGTGAAAACGCCTAAGTATATGTTTGGATCTCTGATGTGCTCTTGGTTCTTTTGCTTGAGCAATAGAACCATTATTATCGCAATAAAGGTCTATTGGGTTATCAATGCAAAGAACCACTTCTAATTCAGTAATGAATTTCTTGATCCAAACAACTTCCATAGCAGCATCCGATGCAGCTATATACTCAGCTTCAGTTGTAGAATCAGGTACTGTACTTTTCTTGGAACTCTTCCAGCTTACAGCACCACCGTTTAGCATAAACACAAAACCAGATTGCGATCTAAAGTCATCCTTGTCGGTTTGGAAGCTTGCATCTGTGTAACCCTTTACAACAAGATCACCTTCCTCACCTCCATATACCAAGAACGAATCTTTAGTCCTTCGCAATTACTTTAGAATCGTCTTGGCAGCAATCCAATGACTCTCAGTAGGATCTGATTGGTATCGACTCGTCATGCTCAAGGCATATGAGACATCTGGTCTAGTACAAATCATAGCATACATGATGGATCCAATTGCCGAAGCAAAAGGGATTCCACTCATTCTCTTTCACTCATCTTCTGTTTTAGGACATTGAGTTTTGCTAAGAGTAATACCATGAGCCACAGGCAAATGTCCTCTTTTAGAGTTTTCCATAGAAAATCTCTTTAGAATTTTGTCAATGTATGTACTTTGACTTAAACCAATCATCCTCTTAGATCTATCACGATAGATCTTAATGCCAAGGATATAAGCGGCTTCTCCCATATCTTTCATTGAGAAACATTTACTTAGCCAAATCTTTACAGATTGTAAGGCGGGTATATCATTTCCAATGATTAATATGTCATCAACATATAGTATTAGAAATAGTACTACGCTCCCACTAATTTTCTTGTATACACAAGGTTTATCTTCGTTCTTGATAAAGCCAAACTCTTTGAAAGATTCATCAAATCGAAGATTCCAACTCCTAGAAGCTTGCTTCAATCCATAAATGGATTTTTGCAACATTCATACTTTCTTTAAATTATTTGGATCCTCAAAACCTTCGAGTTGTGTCATATACACATCCTCTTGAAGGTTCCCGTTAAGGAATGCAGTTTTGACATCCATTTTCCATATCTCATAGTCATAATATGCGGCTATGGCAATCATAATTCTTATAGACTTGATCATTGCTACAGGTGAAAATGTCTCATCATAGTCAACGCCATGAACTTGCCTATAACCTTTCGCTACAAGCCTAGCTTTGTAAGTATGCACTTTTCCATCCATGTCTGTCTTCTTCTTGAAGACCCATTTGCATCCTATGGTCTTTACACCTTTGGGTGCATCTATCAAGTTCCAAACTTGATTATCATGCATGGATTGGATTTCGGATTCCATGGCTCTAAGACATTTGTCCGAATCAGGAGTAGACATCGCTTCTCTATAGGATGTAGGCTCGTCATTCTCAATGACTTCTACATTATTACTATCCGTCATGAGAAATCCATATCTCTCGGGTTCAGATCGTATCCTACTAGATCTGCGAGTAACTTGTGTATCTTGAATGGGTTCCACAACTCCTTGTGAAACTTGTTCAGGTTCCACCATCGGTTCAATGTCATTTTCGGGTACTCGAACCTCTTCAAGATTAATTTTACTCCCACTGATTCTTTTGGAGAGAAACTCTTTCTCTAGAAAAGTACCATGGCGGGAAACAAACACTTTGTTGTCTGTTTTGTTGTAAAAATAATATCCTTTAGTTTCCTTAGGATAACCAACGAAAATACATTTGTCAGATTTGTGTGAAAGTTTATCAGAGACAAGTCTCTTCACAAACGCTTCACATCCCCAAATCTTCATGAAGGAAAGATTAGGCTTCTTTCCATTCCACATCTCATATGGAGTTTTTGGAACCGACTTAGTTGGAACATTATTTAGTGTGAGTGCAACAGTTTCTAATGCATGTCCCCAAAAGGATAAAGGAAGATAAACTTGACTCATCATCGAGCGGACCATATCCAATAAAGTCCTATTTCTTCGTTCAGATACACCATTCCATTGTGGTGTTCCGGGTGGAGTTAATTGTGAAACAATTCCACAATCTTTAAGATGATCATCAAATTCCTTGCTTAAATATTCTCCATCACGATCCGATCGTAGTGCTTTGATAGTTTTTCCAAGTTGATTTTGTACTTCATTATGATATATTCTAAATATATCAAAAGATTCACTTTTGTTTTTCATCAAGTAAACATAACCAAATCTACTAAAATCATCGGTGAATGTAATGAAGTAATTATATCCGCCCCTTGCACTGCTACTTAATGGTCCACATACATCGGTATGTATTAGTCCCAATAAGTCACTATCCCTTTCACTACTCTTAGTAAAAGGCGTCTTTGTCATTTTTCCAAGTAAACACGACTCACAGGTTTCATATAATTCAAAATCATGTGATCCTAAAAGTCCGTCCCCATGGAGTTTTGAGATACGCTTCTCATTAATATGACCAAGACGGCAGTGCCACAAATAAGTATGATTTTCATCATTAGGTTTGGATTTCTTATTTATGTGATAGATATTATCATTATTTCCACTTTCAACATCAAGAACATAAAGGCCATTAAATGAAATTGCAATACCATAAATCATATCATTTAAATAAATAGAAAACTTCTTATTTTCAATAAGAAATTTATAACATTCATTATCCAAATAAGAAATTGAAATAATACTCCTACTTAAATTCAGAACGTAGTAACAATTGTTCAAAACAAGAACTAAACCACTAGGTAGTATAACTTCATAAGTTCCTAAGGCTAATGCAGCAACTCTTACTCCATTCCCCATACGTAGGTCTACCTCCCCGTCTTTAAGAGTCCTTCTATTCTTTAGTCCCTGCACATTTAAACAAATGTGAGATCCACATCTGGTATCCAATACCCAGGTACTAGAAGTAGAAAGTAAAATATCTATCACATAGACACCTTAAGTTGAAGCAGCATTCTTATTGATCTTCTTCTTCTTCTTTTCCTCCTCTAAGAAAATCTTGCAGTTTCTCTTCCAATGACCAATCTCATTGCAATGGAAGAAAATCGCATCCTTTTGGGAATCCGCTTTCGGAACATTAGTCTTGCAACGTTTGCCTTACTAATTTTAGGTTTGCAACCTTTGCCTTACTTTTTCCTTTGGCAACTTTGGGTCCCTTTCCAGAATTCACTAAGAGCACAGGAGGGGCTTTATGAATGATTTTCTTTTCAGCAGTTTTAAGCATCTGATGCAACTCTGACAAAGTCTTAGTCATTCCATGCATGTTAAAGTTCATGACGATCTGATTATAACATTTAGGCAATGAGTTAAGAATCATGTCTGTAGCCAACTCAAGAGATATAGGATGACCCAACCTCTCCAAGTGCTCAAAGTGGCCCTTCATTCTCAAGACATGAGGGCTGACTGACTGACCTTCAGTCATCTTGCATGCCATTATCGCAGTGATAGTGTCATACCTCTCCTGCCTAGCTTGCTCTTGAAACATCTCTTTCAATTGTTCACCTATCTCATAGGCATTCAAGTGTTCAAGAGTCTTTTGGAGCTCAGAACACATAGTGCCAAGCATGAGACCAGTAACATCACGAGAATCATTGACATGTTTCTTGTGAACGTCTTTGTCTGCCCTAGGGGCATTAGCAGCAGGTTCCTCTGGAACAGAGGCCTCGAGAATGTACAATTTATCTTCTTTCCTTAGAACTATTATTAGGCTTCGGATCCAATCCGTGAAGTTAGTACCATTCTCTTGAAGCTTCTTCTTCTCAAGGAGTGATCGCAATGATAAGGTTTGAGTGTTATTTTGTGCCATTATCTACAATTTTATGCAAATCATTTTAAATGTATAAGTACCATGTTTCATAAAAAGACAAAATGTATTTCTAAAATACTCCCACTAAATTATATATAACCTTCTAATACAAATAAATGTATTATATAATTTTGGTAGGCTAAGATCCAACATTATCTTTAATTTTATGTCCGCGATGGCAAGATGCATAAAACTAAATTAATAAGGTAGACAAATCTTGTCAATCATATCTCATATGACTCTTAGATATTTTATGAGATTCTTTAGACATCCAATGTTGAAAAGCATGTTTTAATCTCATCTGTGCCTTAGGCTCAAAACTGTTTTGATAGCCTAATTAAGTCAAACCATTTTAAACGTATAGGAAACTCTGATTCACTTATCTTGTTCACTACGAAGATAGAATCAATGCACCTCGCGAGGGTTAGAGCGCGCATAAAAACTACTTATGTAATCCCAAGTGTTTTAATCATGGATTGGCACTTGACTTAAATTTTATTATGAAGGTTCAACACATATAGCATGGCAACATATTTATACGCACATAATATAAACATGTTAAGCATCGGTTAATTCACTTAATTAATCTCATTAATTAATGCATGACCTTATGTGATTAAGTTGCAAAATTTTATTGGGATAAATTTTAAAACTTTGAATTTTTCGAATTTTCTTAAAATCCAATTTTAAGGCTTTCAAGATTCCTTTAATCTGGAGAAATTCATATAGTTGAAACCCATATGAAATATCTTAATTGAGAGATCGATTGTGCGATCAAAATTAAGCTTAAAGCTTCCACAATTCCGTACCAAATTTAGAAACATGCAGAAACAATCATTTTGGAAAGTAACTCGATTCTAAATTCTTTCATCTCATCAATTTTATGAATTTGACCATTCAAATTTAGAAACATGCAGGAACAATCTTGTAAGGTCGAAACTAAGCCAATGGCATCCACAATCCCTTACAGTAAGTAATTCGATTCTAAAATTTTGGGTCTTATTCAAGTATGACTTTGACTTTGAATTTTGTCTTTAGAAAACACGGTTTCTAAAACTAGTCATCTAACAAACAAAATCAATTCAAAGAAATTTTGAACTTGACATTAATTTCAGGAAACACTGTTTCTAAAACCAGCCATCTGTCAATTAAATTCAAAACCAAATATTTACCCATGCGTTTCCGAAACACATCCAAGAACAATCCACATGGTTCGAATTCTCCAAGAATTCGGCCAGCCCATGTGCCACGTCTTGACCAGATTTTAAGTCACAAAATTTAACCTTTAAATTGCTTTTCCATATTCAATAAGGATTTGGTGTTCATGACGATCGAATCATCATGATCATTAAACCCTAGAATAACCATTATTCTTGAATCGAAGATTATCAACATATTAACCAAAATTAAAATTCAACAATCTTTATGGAAATCAATGACGTAATTCAAGATCCCAAATAAACAAATTATGATCATCATAAATTTTTGCATAAGAATGATTCATCAATCATCAAGAAATCACATAACAATCATGAATCTAAATTTTATCATGGCAAAACATATAATCTAATTATATAATTATCATGATAGAATTAAAATAACCATGATGAACGGGGCTCTAATAACACTGTTAGGTTTTGAAAAATATTACGCAGCAGAAAGATCAAACCGAAAGCCTAGATCCATTCAAGATGATTAAATTAATTCATAAGTAAATTTAGATTACTAACCGTATTGATGCTTTAAAATTTTCTGGATCCTTTGAATCTTCTTGCTTGTGTTCTTCGTGTTCTTGTGTTCTTCGTGTTCTTCAAATCACGATCACAAACTTGAAGGAATTGAGATCAACCCCCTCTATTGGTATCCACACGTCGAACGAACTCAAGAACGCTTCTTGATTAGATTTCTAGATCTAGACTTGAAACCTTTGAAGAAACTATTTCTTCCTTGGAATTACTTTGCCACACAAAATTATTGAGTCTTGATGATTCCAAATCACAAAACCAATAACCCTCTATTACTATATGTTATTCTCACTCAAACAAAGAGTTTTGATTTCCAAAATCAAGGTGCAGGGTTGTGAAACCTGGATGCCTCATTATATAGTGAATAGAGATTTAATTTTGGTAGGTTTTGGACTGCTTTTCGTACAAGAAAACCAAAACTGCCAAAATTAATGTCGGCGGCGAACATGGCCGCGTGACCATGATTTATTTCCAGGTAAAAGTGGCCGCGTGGCCACTTCTTGACTTAAAGTCAAAAGTGGCCGCTTGGCCATTATTTCCATGGTAATTTTTCTCAAGTCTTTTAATTCGTTCTTTGTGTGTGACCCAATAGGATTATATTAAGTTGGCAACGAGTCCAAAATACATTTGTACTCGTAAATCATGAGCGAACTCTAGCAAGCCATCATGACTACCCAATTAATATAACTTTGTCAAAGTTCGCGAATCCATTATAGTTTGTATATCACAATCCTTTTGTCAACGATGTCATTGAACATAAGCCACGGTCCAACGGTCAACTTAAATTTGTTCAATACTTTCTCGATATCCGAATATGTTGATAAATCAAATGCAATTAATATCATTAATTCATTTGGGTTTGGCCAAACACTTTCATCAACATCATTCATCAAGAGGCCTAAAGCTTTGACATCTTTCCTTTTAGAGTGACAAATCCATTCTTGACTTATTACTCTTCCATACTTGATTCCGATCATGCCAATCACACCCCTTATGATTACCCGGTTAAAGGTAACGTTAGAATGAGTCAAACATAATGTTCACCAAGTGGAAGACTGTAATAATCTCATGTCTAAGGATATCAATGATAGTAACTATATGAGATTTATGTATATGACTATAGACCATGACATAAATCTCATAGGTGGGTCATGTCTAGTATACATCTCACAACATATACCCATAAGTCTGATTTGTATCTCATACATATAATCATCTCATATTTATCAATCAGCCCCTATACTAGTTTCTATAATAGCCAACTAGGGACGGGATTATTTGAATAAACACGTAACAGTAATAATCCAAATATATCTTTATATAATGAAATAAATAATAACATAAACATCGTTAATAATAACGTGCCTATGGCATACATACCAACACCTGGAACTAAGGTCCAGACTTTACATCTTTCAAATTGGTTGAGTTCTTCTTGCATAGTAACGACCCAAATTGAATCTTGGAGTGCTTCATCAACTTTCTTGGGTTCAATTTGAGATATGAATGCGGTAATTGCATCATAGTTTGATTTTCTTGTTTGAACACCAGAATGTAAATCACCAATGATGTTATGAATTAAGTGATCTCTGACCTCACAAACTCCTTGAGGTATATCTGGTTGAGTTGATGGTTGTTGAAAATCTTTTAGTGGTACATCATTTATGCCATCCCAATTAAAGTAATTTGAGGGATTGGTTCTTTAACATTGATGGGTGCTTCAACTTCATCTCCATTTAGATTTGCAGCAGATGCGGTAGCTTCTTGTTGGATATTTTGCCCTAGGCCCTTGAGGATGGCCTATGCGTTATATTATAGCTTCATTGTTATAGAGATAACAAACCCGATTATTATATCTTTTGCATGTTTATTATAATAATAATTGTCCCTAGCACTTATGAAGGGCTAGCATGAGTTTAATGGATAATCATATGATGATTATGGTGCATAGGATACGGATTAAACTTGTGGGTACTTATTGGAGAACAAGGTACTGGATAGACCCGTTATGAGATTTATGTCATGGTCAAATTTCATAATTAAATCTCATAATAGTTATATCATTTGATATCCTTAGACCTAAGATTATCATAGTCTTCCACATGATGAACATTATGTTTGACGTACTTAAATGCTACTCTTAACCGGGTGGTTATAAAGGCTGCGATTGGCATAATCGGATTCATGTAAGGAAGAATGATAAGTCATGATGGGATTTGCCCCTCTCTCAAGAGAGATATCTTCTTGGCCACTCGATGAGTGGGATTGATGATAGTGCATGGCCATACCCAAATGAATTAATGTGTTGAATGCCATTTGCTCATATCAATCTACTCGGGATCGAGAAAGCATTGGACAACATAAGTTGACGTAGACCATGACTTATGTCCAATATGATATCGCGTGACAAAGGGATTGTGATATGTTCTATAAGGTAACATTCGACTTTCAAAGTTATACTAATTGGGTAGTCATAATGGCTTGCTAGAGTCCGCTTATGACTTACGGGTTCTGACTGGTTCGGACTCGTTGCCAACTTAGTATAATCCTATTGGGTCACACACAATAGAACGGATTGGAAAAGGCAGAAATTTTGGGAAAACTGGACAGGCCACCGTACGGCCATGAAACCACCGTACGGCGCCTGGCTAGCCGTACGGATGGCACCCCGTATCTGTCCAGTTTATATATGATATACAGCCCGGTTTGACAGCCTCTAATGTTGATTTTGGAAATCAATAACCATTGTTTTAGAAACAATAAATTATAGAGAGGTATGATTATTTATTTTGAGATTGAGAATCATCAAAATACAATGATCAATGGAGCAAATAATTCCTACGAAGAAATTGTTTCTTCATCAAGCCTTGGTTCTAGAAATCCAGATCAAGAAGGTGTTGTTATGGATGCGATCTTCAAGGGTTAGTTTCTTTCATCTCGTATTTAATTTAATTAACGTGCACGGATCCGGGCTCATGGGTGTTTGATCTTATGTTTATTCCACTGCGCATGATGCATCCAAACCCAACACTTTTGGTGCTTCAGCCCAAAAATATTGAGGTAGCTTTGCTTCAGTAATCATTATTTTTCCAGCCTCTATCAACGTTCTGTTCTTTCTTTCCACAACACCATTTTGTTGAGGAACTCCAGCAGCTGAGAAGTTGTGGTTAATACCATGATCATCACAGTATTGAGCAACACCGTTGTTCTTGAAATCTATTTCATTGTCGGATCGAACACTAACGATGTCATCTTCTTTTTGAGTTTGGAGTTGTCTGAAGAGCGCGGTCAAAATGTCATAACAATCATCTTTGGAGATCATCATTTTAACCCACGTATATCTTGAGTAATCATCCACCACGACTAATGTGTATCTATTTCCTCCAATGCTTGTGGTGGTGACAGGTCCAAACAAATCCATGTGTAGTAGTTGCAAACATCTTGAAGTTGAAGGTGTGGTCTTGCTGGAGAAAGATGCTTTTGGTTGTTTTCCTAGATGACATGCTGAGCACTTTTCATCATGGTGATCAGCTACCTTGGGTAGACCACGAACTAGATTTTCTCTACCAATCTTGGAGAGATTCTTGAAGTTCAAGTGACTGAGTCTCTTGTGCCATAGCCAACTATTTTCACTAACATTTTTTGCTACAAAACAGAGATTAGAAGAAATACAAGAAGAATTGAAATCAACAATATAAACATTTTTCTTACGAATCCCTTTGAGAAAAGTGACACCGGATGTGCCATCTTTGATGAGACAAAGATTTGAAGTGAAGTGGAATTGCAATCCTTTGTCGCAAAACTGAGATATTGAGAGAAGATTGTGTTGAAGTCCAATGACTAGAGAGACTTCTTGGATGGTGATTTTTTCTTTTCGAATAACTCCATATCCTACGGTCTTTCCTTTGCTGTTGTCTCCAAAAGTTAATGATAGACCTTTCTCTTCACAGACATCTTCCAATAAATTTATATCTCCGGTAATATGCCTTAAACATCCACTATCGAGATACCATAAACTTGATTTTTCCTTGGAATGTCCAGCCATTAAGCAGATGACCTACAAAATAGTCATTTAAGAATAAGGTACCCTTTTATTCTTTTGAGTCCAAAGGGTTAGCAACTTTTGATAACCCACACCTGTCTCACAGAAGGAGGATTATTCCTTCTAGGATTGGGTGTGAATCTCAAAAGACATTCAGCAACCTTGTGACCATAACCATCACACACAGAACAATGGCGGAATCCACCTAACTGGGGATTAACAAACATCATTAAAGTCTTGAGCACAACATCATTAACTGGTATGGATGATGTCTCCTTAACAAAGTTCATCTTCTTGAACTTAGCCACATTGCTCCTAGGTGTGGTCGGCTTACCATGAAAGGTAGCTTGCCGCAGTAGGTGCATGCGGTACGGTAGTTCATCTACCTTGCTGGAGGTTGCCCCCGAGGTAGGTTCATCCATGGCAATACCTTTCAACTTTAGTACCTTGCCAGTTTGTTTCTTAGGGTAGACATAATTTAACTCTAGTTTCTTCTTTGGTTCTTGTCCTTTAACCTTAGATCCATGATGTTTGGCCTTAGACCCTTCCAAAGTTTGCTGGGTAAATTTCTCATCTCTTTCACAACAAGATGCACATTTAAAGTTGTCACTAGTTTGAAATCCCAAGCCTTGCTTATCACCACTAGACTTTTGGGATTTTAATATTTGATCCATAGTGACATGAGAATTGGTCCACTCATTTGTGATCCTTTTGAAGTCATTTATCTCAGCAACCAATTCTTCATTTTTAACTTTAAATATGGCATTTTGTTCTACTAAGAAACGGTTTTTATCAGTAAGAGGAGTCATGCTCTTGAATTTCTTCTTAAGGAGGGTGAGTTCAGATCTTAGTAGAGATTTCTCCGTCTTAAGCTAAGAAATTTCTTCGGTTGAAAGTGCTAAAGCTTCCTTCATGCTAGTAAACTTACTAATTACCTGTTCAACTTTCATAAACATCTTTTCTTGTTCGTCGGGGGAAATATCAAACTTGACATGAGGAGTGGTAGGTTGAGCTTCCTTCACTTTGGGATTTTTTAAATCCTTCTTTGCTGCACTCACATCACACCTTGAGAATAGAAGATCGCCATTCTTTTGAACTGGTGTTAGGAATCCTTTATCAGCAAGTTCATCAACCGTATAGCTTTTCCGTTTAGGTTTTGCATTTTGTGAGAAATGATTTTCATGAGAACTTTCATCATCGGAATGAACGACTAAACAAATGTGACCTTCTTCAGAATCTTCATCGCTTTCATCAGAATCTGATTCTATCCAGGTAGCTAACTCTTTTGTGGTAGATTCTTCTTCAGCCACCATTCCCTTTTGCTTTGAATACCTTAAAGTGTAGTTACTTTTCTTCTTCATATACTCATACTTGGGAATTGGGCATTCTGATGCGAAATGACTTGGTTTCCTGCAATTAAAACAAACAAGATCTTCTTTCTTCTTGGAGAAGTTGAAGTTCTCTTTCTTCTTTGAAAAGCTGCTCCTTGAAAACCTTGCTGGAACCTTGCTTGATGATCAGGGTCTTGCTGAATTTCTAAACTTTTTAAATCTTTTCACGAACATAGCAAAGTCATCATCATCCATATCTAGCAAATATGATGTGGAGATTTTTGGATCTTCTTCCTCGATCATTTCTTCTTTTTGAGCGACCAACGACATGCCTTTTACTTTTCCATCCATTTCTTCAATGTTGTGGAGCTTGATTTCAAAGAATTTGAGGTTGGCATAGAGGTTTCTGAGTGACATATCATATAGAAGCTTCGTGTCTTCAAGAGTGTTTCCTTTGTGAAGATATTGAGATCCAAGGGCAGATACAAAATTCACATTGGTGTCTTTCTTAGTAAGCTTATTTCCAAGAGAGGTGTAAGTGCTTCACAATAACGATCATAAGTGTCTCTGAGTGATTCACCAGGGATCTTAGCAAAGTTGTTGAATCTTTTTTGAATTGCAAGTTTTTTGCTTTCTTTGTAAGCTTGATCTCCTTCGATGTAATCTTCTATTGCATCCCTAAATCTTTATCGGTCTCACATTCCATGATTTGTCGACGTTGAGACGTACTCAAAGCACTTAAGATTATGATCTTTGATTTTACATCCATTCCAACCAATCTCTTTTCTTCATCAGTCCATTCAGCTCTTGGTTTCTTGATTGATGGTGTGGCAGTATTAGATTCAGGATCTGGATTTGCTTTCATCTGAAAGTATGGTCCAATGATAAGACAATCACCAAGTTGGTCGTCCATAGAGTAGAAATGGGTTAGAATGCTATGTTTCCATACGTCAAAGTTGTCTTCGTCAAATATTGGAACGTGAGTGTAGTTAACCGTTGCCATAGCTTTCTGACTTGCCATGTTAAATCGGCACCTAAGCTGTTAAGCTTGAAAAACAACAGTTTTATGAAGGTGTTTGCTCTGATACCACTTGTTGGTTCCAAAGACACAACAAGGGTATGAAAAGAGGCTAGAGGGGGGTGAATAGCCTATTTAAAATTTCAACCCTTTTTCAAAATTCAACCTTATGCTTACTCAATGAATTTTGCAGTCACTTAAAAACCACTAGTTCAAAAGTAATATGCACAGCGGATGTTTTCGATACAAATAAGTTAGAGTTGTTTTTGAATGAATCAGTGCGGTAGGTAGAGTTGCGTTCACTAAGAGTTACGGCAACTAAGAGTGTGGTGCGGTCAGTTGAAATGAGTTCAACTGAGTGAGGTAGGTTGAGAGTTTGAAAGATGGTGTCTTGGAAGTTTGGAAAATGATAAGTAGTCAGATTCACAACTTAGGCAATATGGTAAACATACAAACACAATTCACAAATGTTCATAAATCTGAAAAGATCAAAACACTAAACGACAAACAAGATTAATATGAACAATAAGAACTAGAGCAGAAAATAAATTTGCAGAAATGTAAAGAGCAATAAGTAAATGACACAATGATTTGGAAATGTTCGTTATGTTAAAAGATCTACGTCCTTTACCAAGATGGTCAGTCTTGGATTTTGAATGGAGATTTATATTGATTCTTCCCTGATTACAGATTACAGAGATGAAGCTTTGAATCAACAACCTAGTTTCTATGAAGATCAAATCCTAGACTTAGAGCAGTGTATCCCTAATGATGCAATCTATGTGATTGATCAATCGGGGTGAGTGTGTGTGTTAAGAATCAAAAGCTCTTTGAAATCTACTCCCTCCGTCCCATTTGAAGCTTCACCATTTTGGTGATGGCACACAAATTATGGCAAGTGATGAGTGTAAAAAGGATTGTGAGAAGGAATAAGTTAGTGGGTATGACATGTGGGGCCTCCAATTTAAATATGTGAGAGGAAAAAGTTAGTGAGTATGACAAGTGGGCCCCATAATTTAAGTATGTGAGAGGAAGAAGTGAGTGGGTATGACAAGTGGGGCCTACATTTTTTTACCATTTTAGGAAATGGTGAAGCTTTTAACGGGACACCCATTTGGGTAATTGGTGAAGCTTCAAATGGGACGGAGGGAGTATATGATTTAGAGCCTATTGAATCTTATGTGTTACAAGGCTTGACATTTGTAGATGAAGGTTTCTGCAGTTGTTGAAGACTTGAAGGTTGTGCTTGAAGATTCGAAGGATTCTGGAAATCTTGAATATGATCTTCAATCACCAAGTATTTCAACAACCATTTCTCTCTTGGAATCTCAGCAATGTTTAATGAAGAACTCAAGGACAATTTATAGCCTTGAATGGAGAAGTAGCCGTTTGAAATCTTGGAGGACAAGTTTGGAGGACAATGAGCTGTTGAATTCTGATTGGAGCTCAGTCTGAGTTGTCCTTTTGTTGCAGGAGATAGTGTCCAAGTGTACTATCAAACCGTTAGATAACAGTTGTATTCAAATTTGAATTTTGAATCTCGCAACGTTATAAACTAACCAAAGGTTTTGGACACTAGTATGACCATGGTTAAGTTTAACCAAACTTGAGTTGAGTCTTCAGTCTTCATAAGGAAACTAAGTGACTTGCAGTCACTTTATGTGCGGCAACTTGAGATGCGGAAACTTAAGATGATTGCGGCAAATTGAGATTAAGCATGATGCGGTCACTTGAAGGTGATTCAGGTGCGGTCACTTGTGACTGATTTAAGTGTGGTCACTTGTGATCCAACTGAGGTCACTTTGAGGTAGGTTGCCTTAGACAATTTTTCTTCAAAAATTTGAGGAGCCAATCTTCATAAGCCTAGACAATCTAAAAATGGACTTAACTAAATGAAGTATAAAACTTCTTACAATATATCCCAAAGTCCATAAAAGATAAAATTAGGTCATGGGATCAATCAAATTAAGTAATAGGAGTGGTTTATAACAAGCATGCCCAAACCCGGCCAGAAGTGTGGAGCAAAGTGTTGTTGAATCCGTATGAGCCACCTCTTGAATGCGACACTGCCCGGGGTTCCGATCCAAGTGGGCCTTGCCGGGGACGGCAAGGATCCAAGGCGGGGAGATTGTGATATCCGGATATCCTTGGTTGGAGTGGTCCTTAAGGTACCACGAATTACCAATGAATACCAATACATCCATGGATTTTTGGGTGGGTCTATGGTAAGCCAAGTGGACCCAAGATATTTGTATTCATTGGGCCAGTGCGTGGTACTTGTGTAACGAGTCAGGCCTGCGGGCTCGGGTTGTTACAACCGCTGACCCATAATTGGTTTTTTTTTTTTTTAAATTTGAATTGCTTCTTCATTACAATCAGTTTATGTATGTTATCCGCACATATTGTTCTCAAAAAATGATTTTTTACATGTTTGGATATGTTTCTATTTCAATGTGATACTCTATGGGATTTGAAGTGACTAAATGCTATGTCTTTATCAATTCTGAATGTTTTGTTCATTTCAATCAGTTTCTGTATATTGTCTGAACATATTGTTCCTAGAAAATTTATTTTTTTGTGTTTCAATAGGTTTTTTATGTCAATATGGTATTTCTATGGACTTTTAAAATGATTGAATTCTTGCTTAATTGTGTATATATGCTTTTTTTCATTGTTTCATGTGTGTAAATTTACCACAATAATTTTCTATTAAGCTTTATCATGGAGGAAAGTTTAGTAAATGTACATCTACTGTTTATCATGGTGGGGATGTTACATGGTTTGACTATTTTGATGAGGATTTTGTGTCCTTGGTTGAGCTAAAATTAGTTGTACAAGAGGCTCGTGTGTTGTCAGATAGATATAGCTTGTACCAAATAATATCTGGGGTAGGCATTGCAATTTTGACCTGTTACCCACTAACCCGCACAACCCAACCCATTATTACACAACCCAACCCAACCCATTTAAGTTAGCAGGTTGAAATGGGGTTACCCATCTCAACCCATTAAGATTAACGGGTCGACCCAACCCAACCCGTTTTAACCCATAAACACAAATAGGCAGAATTAATAAATTAAAGGCACCCCGGCTGAAAAAATTAACGGGTCGACCCATCTCAACCCGCCAACCCAACCCGTTTCAACCCAACCCATTTGACCCGGCAACTTAAACGGGTTCTAGTCGGTCGACCCGTTTCAACCCGTTAACCTGACCCAACCCGCATAATTGCCAAGCCTAATATGGGGTTCCACCAATTAGATGCATTAGAAATGACAATGATGCAGCTAATGTTACAATGTTTAAGCCTAAGAATAAAAATGTTGTTGAATTGTTTTTGAAATTAGATGTAGTTGGTGATGCTAATGTGGAAATTGAATCTACAAGAGTAGAGTAGAAAGAGGAAAGAGGTCCAATGATGATGTGGGAATCTGATCATGAGTCTTTACATGATAGTGAGTGTGAGAGTTCAGGGGATGACTTGGGTGTTGAGAATAATGTTGGTGAAGATAGAGTAGCAAAGGGGAAGTCTAAGGCTAGTAATACATGTAAGATTGTTGAATGTGTTGTGGATATGGCCCTCCACTACCCAAGTAAATCACAAGAACAATAAAAGCACACAAACAAAGCACAAGAAATCAAAGCAAGAAAAGACACAGAAATTGTTTACCCAGTTCGTCAATATGTTTGACTACGTCTGGGGGCACTACCAAGCCAGGATCTTGCACTATAATATGTTAAATCTGAGTTACAATGAGTATGGGGGCGGAACATTGTTTATATAGCAAACCAAGAATAAGACCTAAACCTAAACATAAGAGAAATCCTGAAAATCTGCACTTTCTCGGCATTCCAAGCGCCCGCTTGTAGGGGACCAGGCGCCCGCTTACTCATCTCTTTTCAGAACCTGTCCTTCTGATCAAACCGAGCGTCCGCCTGGTCAATACCAGGCGCCCGCCTGGAATCCTGCTCCAGATTTTCTTCTCTTTGTTTCTTTGAGGGATCTCTATTCTAACAATCTCCCACCTAGAGATCAACCGCATATACAAACCCTGTATCCGTCTTCAACTCATCCTTGGTGTCTTCCTAGTGCTCACCTCGATCATGGTAGTGCCTTCCTCCTCTCCTATTCTCCAAGCCCAATTGAAGCTATGCATAGCTTCAACTTTTTAAGGTTTACAACCTTGGTCAACATGTCAGCCGGGTTCTCCGATCCCAAAATCTTCTCCAGCCTTAAGATCTTCCTCTCTAAGAGATGCCTGATGTAATGAAACCTCAGCTCAATGTGTTTCGTCCTAGAATGAAACGCCGGATTCCTTGCCAAATGTATTGCACTCTGACTGTCACTGTAGAGAGCATTACCACTTCTCGTCTTCCCAAGTTCTCCTAAGAAGTTCTGCAACCATACCATCTCTTTACTTGCCTCTGTCACTGCCACATATTCTACTTCCGCAGTCGACTGAGCCACGATCTTCTGCAATTTAGAAGCCCAGGAGATTGCCGTACCACCCAATGTGAAAACATAACCCGTAGTACTTCTCCTCTTGTCTAGATCGCTTGATGCCAAATCCGCATCAACATAACCCGCTAACACGACCTCCTTGCTTGAGAAACATAGAGCCTTACCAGCAGTACCCTTTAAGTAGCGTAGGATCCATTTAACCGCTTCCCAATGTTGCTTCCCTGGATTGCCCATGTACCGGCTGACTACTCCCACCGCATGTTCAATGTCCGGCCTTGTACACACCATTGCATACATTAGACTCCCCACTGCCGAAGCATATGGAGTCCTCTCCATCTTGTCACGCTCCTCCTTGCCCTTAGGTGAGTCCTTCTCGGATAGCTTGAAATGCATACCTAATGGTGTCCCTGTTGGCTTCGCCTCTTCCATGCAAAACCTTGCCAAGACTTTCTCAACGTATTCTGCTTGTGAAAGAACCAACTTACCTGACTCCCTATTCCGGTCAATCCGCATGCCCAAGATTTTTCTGGCCTCCCCCAAATCCTTCATCTCGAACCGTTCTGACAACTGAGCCTTCAATCTGTTTACCTCTCTAACGCTAGAGCCCGCTATTAGCATGTCATCCACATACAACAGCAAGATTATGTACCCATTGTCCGTGTTCTTGAAGTAGTAACAATGATCCGCCTCACATCTGACAAAGTTAATGTCATGCATGAATCCATCAAACTTCCTGTACCACTGCCTAGGAGCTTGTTTAAGGCCATACAAGCTCTTAGTCAACCTGCAAACCAGTTCCTCGTTACCCTTAGACAAATATCCCTCTGGTTGTACCAAGTAAATTTCTTCCTCCAAATCACCATGAAGAAAGGCCGTCTTTACATCCATCTGTTCCAGCACCAAGTTATCCGCCACTACTATCCCCAGAACCATTCTAATGGTGGTCATCTTCACAACAGGAGTGAATACCTCGGTGTAGTCAATACCGTACTTTTGCTGAAAGCCCTTTACAACCAACCTTGCCTTGTAACGCTTACTACCGTTTGCTTCCTCCTTAATCCTGTAAACCTACTTGTTATGCAATGCCTTCTTCCCCTTAGGCAGTTTAATCAACTCCCAAGTTTTATTGGCTTTCAATGAGTCCATCTCATCATCCATCGCATCTTTCCACTTATCACAAAGTGTACTACGAATAGCCTCCGCATAACATTCCGGTTCACCACTATCTGTCAATAACAAATAGTAATTTGAAGGAGTATACCTGTCAGGTGATCCACGGAATCTGCTGGATCTACGCAGTGGAATATCCGGTTCCGGAGTATGTGGTTCATCTTCAGTGACCCCCTGACCATGGTCATCATGAACCGTCCTGCTCCCACCCGAGTCTGGAATATCCACCTCTACAACCTCCGGTTCCGAACTAATATCATCAGATGCCCCCTTTCTGTCCTTGTACAAAACCTGTTCATTGAATACCACATCTCGATTACGAATAATTTTATGGTTTTGATCATCCCAAAACTTATACTCGAAGTCATCCCCGCCATACCCAATAAACGTACATTTTACAGATTTTGCATCTAACTTAGTTCTATCAACAGAGTCAATATGAACATATGAAACGCAACCAAATATGCGAAGAAGGACAGATTTACCTGCTTGCCACTCCATGCTTCTTCTGGAATTTCATTCCCCAATGGTACCGATGGTCCCCTATTGATCAAGAAAGCAGCCGTGTCAATCGCATATGCCCAGAACGTCTTCGGAAGTCCACACTTCAACCTCATACTTCTAGCCCGCTCGTTCAATGTCCTGTTCATCCTCTCTGCAACCCCGTTGTGTTGTGGTGTGCCCTTTGGAGTCTTCTCCATACGAATCCCATTCGCTGCACAATATTCCCTAAACTCTCCGAGCTCATACTCCCCTCCGTTATCTGATCTCAAGCACTTAAGCTTAAGTCCCGTATGATTCTCCACCAAAGCCTTCCATTTCTTAAACACCTCGAATGCCTCATCTTTGTGTTTCAAGAAATAAACCCAGACTTTCCTTGTTGAATCATCAATGAAGGTCATGTAATATGACGCACGACCTAGAGAAGTTACCGGGGCCGGCCCCCACAAATCCGTGTGGACCAAATCCAACTTTGCTTCCCTCAAAGCCCTACCCGTCCTCGAGAATTTACTTCTCGCCTGTTTGCCAAACACATAATCTTCGCAGATCCCCACGTCGACCGTCTTCAAACCCGGTAGTCTTCCCTTTAAGCAAAGTACTTTCATCCCCTTCTCACTCATGTGACCCAATCGACAGTGCCACAAGTCCGTATCACCCTTGGCTGATGCCAACGCGATACTTGCTTTGGTGTTATTCACCAAATACAATGTCCCTTCTTTATTACCCTGAGCGATCTCAGAATCCTCCTTGGTAATAACCCAGTTCCTGCAGCCGAATGTTACCTTGTAACCTTCTTCGTCCAACTGCCCAACTGATAATAGGTTTTTTTCAAACCCAGAATGTGCCTGACCCCGTTCAGATGTAAGACCTTCCCGTCCGATGCTCCTATTCTGACATCCCTCTTCCCCTTGATTTCCAAAGGCTAGCCATCCGCCAGATAGACCTTACCGAAATCACCGGAAGTATAATTCTCCATCTCTTCTGCATGCCCGCAAGAGTGGAATGATGCCCCCGAATCCAGCACCCATGATTCTAGTGCACTACTAACACTCAGAACCAGTACATCATCACCTTCGACTGTCACATTCACCGAATTGTCCCCACGATTGGGACAATCCTTCTTGTAGTGTCCTAACTCCTTGCAATGATAACACTGCACCGATCCTTTCGCAACCCTTGGTTTATCTCTGATCTCCACGGCCTTGCCCTTACCACTCACTACGTTTTCCCTTGATTCAGTTCTCCCTTTATTGCTAGTACCCGGCCTTCCCCTGCTAGTAGTAGCTAAGGCCGATCCCGAAGTAGACGATGTCCCCAATTTCTTCAAACGATTTTCCTCACCCAACAAGAAGTCTTTAACATCATCATACTTCAATTTGTTCTTACCCGCTGAAGCATTGATCGCTGTCACCGTCCCGCTCCAACTTCCTGGTAAAGACGCTAGCAACAAGCACGCATGAACCTCATCATCAAAGGTAATATCCAACGCAGTCAATGAGTCTATAACATCCATAAACTCATCGATGTGCTTAGCTAAGGATCCTCCCTCTTGCATCTTGAGACTACCCATCTTGCGTATCAAATCAACCTTGTTTGCAGCAGATGGAGTTTCAAATCTCTCAGTAAGATAATCCAATAGCTCCTTTATGGTTTTTGCCTTCTTGGTAGTCTTCGCGATCCACTTCGACAAAGTAGATCTAACCACCCCTAGGGCCTTCCGATCCATGAGATCCCAATCTTCTTGCTTTTCTCCTTCTGGTTTGACACCCTTTAGAGGCTTATAGAGATCTTTGTTATACAAGAGATCCTCTATCTGCATCCTCCAAAATCCATAGTCAGACCCATCGAATTTCTCAACCGCCTGTTTGTCCTTGCCCATTGTTGATTGCTTGACAACACCCAATCGCTTGATAAACTAATCTTACGATTAAACCCTGATCTCCAAACCAGAGCTCTTGATACCAGTTCTTGTGGATATGGCCCTCCACTACCCAAGCAAATCACAAGAACAATAAAAGCACACAAACAAAGCACAAGAAATCAAAGCAAGAAAGGACACATAAATTTTTTACCCAGTTCGTCAATATGTTTGACTACGTCTGGGGGGCACTACTGTGAATACCCCTTTCCGATGAAGCGACGCATGGGAAGTATCTTCTGATTATTTTTATTTACAAAGGGAATATTCTTAACGACATTAAAAATATGAGAGTCGCCACGCCGTTTTAATTAAAGCCAAAACATTGAAAAAAGCATTTTTAGTGGGTTCGGGGGTCAAATTACAACAAGAGAAGAATATTGGACGTTATCACTCCTATTGCCCGAATTGATCGGTCTTTCTATCATGATGAATGTGTTAGTTGTGTGTTAGTGATTTAGACCGGATCCGAAGATTGCCTACGTTCCTCTCAATGTGAGAAGCTCAGGTCAGCGTAGTTCGCAGAGAATTAGAATAGGCAGAAGAATCGGGATCATGCATAATGAAGGGGAAATTACCTAAAGATTAGGGTTTAGAAGTAGTTCCTAGATCATCCTCGGGTTGATGAACCCTCGATCATCATCGGCTATGAAATAACATGTAATTATGAAGATCGCAACCCTAAATATAGCATAAATGAGGTTTTAATCTATGAATACGAAGAACATGCGAAGAACATATATGAACATATGAATGAGCATGCAAAGAATATGAAGAAACTATGAATAAACATGTACGAACATGAATATAAAAGATCTACATTGAAAATAATGCAAGAACATGAAGAAAAGGTTAGAAAACTTACCTATGTTGGCAAGAAATAAACCTTGGATCTTCTTGGAGGTTGGAAGGCTAATTAGAGAGAAAAATATTGTTTAAGAACTCCAAAATTCGTACTTAGAGCTCTCAAAATCGGACCCCTAAACCAATAGCATGGGATTGGTTTATATAGTAAACTGAGGGGAAGATCTGATGGTCCAGATCATCCGGCGCAAGGTTGGCCGCCTGGCCATTGTTGAAGCCGGTTACAAGAGTGGCCGCGTGGCCAAGATCAACGCGGAGCAATGTTGGCCGCGTGGCCAAGGCTGCCGGCTGACTTGATTCTTAAGCTAGGGTTTCTGTATGGTTTTAAGGAAACCATTTACTACCTAATTTGATAGATTTTGTCATAAATGAGATATTTTGGGAATCCGGGACAAGTCTTTGCAAGGTTTCTAATTCCTATAAAGTCCTTGTATTTTTGGGAAAGTCCTAATAAACTCATTTTCAGGTCGGGTACTAACAGTAGCCCCTCGGCGACGCTTCTTGCAAGGCAATGTGGGGTCGACGATAAAAAGAAGGATCCGTCTGAAACATGAGTTTCAAAACAGATGAGAGGTAAGGGAACGGCTGAACCTTGGCAGGCGACCTACGTATCCACGGGGGAATCAAGCCAAACGTAGTTCAAATCTGATGGGAAATTGGGAATGACTGTCCTCTGGTGGGGAGCAACATCTTCTGCTGGGGAAAATGCACCTGCTGGGGATGAGAGATAACCGCGTTGGTCGGGTGCTGGACCTTTTCAGGTTTCCTACGTATCCTCCGAGGAATCAAGCCGGTCGTAGTTCAGAGATCTACTGGGGATAAAACGAGATATCGGACTCCTGCTAGGGATAATAAACCTACGGGCACTATCCTGTACGAAGCACGAATCATTCGTAAGCAATGAAGTTATTTGGGAAAATTAAAGACTACATTGTCTAAATAATCCCAAGTTGGAATGGTAAACGCAATCAGGATCGCCAGGGTTCCTGCCGATCGCGCTAAAGTAATAGATGTCGGATCTCTCGCGAACAGAAAACGTCGAGGCTTCTGCCAACCACGATCGATTCTAGGATGCGTATGTTATAGAGGCGCCGAAGTCTCTACAACCACACGAATCTTAATAATAGATGTTGGATCTTTCGTAAACAGAAACGCCGAGGCTTCTGCCAATTACGATTGATAAAGGATGGTATATCATAGAGGCGCCGAAGTCCCTACAACCATACGAATCCTAAAATAAATGCTGGATCTTTCGCAAACAGAAACGCCGAGGCTTCTGCCAATTACGATTGATCTAGGATGGTATGTCATAGAGGCGCCGAAGTCTCTACGATCATGCGAATCCTAAGAAAATATTCGGTGAAGAATGGAAATTTTAAGGGGCTTTCCGTACCCAAAGGTAACGAATATCAATCAAAGTAGTGTTAAAGGAATTTAAAATGAATTAAAGGGAAAAGATCAGGGACAAAAGTGGAATTTTATCTGAAGGGGCAAGGTCGGCCGCGTGGCCAAACACACTGAATTGCAAAAGTGGCCGCGTGGCCAAGGCCGCTGAGTGGTCAGATCTCCTTCACGCGGATTGCTGATCTGACGGCTGGGGTTGCAAGGACGAAGTTGGCCGCGTGGCCAAGGCTGCCGATGGGCTGACTCTTGGTCACATCACCAGAAACCCTCCCTCTTCTTCTTCTTTTCTTCTTTCTTCTTCTTCTTCCTTCCATTGACGAGTTAGGGAGAGAAAATTGAGTTTTTAGAAGAGAAAGCTCAGATTTTGATAATTTTGAAGGTTTCATTTCACATAATTCTTGAAGATATGGCGGATTGGATCAATGAGGCATTATTTAGAGATTTTCCGGGCCATGGTGGGTATATGATTCCACAACAAGAGCAACAAGGAGAGGGGCACGGTAATGCTCAGGGCGCAGGAAATGTCGGGGCTGATCCAGGAGCGGGCTTTGAAGCGGCGCCCTTGATTCCACGGGGCGGTTTGAGACCACGAGCCGCGACTCAGAATTATCGCGATAATCTGCTGCGGTCTACGTTCGACCAAGATTACGATTTTTATATCGACTCTGAGCGTCATTGGTCGATGGGGCTTCCGGAGACGCGAGAGGTAAATTTCGAATTTTCACTCCTCTCCTTCTCGCACATTTGTACGTTTTATGCACATAATGTGAAATGCTAGGATAATGGAATGCTAGAATTTAAATTGCTGGAATTGTAAATTGCTAGAATGGTAACATACCTGTGCTGTGTTTACCTGCAGAGGATCAAGGCTCGTGGGTCCACAGTGACTGTGGGCAAACTGTGGGCGTCCCTGCCGGAGGGACCGGGCGGTTTGCGTGCTCGGATCGAGGCTATGGGCTTTGGCCCATTCTTTGACAGTGTCCGCATGGTCGGGGCTACCCTGAAGGAGGCAGCGGTGATAGAGGTGTGCCGGAGTTCTGGTGGGATACCACCCATACCTTCCACTTTAGTTGGGGAGAGATTACCATCACGCCGACGGATTTCGCGGCCATCACGGGGTTGAGGTTTACTGGTACCCCTTTGCCTTTTGATGAGAGCTTGGCGGAGCGGCGGGACTATAGACAGGCTCTGCTGGGAGTTGACACCGACCTAGGAGGAGGTGTCAAGGGTTATGGAGTGGAGGCCGGGAAGGTGAATCGCTTGGTGGAGGTGGCTATTGAGGCCTTTAGTAGGGGGGAATATGATTTGGATTGCTTGGTCCGGCTGTTCTTATGGTACAGCTTTTCAGAGATTTTGTTTCCCAGTGGGGCTATTGTCTGCCGGTACTCGCTGCTAGGGGCTCTTGTGGACTTGGACTTAGTCGGTGGGATTTCTTGGGGTGGAGCCGGTTTGGCTGAGATTTACCGGGCTTTGGACCATTGCTCGAGGGCTAGCTCGTCGGCCTTTGACGGGTTCCAGTTCGCCTTTGAGGTATGCTCTCGACTATCCTTCTTTTCATTTGAGATCTCTGTTCCATCTTTTGGTCTGAAATGTCTCTCTCATTATATGCACAGGCTTGGGTGTACGAGGTCTTCGGTGTCGCCCCCTTTCAGTTGGTGATGAGTGCTAACAAGGTTGTTCCCATCATGTCGTACTGGTGCAAGGGCAACAGGGCTCCTTCCCGCAGAAACCGGGACAGGAAGACAGTAGATGCTGCTGATCTGAGGAGGGTGTTCGCGATGTCTGAGCCCATCGGGGTTAGATTTTACCCATGGAGCCCGGCCAATGAGGCTTCGGTGGGTCCCTATGTAGTGGAGTTGACCGCTTCTAGGGTTCTGCTTGTGGGTCTCACCGGGGAGGCCATGTATCTTGGGGAGAGGGTGGTTCGTCAGCACAGGGCTGGTGCGTTACCGTGGGCTCCTTATGACCCTCCTCGGGATATGCTCCGTCCCGCGAGGTTGGCGACTTTCTTGGCTCCCACTCCGGCAGAGCATTACAGGGGGGGTGATGATTATGCCGGCTATGTACGGACGCGGTTGGTCAGTCCACAGGTACGGGCTAGGATGTTGTCTGGAGAGGGATCGAGCTCGGCCCGTTATGTTGGTCGGAGTCGGCCTTTGGTTGACATGCCCCTTCGCTCGAGTAGCGTGAGAGTGATGAGGGGCGGTCGGGAGGTGGAGCTTAGCTTGGAGCCGACTGATGCAGATCTTGTTGAGGAGACATTCATTCCTCCGCCCGACGCTGGGGTACGGCTTTGTGCTTTATATCAGCCATGTTCGCACACACTTATTTCTTTCTGCATTGTAATCATTGCCTTGGTTTCATTTTCAGGTGACTCGGGAGGCCTATATCCGTTCAGCTCGGCGGGAGAACGTGTTGATGCGCTTACTGAGGGAGGCGTACCATTCCTGTACTTGTCAGAGGGACGACGTTGCGTCACCCCAGTGTCGTGAGCGGTCTCCGAACGGCGCGGGTTCTTCTCATATTGGTGGTCGAGCGGTCCGGGGACGGAGTTCGGGTGCCGGTAGCTCTCGGGCTTTAGCGCGGCGTGGAGATACCACGCAGGAAGATTCTAACTAGGCGGGGCCCATCTTTCCATCTTTATTTCCTACACTGTTAGCTAGTAGAGAGCAGAGGGATATATATGTATAGAACAGATGTACAAAATGCATGTATGTATATTATGTTCTAAAAATGCAATTTTATTGTGGGAGCCTACTTGTGCAAACTAGTTATTTTACAAATGTTCCTAATTTTATACAATGCATGAGCCATGGAAGGGGGCAGGTACGTAGTTGCATGGATCCTTCACGGAGTGGGAAGAAACAAGCTTGATTTCTGCATGGAGCAAAGTTGGCCGCATGGCCATGGCGAGGCCAGAACAATGTTGGCCGCCTGGCCATGGCAAGATCCGGGGCAAAGTTGGCCGCGTGGCCTAGGACGAAGTTGGCCGCCCGGCCAAAGGCAATATCGGCCGCGGGGCCAGGGGCAATGTTGGCCGCGTGGCCACATCCTGCGCCGCCTCCGGTTTTCCTTTTCCTGGCAAGAGTGGGAGTTCGTGCCCTATTTAATGAACCCTTTGCAGTCATAAAAACGTACCAGCAACCTTTTGAGCAGTTTTTGAGTTCCTTTTAGCCAATTTTTCTTGCTCTTTGCCATGGATCAAGAGGCTAGGATCACAAGCCTTGAGAAAAAAGTCTTTATAACCTCTTTGGAGAAGTGGGTTGCCAAACTTCCTGGTTCGAGTCGTAGGAAACTTGATGAACGGTATGGGATAAAGTGTCTTTGGTCACTTTTGCACATGAACTCCAATACCCACCTCTTGCAAGCTTGTGGTAAATTTTGGAATGATACCCTCCATGTCTTCAACTTTTCATTCAACGAGATAACACCCACTTATGAAGATATCGCAGCATTATGTGGCTACGAAGGGAAGGGTAAAGTTGCCTTGCTTTTGACTTCGTTTGCTTGAGGGACAAGTTGGTGACTTTTGGCGTACCCGCGGATGACTTTGATAGGTATGCTAGGGGCGGTTATGTCGACCTTTCTTGGATGCCACAACACTTCATGCATGCAGACGTGACATCTAACCGCTCCTTGGACCATCTTGCACTGTGCTTGTTCAGCTCTATCCTTTTCCCTTCTGAGGTGGGATTTGCCAGTGAAGGATGTTTGGGTATGGTGAACTTGGCTCGTTTAGGTTATGATATTGTACCGGCCATTCTTGGGGAGATGCTCTGTGGGATTCCCCATCTCGCGGCTTATGGTGGGATGCCTTGTGGTAGTGATAGGCTTTTGACCATGTGGTTGCAAGAGCGGCTTCGAGTGAATAAACCGGCGGCTTCTCTGAAGGTGGCCCCATGGATGCACCGCATTAGAGGCATGGTGGAGCGGTTTGAGGGCATGACTCTCAAAGGTTGGGAAAAGTATTTGGCGGAAATAGTGACTGACGACATTCAGTGGGTGGTGCCCCATTGGCACATTCACTCTGTGAGGGAGAAACAAGTGGGACTTCACATGATCAAAGTTCCGACCCTTTCTGGAACTACTTTTACTATCCCTCTAGAGTGCTTCGTCAGTATGGTTTGGTGCAGACCATCCCGGAGGGTTGGGACGAGGAGAGAGATGACTTTCCATTTGGGGTACTTCAGTTGGATGATAGTGCCTCAGTCCTTCTTTCTCAGATGTGGGGAGGCCGGCTTTAGTCGTAGGACCTTCCTCACACGCTCTAGCAACACCTTCCTGCCACGCGAGTATTTGGATTGGTATATGGGGAGACTTGGGCATGCGGAGCAGACTCTAGAGACCCTAAGGGGCACTATTTTGGGATCCTGTGCTCCAAGTTCTTCATTGAGGATTAAGGAGGCTGAGGCTTATGAGAGGAGGATGAGTAAGAGCGTGGCTAACGGAGGTGTGGAAGAAGTGGGGGTGTCAAAGAAGAGGAAAGGCGAAGAGGCTCCTAATGGCAGGCTAAAGGTGTTAGCGAGTTCGAAAGAAGATTTTGTGAGAATCCTAGCAAGAAGAAAGTTCGCCGTGGGCAAAGCAAGAAGAAAGAGACCGAGGGCACAAATGGCACTAAGGAGTAATCCCGAGCGTCTCTCTATAGTCATGCAGACACATTAGTTTAATTTAGTTACTTTTGTTTTAGTTTCAATTTCAGAATAGGTTATTTATTCAAAAAGTATGTCAAGCTTAGACTCATCAAATAAGCGTTAACATGCAATGACTATGGGAATAAAAGTTTTTGCTTTCAGAAAATACAACTTCTATCTTTATTGCTTTGACAAGATTTGGATGTTTATTTGTTTTTTAGACCGCACCTTTTGAAAGGCTGCCTACGTTCCCCTTTTACAAATAGGACTAAGGGGCTCAGGTCACCGTAGTTCACTCCAGTCAGACTAGAATGATTTTAAAGAAAGGGAAGATAGAAGGGGGAATGCTCTAACTTTTGCCTAGACCGCCCTTGCGGGTTTTCGATCTAGCGAGCTTTGTACGCACCCTTATTTTGCATAGACCGCCCTTTGCGGGTTTTCAGTCTATCGGGCTTCTTTTTGCGTAGTAATATTTTTTTTATTTTTTTTTTTTTTTTTTTTTAAGAGGGGGAGTCTAGTCATAGTAGCGTCTGAGCTTGCTGAGGTTGACTGGTTCCTTGAACGGGTTGCCATCCAAATCTGCCATTCTGACCGCTCCTCCGGAGAAGATCTTCTGTACCACAAACGGCCCTACCCAAGTGGGGGCCCATTTCCCGAGGGGGTTGAATTTGTTGGGCAAGCGTGCTTTGAGCACCAAGTCTCCTTCCTTTATGTCCACAGGCTTGACCTTTTTATTGAAGGCTTTTGTCGTTCTCCTTTGATAGGCCCGGATGTGTTCCATGGCCTTCAATCTGCGTTCGTCGAGTGTTGCCAATTGATCATAGCGACTACGAAGCCATTCTACCTCATTCACTTGGTTCTCGAGCAAGACCCTCAAAGATGGCACCTCCAACTCAATAGGGAGCACTGCCTCCATGCCGTATGTCAAAGCGTAAGGGGTCTCTCCAGTAGCGGTGCGGACTGACGTTCTGTACCCCCAAAGTGCTAATGGTAACTTCTCGGGCCAATCCCGTCCTTGCGAAGCCATCTTGCGAATTATCTGCTCTATCGTCTTGTTGGCCGCCTCAACCGCGCCGTTAGTCTGTGGATAGTATGGGGAAGATTTCTTTCGTTTGATCTTGAATTCTACAAGCAAGCGATCACACTCGGCTTCGAAATGACTGCCATTATCTGATATAATGAGGTTAGGAACCCCATACCGACACATAATATTCTCTTTGATAAACTGCGCTACCTTCTTGGAATTCAGCACCTTGTAAGACTGAGCTTCGACCCACTTTGTGAAGTAGTCGACCGCGACGAGAACGAATTCATGACCATTACTACCGGCCGGCGAGATCTTCCCAATAATGTCGATACCCCACGTGGCGAATGGCCAAGGCGTGGTGGAACTATACAATTCGTGTGGGGGGATGTGGTTGAGGTTGGAGCATACTTGGCACTTGTGACACCGTCGAACCCATTGAATACAGTCTGTCTCCATGGTAATCCAATAATAGCCCAGCCGAGTAATCTTCTGTCTAAGCATCCTTGCATTCATGTGGGGCCCGCACAACCCGTTGTGTACTTCTTCCATTATTGCTTCAGCTTTCTTGTTGTCGACACATAAGAGCAACAGACCGTCGTAATGCCTCTTGTACAAAGTATCGTCTAACAGCACAAACTGCCCCGCCAATCTTTTGAGTGCTTGCAGACTCTTGGCCTTCACATCCCCGTCAAAGGACATCTCTCCGTGCTTAAGGAACTTGTAGATTTGGGCGTACCATTGATCTCCGTTTACCTCTGCATCGATCTGGATCTCACAGCAATAGGCGGGGTTCTCCCTTCGTCCAACCCTGAATGGTTTCACGGACCTTCCTTCTGGAATTTGAACTAAGGAGGCCAATGTGGCTAGAGCATCCGCGAACCTATTTCTGTCTCGTGGCAGGAAATGGAAGCTAACTTCTTTGAACTGTGCTATTAACTCATCCATGTAACCTTGGTACCGCTGCAGGCAAGGATCAATAGTTTTCCATTTCTTCGCCGTTTGGTTAATAATCAAAGCAGAGTCTCCATACACTTCTAACTCTTTTACGTTGCGCTCTAGGGCGGCCTCCAATCCGGCTATACACGCCTCATACTCGGCGGCGTTGTTGGTTGCTGAAAAGTTTAGCTTGATGGCTATGGGAGTGTGCTCATCTTTGGGATCAATAAGTAGGAGTCCGACTCCATTCCCTCGTTTGTTTGCAGCTCCGTCAAAGAATAATTGCCACCTTTCTGCGACCTCAATTGCGAAAATGTCATCATCCGGGAACTCGGGGTCGGTTCCTCTCGTCTCAGTGCTCGGAGCGTTTGCGAGCTGATCGGCCATTGCCCTCCCCTTGATTGCCTTTCTCGGTACATAAGTAATGTCGAACTCTCCCAAGAATACTGACCATTTAGCGAGTCTCATAGAAAGAGAGGGTTTATCGAACAGATACTTGATAGGATCCATTTTCGAGACTAGTAAGATCGGATGGGACACCATGTAGTGCTTGAGCTTCGTCACCACCCATACTAGGCCTACGCAGGTCTTCTCGAGCGCGGAGTAATTGAGCTCGCTACCTTGTAACTTTCGGCTGACAAAGTACACTGCATTCTCAATCCGGGAATCTTTGGCCTCTTGCGCTAACATGGCTCCGACGGCGGTGTCTGTCACAGTTAAGTATAGTAGCAACGGCTTCTCCTTATGCGGCGGGCGCAGGATTGGGGTATTCACCAAATATTGTTTGATCCTTTCGAAGGCTATCTGGCAGTCATGATCCCACTCCACACTGGCTGTTTTCTTCATTAACTTGAAAATTGGTTCGCAGATGGTGGTCAGCTGATTGATAAACCGACTGATGTATTGCAGGCGTCCCATGAATCCTTTTATCTCCGTCTCGGTACGGGGTGGCTTCATCTCCAGGATGGCTTGAATCTTCCTTGGGTCGGCTTCGATCCCATTCTCGGTGACCATGTAACCCAATACTTTCCCTCTACGAACTCCAAAGGTGCATTTTGCCGGGTTCAAACGCATGGCGTGCTCTCTCAACCTGTTGAAGAATTTTCTGAGATCTATCAAGTGCTGGCCCCCAGACCCTTTTGAATGTATAATCATGTCATCCACGTACACCTCAATCTCCTTGTGGATCATATCGTGGAATAAAGTCGTAACTGCCCGTTGGTAGGTAGCCCCAGCGTTCCTCAGCCCAAATGGCATGACAGTATAGCAAAAAGTCCCCCATGGGGTGGTGAAAGCTGTTCTTTCTTGGTCCTCCTCGGCCATCTTGATTTGGTTATAGCCGGCAAACCCATCAACAAACGACTTGACCTCATAATGGGCGGTCGCATCCACCAACATGTCGATATTTGGCAAGGGGAAGTCATCCTTTGGCGTAGCTTTGTTGAGATCCCGAAAATCCACACACACCCTGACTTTACCGTTGGATTTCTTGACAGTCACCAGATTTGATAACGACGTTGGATACTCGATCACCCTGATAAAACCCACACGGAGTAGCTTTTCAATCTCCTCCTTCACTTGCAAAGACCATTCCGGCTTAATACGGCGCAACTTCTGCTTGACTGGCTTAGCGTCTGGTGCTGTCGGGATTCTGTGCTCTACGATCGAGTTGTCGAGCCCCGGCATGTCCTTATAAGACCATGCGAACACATCCACATATTCTTTGAGTAGCTCAATCAGTGCTTCCCTTTCGGCTCCGCTGAAGAAGCTTCCGATCTGCGTTTCCTTAGGCTCGGCTTCGGTTCCCAAATTCACGCATGTTAACACCTCATCGGCAGCTTGGGCTCGAGATTCTTTTTGATTAATAACCTGTTCTGAGATTCTTTAATGTATTCATCATTTAATGTGCCTGTGTCTGCCTCTTCTAATGAATCATTATTAACTAAGTGTATATCATTAGTTTGATTATTAGCCAATTTATCAGTTAAAAGAGTGACTATGGAGGGATACTCGGAAAGGTCGAGGGTTTCATTCATAGCAAAAGGGAAAATAGCGTTTGCAACAAGATCATAGTCTTCAGACGTAAGGTCGTCAGACTTAGAGGAAGACTCAAATTCAAAATGTAAAACACTAGACTCTGAGGATGGGGATTTTGGGTGAGTGACAGGAGATGCTGCAGGAGTGGCGACAGGAGAAGGAGTAAGCCCCAGTGTCCCCATCATAAATTCCGGAGTAGCTATAGGTCCCCCAATGATGCACCAATTCTTGAGCTTGTCCCCCATGGGTACCACCAATGTCCTTGGGTCCACCTTATCTTCAGAATCATCCCCGATGACGGCAACCATGTCTTCGTGCAGCCCCAGATTACCCAGATGTTGAAGCAGATATTGGCCGTCCCACGTCTCAGTCAAACTTGGAGTTTCTGCGGCTTCTCTTGCTGGCTTGTCAAGGGTTGTGGCTTCAAGTTGATCTGCCAAGTCTTCTGCAACCTTGGTGGAGTACTCATGCCTGATGGTTCTAATTCTGCCCGTGGCTTCGTCATATTCCATGTAAGTCAGCTTCATGTTGGACCGATCGAATTCCACATCTCTGAAAATCTCGAACCCTTTCTGCAATTTCCCGGTGTGGTCAATCCATGGCTCGGCGAACTCAAAACACGAAAACTCCTCGCCTTCCCTGACAAAGTAGCTATTTAGGGACAGACGGTATGGCCGCATTTCAGGCTTTTTGTAGGGAAGCTTCATCTTTTTAAGCAATTCTATCCTCTGTTGCTCCATCTTGTCTTCAAGAGTAAGGGTGTATCCAAGACCGAACAATCCTCGATGATCAATCTCTCTAACCAGTTCTGTGGGGCCTTGCAAGTTCTTACCTAGCCCCAGCCCCGGTATGAAGCCCATATTACGCAGTATCTTGACAACAGGTGCCACTTTATCCGTTGTTTTGGTGAGGTCGATGGTGCAGATCTGTGCTTGAGCGACTATTTCGAAGCCATTGAAGAGTCGGCTCTCTTCCCCATGCTGAATCTGTAAGACAGGAACGCCCTTGGTGTCCGTCCCTTGGGCAGTTACGAGATCACTGTAGATGATGGTCACTTCATTACCGGATTGAACTTCACACACTGGTGCAGGGAAGATGGGACCGCGCCCGACTGATGTAACCATGGCCGGCCGAGGAGGAGTGAGAAGGTTGCGGGGATGTCGATGACGTGGAAATCTGTCGGCAGGATCTTTGTTCCGATGGTAATGGGCAGGGTGATTTCGCCTATCACGGCGCGGCATGTAGAGTCATAAGCTTTGATGGTTTGCTTGGATGGGCGTAAATCAACACCATGAACGCCAACCACATCCATCATCCTTGAAGGCAGGATATTATAGCAGAACCATTGTCAATGAATACACGGGGAATCTTCTTGCCATTTATTTCGACAGTGATGTACAAAGGCTCATTATGATCAACTCCGAACACTGGCTTGTCTAGCTCCGAGAAAGTGATGATGTTTCCATAGTGGATATTACCAATCATGTGGGTGACGTCTTCCGGGGTAATAGTGGATGGTACCATGGTGGCGGCGAGGTTTTGCTCGAGCATGAGGCGATGGGCTAGGGAGGAGGTGAGTAGGGACCATAGTGAAATGTGGGCTTGGGTTTGTTTGAGTTGAGTGAGGATAGGGTCTTCTTTGTCTAGGTCGGCTTGCTCGGGTTCCTTCCCAAAGACTTTCTTTGCACCCCTTGGGTCGGATTGGTACACTTGACCGGATCTTGTAAGGAGACAAACTTCCGCACGTAGCTCCTCCAAAGACAATGGCGAGTCATGACAAGGGGGCGAAACTTCGGTCTTCTCGGCCTCCTCGAAGATTTCGGCCCAAGAAAGAGGTTGAGAGGGCTTGGGACTCTCCTCCTCTAGAGATTCGACTTCACTTACTAGTTCTTCTAAAGACAACAAGTAGCAAGAAGATTCTTTATTATTAGTCATTGAAATACAACCCATCTCATCACAGTCCGCCACAACAGGCTCGGCCGGATCAGTGATCTCACTAAGTTCTACCATGAGTACATTGCTAGCTACATAATCTCTAGGGTCTTCGATGACTCCCTTGTGGATGAGCTCTTGCACGGCCTTCTTGAGTGCAAAGCATTCTTCGGTAGTGTGACCGGTGCACTTGTGGTAGTGGCAAAACTTCGACAAATCGCAACCAAGGCGGGGAAGGTGTCCTTCTAATGGTTCGAGTATTTCTAATGTCACCAATGCCATGAAGATATCCACCATCGTGAGCCCTATCTTGTCCAAAGCATCCATGAGCTCTAGGATACTAATCTCGCATGTTTGCACCATATTCACCCCACCCCCATTGTTAGGAAGAGGGTTATTCACCATATTAGGACCCTTCGGCTTCTCAATCTTCTTGTCATTGATCAACCCTTGTACTACGCGCTTCAATTGAATACAACCATCCGTTGTGTGCCCGATGTGCTTGTGATACTTGCAGAACTTGGAGGCGTCCAAATCACTTCTTGGGTAGGCAGGTTGGTAATTCTCTAACGGCTTGATGAGACCTCTCTTGACTAACACGTCAAAGACTTTCCCCATAGGCATTCCAAAATAGTCAAAGTGCTCCCTCTCTCTTTGCGGCGGAGCCCCATTCCTTGTTACGGCTTGAACATCTAACGGGACCTCTTTCTGGACCATATTCACTTGGCCGACGGCCTCCTTTCCACCCCTAGGAGGCGCAGGCGCAGTAGGAGCCTTGTAGCGGAAGGAGTTGTTGTTGTTGGTCTTTGGACTTTCCTTTGGCGGCACAATCCCAGTGAACCCTGCTTCGTACCTTACTCCGGCGTCAACCATTTCCCGCAAATCAGGGAAGTAACCATTACCTATAGCTGCTTTCATCTCCAGTAGCAAGCACTTGTAGAAAATCTGTTTCTGTTCCTTCGCTTTTGGCGGGTATTGGACCTCGCACAACCGATGATTCCACCTCTTGTAAAAATCATAAATAGCCTCGCCGGGCTTTTGCATAGTGTTCTCAAGGTCGGTTCGATTCACATGCCAATCCAGGTTAGCTTGATACTTCTCACAGAAAATAGCGCTGATCTGATCCCACGTTTGCCTCTCGCTTGGTTCTAGCCCCAAGAACCAACGCAGAGCTATACCATCCAAAGTGCTATGAAATACACGAGCCATTTGTTCGTTGGTGCAGTCACGAGCCCTCATGGCCAACACATAACTATCCAAATGAGTCTTAGGACACGAGTCACCATGAAACATTGCCACCTTAGGCATCTTGAAATCCTTGGGGAGAGCCCCCACTTGGCTAGGGTTGATTGTCTTGGTAGTCGGTGCACTTTGCTTATCCACGGTCTCGATCAACTTTCGCATTTGCTCTTGCATGGCCATAACCACAGGGTGATTGGAGATGTCGGGGATAGTTTCTGACAAAATGACGGGAGGAGTAGTGGAAGCAGTAGCAGCGGCCATCCCAATACTCGGAGGCAACGAGGGTGCGGGTAGTTTGCTAGCGGAGAGGTAGCCACCAAGCAATTCAGGGGAAGGTTCATAGACAGCCTTGTTCTTGCTCATGGTAGTGAAACCTTGTTGGGTGTAGAGAGAAGGAGGTGGAACATTGCGGTAGCTTGGGAATGGGAAGGTAGTAGCATTGGTGTTGGGGGGACAGTTGGTATTGACCTCTTCATCCTCGACATAAATGAAATTCTCTCCATCGGGCACCAGTTTAGCCCCCTTTTGTTGAATGTGACCCTTCAACTGTTGGTTCTGGTCTTCCAACATCTTGTTGCTTTCCTCGAGATTCCTGATCTTGGCTTCGAGACCGGTGAGGAAGTTCTGGAGGCTCGGGGGAATACCATTGAGAGTAGCCTCGGTGTTGAGCTCGGCGGCACTGGCAGAGGAGCAGAGGCTGAAGCTGAAGCGGGAGTTGACATTGCTGATGACGAGACTGAGAACGTGGACGGAGTAGAAGCTTCACGTTGTAGTCGACCACCCGAACGGATCCAAACTTGCTTTGCTGAAAGATTGAAGGGCAACGGAGCTTTTAGGAGAGGGGGAAGGCTCATGCAAAGTATATTTTAATTTACAAAAACATACATTATTTACATCCTAATTGGTTGGAAGGGGTACCCCTTTTTCGCAACTAGTTAGAAGACTACGATCAGTGGAGGCCATCATTACGTCTATAGACCCCTCGTTTTTCACCTGCATTGCACACCCCCAAACGGACAATTTGGGCGAGGGTCCTATAGGGCAAGCGGCTTCCACCAACCATCGGATCCTACGACTAACCCTTCCTTAAAGGCATTTAACGTGATGTCTATGTTGCATCCTACGCAAGTTAATGATGAGCGGAGATCTTGACAATAAACACTCATCTCACCATGGCAGGTCCCTTGTAGGGAAATCACTTTTTTTGTGCACTTTCTCTCAAAGATCTCGATTCATCATTGACTTGGGGATGACTCGACATAGACAGCACGTTAATTGACTATTAAGAAAAAGCTAGCCAAACCAACCGGTCAAAACCTAGGTGTGTTACCTATACTAGTGTGGGTTGACATGGGTTAGGTAAAAGGTTCCCACCGCTCGCGGAACGTACACGGTGAGTGGAGTAGACGAGTGACTCGAAAAGAGGGCGACAGTAGCGCACAAATTCCTGCACATCGAATACTCCGGGTAATGGGGACCTGTGCAGTGCTGACACGGACTAGTGATAGTGTGTGGCAAGAAACTAATTCTTTTTAAGGAGAAAAGAGAGAAGTTTTTGATGTTAGGATGATGTAATGCAATGCATGAGAGAGAGAGAGAGAGAAAGAGGGAATAATATACAAGGGAGCATAGCAGAGTTTTGTTTGGCCCTAATACTAAAGCGAAGATAACAAGGGTACATGGTACAAGGTACAAGGTACAAGTATTAACATGGCGGAGTGCGCGGGTACATGTGTAAACATGGCAGGCATTTGGGTGCACGTGTAAACATGGCAGGTGTGTGCATGTGTAAACATGGCAAGGTGTGTGCATGCGCAAACATGGCAAGTGTGTGCATGTGTAAACATGGCAAGGGTATGTAGGGTGCATGTGTAAACATGGCAAGTGTGTGCATGTGTAAACATGGCAAGTATGTGTAGGGTGCATGTGTGAACATGGCGAGTGTGTGCATGTGTAAACATGGCAGGTGTGCATGTATAAACATGGCAAGTGTGTGCATGTGTAAACATGGCAGGTGTGCATGTGTAAACATGGCAGGTGTGTGCATGTGTAAACATGGCAAGTATGTGTAGGGTGCATGTGTAAACATGGCAGGTGTGTGCATGTGTAAACATGGCAAGTGTGTGAATGTGAGAACATGGCAAATGTGTAAGGTGCATGTGAGAACATGGCAAAGTGTAAGGTGCATGTGAGAACATGGCAAACATCATGATGTGAACGAAAGTTAGACCCACTAAGTTTGAAAAAGTTTCAAAGCAGTCCCCAGCAGAGTCGCCACTGTGAATACCCCTTTCCGATGAAGCGACGCATGGGAAGTATCTTGTGATTATTTTTATTTACAAAGGGAATATTCTTAACGACATTAAAAATATGAGAGTCGCCACGCCGTTTTAATTAAAGCCAAAACATTGAAAAAAGCATTTTTAGTGGGTTCGGGGGTCAAATTACAACAAGAGAAGAATATTGGACGTTATCACTCCTATTGCCCGAATTGATCGGTCTTTCTATCATGATGAATGTGTTAGTTGTGTGTTAGTGATTTAGACCGGATCCGAAGATTGCCTACGTTCCTCTCAATGTGAGAAGCTCAGGTCAGCGTAGTTCGCAGAGAATTAGAATAGGCAGAAGAATCGGGATCATGCATAATGAAGGGGAAATTACCTAAAGATTAGGGTTTAGAAGTAGTTCCTAGATCATCCTCGGGTTGATGAACCCTCGATC
The DNA here is from genome assembly GCA_026119855.1 of Campanula takesimana. Taxonomy (NCBI): domain Eukaryota; kingdom Viridiplantae; phylum Streptophyta; class Magnoliopsida; order Asterales; family Campanulaceae; genus Campanula; species Campanula takesimana. The sequence goes on along the minus strand of JAOWBW010000606.1, from coordinate 82,326 downwards.
ATCATCGGCTATGAAATAACATGTAATTATGAAGATCGCAACCCTAAATATAGCATAAATGAGGTTTTAATCTATGAATACGAAGAACATGCGAAGAACATATATGAACATATGAATGAGCATGCAAAGAATATGAAGAAACTATGAATAAACATGTACGAACATGAATATAAAAGATCTACATTGAAAATAATGCAAGAACATGAAGAAAAGGTTAGAAAACTTACCTATGTTGGCAAGAAATAAACCTTGGATCTTCTTGGAGGTTGGAAGGCTAATTAGAGAGAAAAATATTGTTTAAGAACTCCAAAATTCGTACTTAGAGCTCTCAAAATCGGACCCCTAAACCAATAGCATGGGATTGGTTTATATAGTAAACTGAGGGGAAGATCTGATGGTCCAGATCATCCGGCGCAAGGTTGGCCGCCTGGCCATTGTTGAAGTCGGTTACAAGAGTGGCCGCGTGGCCAAGATCAACGCGGAGCAATGTTGGCCGCGTGGCCAAGGCTGCCGGCTGACTTGATTCTTAAGCTAGGGTTTCTGTATGGTTTTAAGGAAACCATTTACTACCTAATTTGATAGATTTTGTCATAAATGAGATATTTTGGGAATCCGGGACAAGTCTTTGCAAGGTTTCTAATTCCTATAAAGTCCTTGTATTTTTGGGAAAGTCCTAATAAACTCATTTTCAGGTCGGGTACTAACAACTACCAAGCCAGGATCTTGCACTATAATATGTTAAATCTGAGTTACAATGAGTATGGGGGCGAAACATTGTTTATATAGCAAACCAAGAATAAGACCTAAACCTAAACATAAGAGAAATCCTGAAAATCTACACTTTCTCGGCATTCCAAGCGCCCGCTTGTAGGGGAGCAGGCGCCCGCTTACTCGTCTCTTTTCAGAACCTGTCCTTCTGATCAAACCGAGCGCCCTCCTGGTCAATACCAGGCGCCCGCCTGGAATCCTGCTCCAAATTTTCTTCTCTTTGTTTCTTTGAGGGATCTCTATTCCAACAGAATGGTCATATGGGGATGGTGTAAAGTGTAAAAATGTCCCAATTGACTATGATTCTGATGATGGTTAGAAAAATTAAGAGAGTGAGGATGATAGGGAAAGGGGTAAAGTATTTAATCCCAAGACAGATGGAAAATCCTAAATTTGAATTGGGTATGGAGTTTGCATATTATAAGGTTTTGGTTGCTGCTATTAGGAAGCATGCAATTCTTGAAAGGAGACAAATTTATTTTGTGAAACAGGTTAAACAAAGGGTTAGTGATGTAGCAAAAGTTTTAACATTGGTACAGTTCCAACATGTGTTCGGTCGTGTGGCTATCAAGACTCGCCCGAACGAGAACTTCCAGACGAGGCTTTGGTTTCCACGACTATGCGCGACTGAGGCAGGAAGAGCGCTCGCCTGAACATGACTAAGGTTCTCCCAGATCAGGTCCTTTCGCTCGACCGCACACCTGAACATGAATAAGGTTCAGCTGAATGTGGTGTGCTGTTCGGCCAAATATGAAAATCTTGGATGTCGTTGATTTCTCGTCGAAAGTGTTTAGCCGAACCAGGCTTGTTTCAGAATTTCGTTTTATTTTTCCTATTTTGTTTTGGAGAATTAAGTAGGTTTGAGCAATTGTATGAAACATGGTCATTTTAACTTAAGAAGACGACGCCGTTCCAAAAATAGTCCACGTCTGCAATTTTAAATCCTACGATGCATCCTAGTCAGCACTTCCCACAATTTTTGGATGGAAATTAAATAGATGGGTGAATCTGCAGTTCCAACTAGGTAGTTTAGGGTCAAAACCTAAACTAGATCTTACACCACTACAACCACAACCTACACCAACACCAACACAACCAGAACCTACACCTCAACCTACACCAGATCTTACACTACCACAACCACAACCTACACCACAACCTACCCCACAACCAGAACCTACACCTCAACCTACACTAGATCTTGCACCACCATAACCATAACCTACACCACAACCTAAAATAACCCCCACCACCTAAAAGAACACCAACCAAAAGAACACCACCACCACTGCCAGTAGTAAAACCCCTAATGGTACTTTCAAATTTTCCTTTGCTTTTCTTATTTAACTTGTTATTCATTTCTAATGAATACGTTATAGGTTCCTAAAACCAAAACAAGTCAAAAGGAGAACCACCACTTTCTCAGGAAAAAATATTTATCAGGTTGCCAAAATCACCAAGACTAAGAAGCATGTTCAAATTCAAGAAGATAGAAGGTGTGATTAATCTGTTAAAAAGGGATGAAAGTTCACCTGCAGAAACCATGTCCCAGCCTTCCGAGTCTTTTGCACCTGCTGCTGTTAAAACATATCAAAACTTGTCTCAACCTCCCCCTGGTGTCATGCAAAGTGTAACCCCTGCTGGGATGAAACCTAGGAGTGTTGATGCAAGATTTACAAGCATTACAGTTAGTGGGGGAGCAAGTGGTTCTACCTGCAAAACTAAGTCATCAACACCAATACCACTACAACCTTACATTCAGAGATGTGGTAAGAACTATGTCACTTTGAAGAATCTGAAGAAAAATGTTGTCTTGAAAAAGTGAATAACCTAGGTTGTAGTGTAGTGATTCCCATTGCGGATGTACATTTCAATTTTTTTGGACAAATTTGATTCTTTTCTTCCTTATCTTATTTTTTGGATTGCTTGTGGTCCCTTTTTGGGCAGATATTGTTTAGTTGAAATGTGATGACCTTGTGGGGCCTTGTTTTTATGTTTTTGTTGACTATCCATGCCAGGTTGTTGAAGTATGCAAGTGCATTATTGTTGTTTCATTTTACATGTCAGATTTTAAGTTTGTGTTGTTGGGACCTTGTTTTAGGCAAATCTCTGTTTTTCCACCATTGTTGTGTAATTTTCTATACGTTTCAACACGACAAATAAACACAACAATTAACACCTTTGTTTCTTCAGGAAAAAGTGTTTTCATTGATTAAACACAATGTACTACATTGAATTACATCACTAGTTCGATAAACCCTACACTACCAAATTCAAATTCAACTCTAGCTAAACAATCTTTACACAACCCAATTCAATTCCAACAACAACAACACACAAAAAAAAAAAAAAAACACCCAGGAACCAATTAGTAGTCGCAACAGCAGCTTGTGTCTTCTCTTCAATCCTTTAATTTCATCCTCCATTATATTTCTCTTTCGAAGCAAACCATGTAGGACTAATTTGGATCTTTCGCACATCTCTAGATCATACCAAGCAAAATACCCACAGTTCATCTGTATAATTTTACAAAAGGGAAAAATACCACCTAGTCCCTGAATAATTTTTAATTTACGTCCTAGGACAGAGACTTTTCTATTTTACCTCCTAGTCCTAAGAAATATTTTATGTAACCATATAGTCCTTTAGTGTATTAACTACACCCCTCCCCTCCCTACTCACTTTTATTCACACACCCAGAGATTTTTTTTTCTCTCTCTCCTTTCTCTCTCCACCTCCCCTCCTTCTCCGGCCACTCCTCACTTCCGGCAACCCCCTCCGATCCCCCTCCTCCGGCGACTTCCCCCTCCTCCGGCGACCTCCCCCTCCGTCCGCCACTTCTTTTCCTCACCTCCGGCGAACTGCTATACTCCTCATACTCCGGCGAACACCACCTACAACATTAATCGGCATTTTTAAGCCCCTGATCGTCGTAGATCTGACATTCCAAGCCTCTGGCCGTCTCTCTCTCTACTTTCCCTCACTACGTTATCTCTCTATCTAGCCTACCTGCCTCCGGCGACCCCCCCACCCCACTCTTCCGGTGAGCTTCCCCACCTCCGGCGAGCCCTCCCCCTTTGACCACCATTCCGATCGCCTATCTCCGTCCAATTTCTCCGCCTCCGATCATCTTCTTCCCTTAGGCTGATGGCATCGACGAGCCAATTCTGAACAGATCTGGCCGTCTCTCTCACTACAGCTCTTCATCGTCGACCGGGTGAAACTCCTTTTTTCGGCTCGTGGATTCTGGGTGAAATCAAGGACCTCGACGGCGTCGCTGCCGTTCACGGTGTTGTTGCTGTCTGTGAGGAAATGGAGTGACAGAGGGTGAGGATAGGCTGCAGATCTGTGAGGAAACATGACAAGAAATTAAGCAAAACAAACAACTTACTGAACATGGGGATTCATGGATGTTGATTGAAATAGTCTTAAGAAGGACTTGAAAATATGGCCATCGGAAAACTCCGATGTCGGTGAGTCGGTGAGAGAAAAGAAAAAGAGTAAAAATGTGTACTAGTAATTGTGTGGTCTCATTTCATTATTGACTGTTACTTTTTCATTTCTCTCTCATTTTTTCATTTTCATTGTTTGCTGTGATTTTTTTATATATACTCCAGTATACTACTATATTTTTTTAAAAGAATTTTTGCAATAACAATTGAGAAAGTTCAATTTTTGTTCACAATTATTTTAAGAACAAGTGAGAATTCACAATTGTTTTAAGAATAAATGAGAATTCACAATTGTTCCAATTGTTGAGACAAATGAGAACTTACTGACAAGTTCTATTTTGTTTAGTCACCGGAGTTGGTGGTCGCCAGATTTTGGTCGTGTTCTTACTAGTTTAGTTGACAACTGAGAACTTACTGTCAAGTTCTCAGTTGTTTGGTCGCCGGAGTTGATCGTGTTCTTAGTAATTTAGTTGACAACAAAGAATTTAATAATAAGTTCTCAGTTGCTTGGACACTGGAGTTGATCATGTTCTTAATAGTATAGTTTACAACTGAGAACTCACTCAGTTGTTTAGTCACCGGAGTTGGTCGTTGGAGTGATCGTGTTCTTAGTAGTTTAGTTGACAACTGAGAACTTAGTGATAAGTTCTCAGTTGTTTGGTCATCGGAGTTGGTCGCCGCCAGAATGGATCTTGTTCTTAGTAGTTTAGTTTAGAACTGAGAACTTACTGATAAGTTTTCAACTGTTTGGTCGCCGGAGTTGGTGGTCGCCGGAGTTGTTCATGTTCTTAGTAGTTTAGTTGACAACTGAGAACTTACTGATAAGTTCTCAGTTGTTTGGTCGCCAGAGTTGGTGGTCACCGGAGTTGTTCGTGTTATTAGTAGTTTAGTTGACAACTGAGAACTTAGTGATAAGTTCTCAACTGTTTGGTTACTGGAAGGTCACTGAAGCAAATTTTTTTTTTTTTTTTTTTTTTTGCACCGGAGTGGTCGCCGGAAATGGTGGTCGCCGGAGTTGTTGACTGGAGAAGGTGGTGAGGGGTAGCCTAAGGGGATAGTGGTTGGGGTGAAATTAAATGTTGAGAGGGTGTAGTTAGTAAAATGTTAAGGAAGAGGTAAGCAAGGGACTATATGGTTAGTCAAAATATTCCTTGTCCTAAGAGGTGAATAAAGTTATGTTGAGGGACTATATGGTAAATGCCCCTTTACAAAAATCATAATTAGCGCAAATGAAATTAGGGTTCAAAATTACTTACTTTTTTTCTTCGGGGATTGGAGAAATCTTCGACCTGGGTTCTTTTCTGTCCATGATGTTTGAATTCTTTCAATTTCGCCACACCTACACATTTAATCCATGATTCTTCGTCGATTACGGCAAGAAAAACGTAATTCATTCGCCAAATTCGATGGGAGGGAAAAAGGAAGACATTTTCGCGCCTTATAGGACTGGTCCTAACAAAAAAAGACCAAATTGCCCTCACTTAAATGTCACATGTAATGCACATGACCAGTTAACGTTGGTTTTAGACGAAAATTGTTAAAAAGCGCTGTTTTGATATATATATATATATATATATATATATATATATAAAATACACTACATGCCCCATTTTGTTAAAATTTTGACCATAGGCCCTAAACTGGAACCTCTCCGAGGAGTTTAGTCTCTATTTTGTGATTTACCCTAAATTATACTAGTATAATGCTTCGAATTAAAAATTATCGCCATAGAACAAGTACTCATTTCTTGAGAGTCCCATTTCTACTCCCTCTGTCCCACAGTAAATCGTAAGATTTGTATTTCTTTTTATTCAGCCTTAAAAAAAAGGTTGCCTTTCTGTGATAACAAATTAGGCCAATCGCCATTTTTAACCCGCGTACTTTAGTTTAGCTTCACTTTTAACCTCTTTTGTTTATTTTTAGCAGTTTTAACCTCTCTAATTAAAATACGCATTTGTTTTGTCCAGAGGCCCTAACTAGGGATGACAATTTTACCGAACCAGATTCGTATCCGAGACAATCCGACCGGGGATGGGTGGGTTTGGTAATAGATTTTCAAAATCCGACGGGTTCGGATACGGGTTCGGCATCTGCCAGAGATCTGACCGTATCCGACCCGTATATAACCCGTATGAAATTATATCCGTATCTGACTCGTATCCGACCGTACCCGACCGTATTCGACCCGTATCCGACCCGTACCCTGTATTTACTATTTTACCCTTATTTTCAATTATTATTACAACCCTACCCTTGTATATATACTGTTTGTGAAGTGTGAACCGTTCAGTATCAGTACTTAGGGTTTTCTTTCAATTGTTCAAACCCGCCGTTAGGACTAAGAGAGAGAGGCGACGCCGACGCCGACCTCAGCGACCAGGCGACGTAACGTCCAGCTCCGGCCATCACTACGGATTCTGTTTGCATTCAGGTGATGATCTCTTCTGTTTCGATTCTCATTTTCTAATCCCGATTTCGAATCAATTCAATTATTAACTAAATTAAATCTCTCAGTTTGAAGGGTTTTCTTTCAATTTCAAAGTTCAAACCCGCCGTTAATACTAAGAGAGAGAGAGGGCGATGCCGACGATTGAACAGACGACCGACCTCAGCGACTACGGATTCTGTTTGCATTTCAGGTGATGATTTCTTCTGTTTCGATTCTCATTTTCTAATCCCGATTTTGATTTCGATTTAATTTTGAACATGCTTGTATGCTCCATTTCAATGGTACAACTGTATAGACTGTTCATTTGGGCCTGTGTAGCTCATTCTTCTTTACATGGCATAGATGCCCATCAAGACCTCTAATTTTGATTTTTCATACTGAGTAGTTCCTGATCTTAAAAAAAAAAAAAAAAAAAAACTGGACGGATCAAACGGGCGGATGCGGATTCGCCCTAATCGGATACGGGCGGGTTCGGATACGGGGTCAACAACCTCGGGTCGGATACGGGCTTTGCGATATCCGGACCGTATCCGACCCGTTGCCATCCCTAGCCCTAACTTCATCCAAATATGTTAACAAAATAAAAAAAAAAAAAAAAAAAAAAAAAAAAAAAACTAACGAGACTTAACGACATTCATGCCTAAAGCCAAATTAATAATTAGGTTTCAAACCCATCAAGCACCGATTTCAGATACTAACCAAAAACTCATTATGAAACACAAAGGAAAAAATGTGAAATGACACAAACCAAGTTATAATTTCATATACAAATCATACACCAATTTCAAACCCAAATCAAACACAAAACAATGATAATTGATGATTTCGATTCTCTTTTAGCGGAAAAGTAAATTTCAATTACATCAACTAATCGAATTCAAACTAACCAATGACAGTTTTAAATTTTGATTTTGGTTTTATAAGTCCGAAGATCAATTTCAACTCGCATATTACTATGCATTTCAATTGCTTCATTGCTGCCATATACATAGATCTAATTTTTTGGGTTTTATTTGTTTTTATTTTGGTTTAATTTAGGTTCAAAAGTGCATCTCGTTAAGTATTGTTAGATTTTAATAACTTTCTTGGGCAGAATAAGTACGTATGTTAAGTACAGATGTTAAAACTGCTAAAAATAAACAAGAGAGGTTAAAAGCGAAGCTAAATAAAAGTATGCGGGTTAAAAATGTCGATTGGCCTAGAAACAAATTATAAACAATGTCGCAAACAACGAGTTTTTTTGCAAAATGACCCCGCGTACTATCAATTTATTGCAATGTCACATTTGTACTTTCAAAGCGATCAATGTCACCTGCATACTATCATTTGGTAATCAATTGAACACAAAATTTTAACTTCCGTTTAAAAACTAACGGCTTTGTATACATATTTTTCAAATGTGGTCCTTAAAGTTTTCTTTTTTGCAATGTCTTCATCCCTTTGATAAAATTATCAAATCTATATATATAAAAGTCAAGGAAGACCCCTATAGAGTCCCCACGTGGACAAAGCTTAATTTACATGAAGCCACATCATCACCTCTCAAATTAATAATTGACTTATGGAATTCTTACAATTAGTTAATACTATAAGTTAATACTATTAGCTATATAAGTTTTTTTTTTTGTGCATTATTTTACTAATAAAAACATTATTTTACTAATACATTAGAATATTTTAAGTAATAATAAAATATTAGTTACTCATAATTGTTACTATATTGATAAATATTCAATTTTTTTATATAAATACAATAACTATTACTAGCTAACATTATATTTAAAATGATGATTACTATATAAAAAATTAATCACTTTCTATATAATAATATCATTAAAGTTCTACCGTGTAGAGCACGGGCTCTTACTAGTTTATAATAGGAGTTGGTCATGTGCTGTCACATGACTAACTCCAGTTAAAAATTTGAAAATTATTAAGAGTGATGAGGACATTGAAAAAAAAAACAAATTAATTAATTAAAGAATTACTCTTGTTAAAAAAAATCCTCATAATAATAGAATATTTTTATATAAACAAAAAAAAATATTGTACATAACTCAAAGGTACAACAGTTTTATGCACAACAACCTTATTAATTTTTACCCAAAAATAAAAAGAAAAAGAAAACCCTCCATTCATTTTAATGATTATCCAGATTCACTCTTAATGACCCCAATTGCCGCTTACCACCGTCCGACACCACTAGTAGCCACCACATTCGCCACCACCGTCAAAAACTCCTCCATGGTGGCTTCGGCCATGGAGAACAATCACAAACAGCACCGTCCATTTCACCACCTGCAAACACCACTTTGTAATCTTTATCAAACTTCCAGACCCACCTTCAACAGTCCCCTTGTTCATCAAAGCTTTAAACCCCAATAATCAACAATGGTAGGTCAAAAATTGAGGGAAAACTAAAAGCAGTGTTGGGTCATTGGGTCATTAATCGATCGTGTATCCTGGTTTAGATCACACTGGGTACATCAAAATCAAAATTCAATATTGGGAGTGTCGGCGACGACGTAGAACGGTAGCGTTGAAATTGATTTTGGTTAGGGTAATGTTAGGGTTAGGGTAGGATATTTTCAGATGAAGGCTGTGAGAAATGGTAGAGAGCGATGGCTTTTTTAAAAAGAATTGGAAGGATATACATACAGGTTTGGTGTGTATACGCTGTGAGAAGAAAGGAAACGTCAAGTGAGATGCATCTTTTAATTTTGTCATATTTTCCAAAAAAAATCATTTGAGCCCTTAATACGTAATAACAATTTCATATTAAAAATTTGACTAACTCCAACAATAGTATAATTAAGTATTTAACGAATGTTAGTCACGTGATAGCACATGACCAACTACAGTTAAAAATTTGACAAATTTATGAGAGTGATGAAGACATTGCAAAAACGAAAACTTTAAGGACCACATTTGAAAAATATGAATACAAGGCAGTTAGTTTTTAAACGGCAGATAAAATTTGGGGTTCAATTGATTACCAAATGATAGTAAGCAGGTGACATTGATCGATTTGAAAGTACAAATGTTACATTTCAATAAATTGATAGTACGTGGGGTCATTTTGCAAAAAACTCCGCAAACAACTTTGTTGCTTTTGATATGCCCATGTGAATTAGGGGCAATCTATAATTCGGAATCTTTACAACACGTAAGTCGTTGCTCCGCTCCACTATAGAAATAGAAATAGGATTTCAGTTAAGAAACAAGAATGGAGGAAAACGTGAATTGTATTTCCTTCGATTAATTCGGCTAGGGCTGTACAAAATATATACACCGCACCTTTACAATCCTTCTTGGTGAAGGAGTCAATCAATTCCTAAAAACTAGCTAACAAGATGATATCCTACTCTATTTACATTTATCAAGAAAGGAAAGGATAATAACTTATGATTTGGCCGAGATATGGGAGATACTCATCCATATCTCAACACCCCCCCCCCTCAAGTTGGAGCGTGTAGGTCACAAACACCCAACTTGCCCATCAAATGGAGGAACTGTCGACTGCCCAAATCCTTAGTCAAAATATCATCCAGTTGTGAGGACGTATGTACATAGCGAGTTGTGATGACACCTGACTGTACATCATCCCTAACAAGATGGCAGTCAACTTCTATATGCTTCATTCGTTCATGATGAACGGGATTTTGAGCCATATGCAACGCGTATTGACTGTCACAACATAAAACCATAGGAGTGGTGTGCGGAACGCCGAATGAAAGAAGAAGTCCACGAATCCATTTGAGCTCTCAAGTAGCACTAGCCATGAAACGATATTCAGCCTCGGCCGAGGATCGAGAAATAGTAGTCTGCTTCTTTGTTTTCCAAGAGATAGGAGTATCCCCAATAAAAACAAAATAAGCGGTAAGAGAGCGATGAGTAAGAGGGCAGCTCGCCCAATCAGAATCAGAGTAAGACCGAAGTCGGAGATCCGAACGTGCCTTCAATAAAATCCCTTGAACCGGATGAGTTTTAAGATAACGAAAAACCCGTAAAGCAGCCTTCCAATGTTCCACCTTAGGGTTGGTCATAAATTGTGCAAGAGTATGCACACTATATGAGAGTTCGGGACGTGTGATCGTAAGATATATGAGACGACCAACCAGACGCCTGTAGGGCTCCGGATCATGTAAGGGAGCACTATCGGTTAGCGCCAAACGATGATTTTACTCAATGGGAGTCAACGTCGGGCGAGCACCTCCCAGCCCAAATTCCGAAAGTATATCGAGAGTGTATTTTCTTTGGGAGAGAAAAATACCAGTTGGGTGTGGGCAACCTCGAGACCCAAGAAATACTTAAGGTGACCAAGGTCCTTCATGTGGAAACATCGGCACAGATAATCTTTGAAACGAGAAATGGCATCCGAATTATTCCCCCCAATAACCAAATCATCAACGTACACAAGTACATGAAGATCAGCATCGGAAGTCTTAAGAGAGAAAAGGGAGTAATCAGAGGAAGACTGAATAAACCCATAGTTATTAAGTGCCGTGGAAAGTTTAGCAAACCAACAACGAGGCGCCTGTCGCAGACCGTACAAGGATTTTCTGAGTTTGCAAACTTATCGGAAGCAGCAGCCGGATGTCCCGATGGAATTTTCATATACACATCTTCGCTTAAATCACCGTGTAAAATGTCATTATGAACATCCATCTGGTGAAGCTCCCAACCGCGAACTGCAGCAATAGATAAGAAAACCCGTATAGTAACAATTTTAATAGTGGGTGCAAAAGTCTCCTTCAAATCAACCCCTTCAACCTGTCTGTTGCCCAGAATAACCAGCCGTGCCTTTTGTCGTTCGACAGTCCCATCGGCATGGTACTTAATTTTATACACCCATCTGTTGCCAATGACCTTCTTCCCGATAGAAGCATCTACTAGCTCCCACGTACCATTCTGATCAAGAGCATTAAGTTCTTTGTTTATTGCCTCACGCCATAAAAGAGAAGAGGCAGCTTCTCTAAAATTCTTAGGCTCCATCCCCGTATCCACAGCAGCCAAAAAACAACGTTGTGCCAAAGAAAATTTAGTGCAATTGACAAAATGCGATAAAGGATAACGAGTACCTGAAGAGTTGAGTTGGGAAGGTGAACGTGACGGGGGGCTGACTTTAGTAGAGTGAATCTGAGAAGAAGAAAGCTCATAATCAGTCGAGGGGTACATTGTAGAGGGAACCCTAGTTCGCTGTCCTCGGCCCAAAGGTTCAACTGCGATGGATGGAGGTTCGGAAATCGCCTCAACAGTTGGGGAATCAGTGGCCTGATCAACCTTTTGTTCAGTAACCTGCGCAGGTACATGTTCAGTCACGTGGTCAAATAGGAAAGGATTGTCCAGAATATGTCATCGGACCAGCCTGTTGGTCAACCACTTGTTCAGGCAATTGGTTGGGCAGCTGTTCAGTCAACTGGTCAGTCAACTGAGTAGGTACAGGAGCAGTGACACAAATATTTTCTTCCTCAGCCACATCAGAAGGGGAACACTAAAAGATATTTGAATCTGTATAAGACTGTGGTTAGGGCTGTTAAACGAACCTAGCCCATTCGAGCTCGGCTCGTTAAAGCTCGGTTCGAATGGGCTCGAAGTGCTATTCGAGCTCGAACCGAGTTTTCGAGCTCGAACCGAGTTTTCGAGCTCGAATTTTTATCGAGCCGGCTCATGTTCGGCTCGTTAGAGCTCGGTTTGTGTTCGGCTCGTTAGAGCTCGGCTCATGTTCGGCTCGTTTAAATCACGCATAACTCGAGCTCGGGCTCGGCTCGATAAGCTCGTTAACACGGGTTATTTTGTTTGCGTTTGGCTCGAGCTCGACTAAATAATAATCATTATTACTTTTGTAATGAATTCATATACATTATATGTATATACAACATTGTACAAAGAATAAATCATAAGTAAAATATTTTTATCTTCAAAATGAATCAAACAACAATAATTGTACAACAACTAAAATTAATTTAATTTTTATACATTTATATAATGATCATATAGTGACTATACACATACAATACAATATAGATTGTACAACAACTAAAATTAATTTATTATATGCACATTCATTATGAAAACGTAGAGATATGTACACAATAGTCGGGGGTTTTTTTTCAAAACTAATTTATTATTTTCAAATGTACACATATTTGTCGTATATTATTTTTCTCATTGAAATAAAAAATAAAATTAACATCTATTATTGTAGTTATATATGAAAGTATATTTAATTACTCAAATATAAAATGAACAAAATGTTTATAACTTACACATACACACACATATATATTTCACATATAAATGCGTTTGCATGTAAAAATTTATTTATTAAATATATATAAATATATATATACACACACACACACACCATACACACACACATACACACACACACACACACACACACACACACACACACACACACACACACACATATATATATATATATATATATATATATATATATATATATATATATATATATATATATATATATTATTTATTTATGTATGTATATGGTATAGTGGGTGGATATTATATATGCATTCATGTAATACATATTTATATACATAAATATATATATGTATGATATATATATATATATATATATATATATATATACATATACATGCATATAGCACATATTTATATACATTATTATATACTCCCTCTATCCTGTCCGATTTAGGATATTTTGACATTTTTAGTGTCATACTCGACATAGTACGACCAAAAACTGGAAAGATAATATTACTTTTGTTCTCATAACCTTCTCCATTCATTCTAATTCCTCTTATGTCGGGGGGGGACGAAAGCCGTATATGTGTGTGTATGTATGATATATGTATGTATTATATGTATATATACATAGATGTAACATATACTATATTATACACCTAGCGTAGCGTATGTTTTACTAAATACAGTTGACTAAGTATAATAGCGTCATTTAAATGCTATATACTAACCAGAAAGTTTGTCTGACTTTGACTTTCATGGTCAACTCCATAAAACGTTGACCACAATATGAAAATCTACATATCCCTATTCATTTCAAAAATTGTTATGAATTCACCGTTAGAATACGGTCGGCCTCAACTTTTAAATATAATTGCTAAAAAAAATAGTTAACTATTAATAGTTAAATATAATAGTTAGCTATTTATAGTGAAATATAATAGTTAACTATAATTATTAACTACCTTAGTAACTATTTGTTCTTAAATTTTTTTACCATAGTAACTATAATAGTTAACTATAATAGTAAAACTATTTGAATTTTGGTTATGTAGAGTCAAACTATTTGAATTTTGATTAATATTTTATATAAATTATTAATTTACATAATTTAATAATGATTTAACAACCATTTTTAATTTTTTTTATGAGAATTAATAATTTAGTTTAAAATATTAGTTAAAGTTTAAGTAAATTTGATAAGTGAATATAAAATTTGGAACAGGAGGAGTATATTACAACCTGATGGTATATATACGATTCAATTAATCGTTTGTAATATGAGAAGTTAAATGAACAAGAGCTTTTCAAAAAAAGAAAAAAAAAAGTAAACAGGAGGTTACATTTGTAAATTAGACACATTTTGATATTTAAAAAAATAGAAAAAAAATAGTGTTTTTGTTCAAAATGCAGAGAATACTTATCAGAGCTCGGTAAGGCTCGAAATCGATAAGGCTCGAACTCGAGCTCGTTTGATTTCATAATTTTCAGAAAAATGTTTAAGCTCGAGCTCGGCTCGTAAAGGCTCGAGTTCGAACAGCTCGTGAAAAGCTCAAAAGCATAAGGCTCGAACTCGAGCTCGTTTGATTTCATAATTTTCAGAAAAATGTTTAAGCTCGAGCTCGGCTCGTAAAGACTCGAGTTCGAACAACTCGTGAAAAGCTCGCGAGCGGCTCGCGAGTAGCTCGAAACTCGATTCGATTGGAGCTCGAACAAGGAAAATGGGATCGAGCTCGATAATTCGTTAACGTGCTCGAGCCCAAAACTCCAAAGCTCGGCTCGGCTCGTTTACAGCCGTACCTGTGGTGCATCAATTCAAAAATTGGCAAAAGGAAATTCTTTTTCAACAAAAATAACGTCCCGGGAGACAAGGGTGTTGTGTTCATCAAGGTCATACACCAACTAACCTTTCTTCCCATATGGACAACCAAGAAATACGCATTTTCTGCTACGGCTGAAAAACTTATCATTGTCCTGTCTAGAATAATGAACATAGCACAAAGACCCAAAAATTCTAATATTCTCATAAGATGGAGGAATCCCAAATCTCAAAAGGAGTCTTGCCATGCAATAATTTTGAAGGGTACGATTTATTAAATACCCAGCAGCCAAGACACATTCTCCCCAAAATTTTACCGGTAATTTAGCTTGAAACATCAAAGCACGAGATACATTTAAGAGGTGTCGGTGTTTGCGTTCAACCCTACCATTTTATTGAGAAGTGCGAACACAAGTAGTTTGGTGCTCAATGCCAATCTCCCGAAATTGTTTTGTCAAGCACAAAAATTCAAGGCCATTATCACTGCGTACCTTCTTGACACGTTTATTAAATTTTCTTTCGACCATGACCAATTTTTTTTTCAAGATTTGAGAAACCTGACTTTTAGAACGAATAAGATAAACCCAAACTGCTCGAGAACAATCATCCACAATTGTTTAAAAATAAAAAGCCCCACACAAAGATGGCTTACGATAGTCACCCCAAATGTTACAGTGAATTAAATCAAAAATACCAACTGAATTATTGTCACTAGATAAAAACTTATCTCTGCTCTGTTTTGCTTGACAGCAAATACCACAAATATCTTTATTAATACTCCTACGATGAATAAAAGGCAACAAACTAACGATTTTAATTGAAGGATGTCCCAGCCGTTGATGCCACAACTGATAATCCCCAGAATTCTTAACACTGCAAACCCGCGGTCCGTCTGATCTTCTCAGATAGTACAGCCCCTCGTTTTGTTTACCCGCTCCAATCAACATCTTCGAGTCCCGTTCCTGTATAGCAAAACATCTGTCAGAAAATTGCACTAGAGCATTTGAATCTCGAAGCAACTGAGAGACAGATAATAAATTGCAGTTGAAACCCGGGGCATATAACACATTTTTTAAAATTAGATTCGGTCCAATGTCAACGTCGCCTTCCTTGTTGGAGACTGTATAGTGACCATTTGGCAAGCCTAAACGATTGGCCTTAATAACACGAATATTTAGTAACAACGAGAGAGAGAGAGAGAGAGAGAGAGAGAGAGAGAGCATGTTACATGCCGATTAGCGCCGCTATCAACAAGCCAAGGTTCATTATTTATCTTACCAGTAGTGTGGTCAGTTGTGCGACCAGTTGTGTAGTCAGATGGCTGCACACGTGTCTGAATATAGGACTTGAACTGATCCCATTGTTCTGTTGTGAAACCCAATATTTCTTCCCGCTGTGCCTCTGTTATCCCAGTTCGTCCTTCTGCACCAGTCTGCACCGAATTGGTTTTAGTGTTGACTCTGACCTGTTCTTTGTTGGTGTTGTATTCTCTAGGCACGTTATGAGAACGATTAATGTTATCCATTGATTATGTTTTAATAAAGATATTGAATGTTTGATTATTATATCCTTTGCATGTTTATTATAATAATCTCAGTCCCTGATAATTATGATTAATTGTTAGTATAAGTTTGATAGATAATCATATGATGATTATGGTGTATGGGATACAATTAAACTTATGGGTATTTGTTGGAGAACAAATACTGGACTGACCCGTATGATATTTATGTCATGGTCACAATGTCATAATTAAGTCTTATATAGTTATATTACTGGAATCTTTAGACTTGAGGTTATTACAGTCTTCCACTTGATGAACATTATGTTTGACATATTCAAACGTTAGCCCTAACCGGGTAGTTATAAAGAGTATGATTGGCATAATCGGAATCATGTAGGGAAGAGTAATAAGCCAAGAAAGGATTTGTTCCTCGTCAAGAGAAATGTCAAGCTTTGGCCACTCGATGAATGGTATTGATGAAATGCATGGCCGTGCTCAAATAAGATTTGTCTTATCAATACATTCGGGATCGAGAAAGCATTGGACTATGTAAGTTGACCATTGACCATAGCTTACGTTCAATAGACATCATGAAAAAAGAGATTGTAATATGTTCTATAAAGGATTCGCGAACTTTGACAAGTTATATTAATTGGGTAGTCATGATGGCTTGCTAGAGTCCGTTCATGATTTATGAGTACAAATGTGTTTGGGCTCATTACCAACTTAATATAATCCTATGGGGTCACACACAAAAGAACGAATTGTTTAAAAAGGCTAAAAATGAGTTTAAATACCTCTCCTAATAACCTAATTAGATACAATTGATATTTGATCAATTAAGAGAGCCTCCAAGAGAGAAAATATATTCTTCTTCTTCCCAAGAATAAGAATCATAGTTTTCATATAGCCTTCATAATAGAAATAGTTTCTATTGGGTCTAGCAATCTGGATCAAGAATAGTTCTTGATATTCGTTCGCGTGTGGATAAACATAGAGGGCGTTGGCATCAACTCCTCCAAGTTCGTGATCCAAGTTTTGCGGTTGTGTTCCTGCGTTCGTGATTTAAAGAAGCTCGAAGAACAGAGATTGAAGATCTCAGAATTTTAAAGCTCCATCACGGTTAGTGATTTAAATTCATCTCCGTATTAATTTAAACATCTTGAATGGATCTAGACTTTGGGTTTATTCCGCTGCGCATGTTTGCTCAAATCCCAAACAGTGGTATCAGAGCCCCGTTCATCATGATTATTTTAATAATAACATGTTAATGATATAATCGGATTATATGTGTTGGCATGCTATTTGAATTCATGATGTTTATGTGATCTGAATTTTATGTATGTATATGAGATATATGGAGATCATAAAATCGCACCGTTTAAATACATTATGTGGGATCTAAGATTGCAATAATAATTTGATTATTATGTTCCTTATGATTATCAAAAATTAATTGGATTGATTTGTTGATGATCTTTGATTCATGAATAAATTGTTTATTCAAGGTTTTGATGAACATGGTGATTTGATCATCATGAACACCAAACCCTAATTAAATCGGGAAAGCAATTTTAGGATTAGAATTGAAAAAGAAAAATATGTTCTGACGGCGTGCTCGTCCGAGCACCTCATAAGACTCGGCCGAGCAGAAGGGATCAGAAGGTACGGTTTTTGAACACAAAGGTGCTCGGCCGAGCACCTTAAAGGACTCGTCCGATCAGAATGATTTTGGACATAATTTGTTTTTCAGATGGCTGGTTTTTGAAACCGTGTTTCCTAAAATTAAATGTCTTGTTTGAAATCACTTTGGATTGAATTTGTTTGTCAGATGACTGGTTTGAGAAACCGTGTTTTCTGAAAACAAATCTCAAGGTCAAAGTAATAAATTGATGAGACAAAAGAATTTAGAATCGAGTTACATTATGTAAGGGATTGTGGATGCCTTTTGGCTTAGTTTCAACCTTACATAGTTGTTTCTTCTAGTTTCTAAATTTGGTACGGGATTGTGGATGGCTTTTGGCTTAGTTTCGACCGTACAATCGTGCTCTCAATTATGTGTTAAGAAATTTATCCCCATAAATCAATCACATGAAATCATAGTTTAATTAATTGGATTAATTAAATTGTTAACCGATGCTTTATGTGTTTATATTATGTGACTATAAACATGTTACCATGCTATATGATGTGAACCTTCTTTAAAATTTAAGTTTCGTGCCAATCGATGATTAAAACACTTGTGAGTACGTGGGTAGTTTTATGTGGGTTACGCCCTAGCGTAGGTGCATTAATTCTATCCATTTATGAACAAGATGAGGAAACAGTGATTCCTATACGTTTAAAATGGTTTAACTTAATTAGGCTATCAAAACAGTTTTGGGCCTAAGGCACAGATGAGATTAAAACATGTTAGACATATGATGTCTAAAATCTCATAAAAGATCTAAGAGTCATATAAGATATAATTGACAAGGAGTTGTCTACCTAAATAACTTATTTTGAGTAGTCGTGCCTTAGCCGACTCAAAGTTAAGTGAAATATGGATCTTAGCCCATTTAAATTATATCATACATTGGATGTATATGTAGGTTATATAATTTAGTGGGAGTATTTGTGAAATACTATTAATTTAATATCTTTAATTAAGTTAGTACTTATATTTAATTATATGTTTGCATAATTGTCGATAATGGCTCAAAGTACAAATTTATCACTGCGATCTATCCTTGAGAAGGAAAAACTTCAAGAAAATGGAGCTAACTACACGGATTGGATCCGTAGCCTTAGAATTTTTCTAAAGCATGAGGACAAGCTCTATATTCTTGATGAGCCCGTTCCTGAAGATGAACCTGCTTCTAATGCACCCAAGGATGAGAGAAATGCCTACAAGAAACACAAAAGTGATTCTCGTGAGGTGGGTTGTCTTATGCTTGCGGCCATGTGTCCAAAGCTTCAGAAGACTCTTGAACAGTTGGAGGCATTTGACCTTGCTCCTTCGTTGAAAGATATGTTTCAAGAACAAGCAAGGAAAGAGAGGTTTGACACTATAGCTACCTTGGTCTCATGCAAGATGAGCGAAGGTCAGGCTGTGGGACCTCATGTTCTTAAGATGAAGGCTTATTTTGAGCATCTAGAGAGACTTGGCCATCCCATTGATGTTGAGTTGGCCCCTGATTTTATACTTAATGCATTGCCCAAAAGCTATAATCAGTTCGTCATGAACTTTAATATGCATGGGATGGATAAGTCCCTGTCTGAGTTGCATGGGATGCTTAAGACAGCGGAAAAGAAAATCGGTAAATATGTCGCTCCTGTGCTCATAGTGTTAAAGGAAGGAAAAGGCTCTAAAGGCAAAGGAAAATGGGTTAATACAAAAGTTGTCAAACCCAAGATTGGCAAGGCAATTGTTGCCAATGCTAATGTGGCTAAACCTACTTCCCAAAAGGATGCAATCTGTTTCCACTGCAATGAGATTGGTCATTGGAAACGCAATTGCAAGGTTTACAAGGAAGAGTTGAAGAAGAAGAAGGGCAGTGGGACTGCGTCTACTTCAGGTATCTATGTTATAGATATTCTACTTTCTACTTCTAGTTCCTAGGTATTAGTGGATCTCACATTTGTTTAAATGTGCAGGCACTAAGGAATAGGAGGCTACTCAAAGATGGCGAGGTGGACTTACGCGTGGGGAATGGAGCAAGAGTTGCTGCATTAGTCGTAGGAACATATGATGTCATTTTACTGATGTAAATGCAGCGGAAAGATAACAAGAATTGATCGAAATCAATTCTCAAGAACAAGGATAAAGATCCCTCTAACAATAATCCCCAAAGAGATTACTCTGCAAGTCCATTGAATGACTTAGGGTTTACACAAGATGTGCAAAAGTTGCAATTGATTAACAAGATGAACGAATAATGTTTACAAACCCTAAAATAGTTTTTATACTCCCAAAAACGAAAGCAACAAAAATACCAAAAATACCCTAAATTGTTTAATTAAACCGAAAACTAAAATTGGAAAAATTCCTGTGCGGCAAGCGAGCGGGCGCTCGCCCTAGACCAGGCGGGCGCTTGGTGTGAATCAGAAGATCGGCCAAATTTCACTGAGGTAAGCGGGCGCTCGGGTGAGGTCGAGTGGGTGCCTGGTTGCCGAACTGTTCTAATGCGCTGCATCATGCTCCCCCACTTCAAAAGGATTCGTCCCCGAATCCACATCAACATAAAGAGGAACATTCGGGTGATAATCAACCAAATCCGAGACATTAAAAGTTGGAGAAATATTTCACCCATCCGGCAATTCCATAACATACGCATTATCACTAATCTTCTTCAAAATCTTGCAAGGACCGATCTTTTTAGGATGAAGCTTGTTATACGTACCTTGAGGAATACGTTCCTTGCACAAATGAACCATGACCACGTCACCCACATTGAAGACCTTTGACCACCGGCGCTTGTCCGCATGAGCCTTGTACTTAGCGTTCGTGGCTTCAATATTCGTCTTCACTGCATTCTGAACCGCTTCAATATTCTCTGCCATGTGCTCAGCTGCAATGCTGTATCCCGGAAGCTTTGGCAAAGGAACCAAATCAAGAGTATGGGTGGGAGGTCGTTGGTAAACAACCTCAAAATGAGTCTTCTTTGTAGTGCGATTGGGCATGTTGTTGAAGGCAAATTCAGCTGTAGCCATTACCAAATCCCACTTCTTGGGGTGATCACCACACAAACAACGAATCATCAAACCCAATGTGCGATTAACCACCTCCGTTTATCCATCCGTCTGTGGGTGAAAAGAACTACTAAACTGCAACCCGGTCGCGAAAATATGCCAAAGAGTACGCCAAAAGTGACTGAGAAATTTAGTATCGCGATCCGAAATAATCATTTTAGGGACCCCATGAAGACGAACTACCTCCTTAAAGAATAATCCGGCAATATGAGCAGCATCAGACGTTTTTTGACAAGGAATAAAATGAGCCATCTTCGAAAAAAGATCCACCACCACGAAAACCGAGTAATTAGATCGCTGTGTACGAGGCAACCCAAGAACAAAGTCCATAGAAATATCCTCCCAAGGACCCGCGGGGACGGATAGAGGAGTATATAAACCCGTATTCTGCGATTGGCCCTTGTTTACCTGACAAACCATGCACTTCTCAACAACCTTGTGTGTGTCACGCCAAATCTGTGGCCAATAATATCTCTATATAACCAAAGTGACCGTCTTGTCGCGCCCATAATGACCGGTGCGATGGACCTCAGAAATAAGGCTCTCGCGAATGGAACCCTGGGGAATGCACAGTTTATCCATATAGAACAAAAACCCATCATGCAAAAGAAACAAATCTGCAGTATGCCCATCTTGACACTTAGCCCATGCGTCTGCTAAATCTACATCAGTCTCATATAACTCTTTCAAACAATAAAACCCCACAACCACATTATGCATAGTCACTAACAAACTAGCTCGTCGACTCAAAGCATCCGCCACCTTATTCTGCTGTCCATTTTTGTGCTGAATAACAAAAGTAACTGCTGCAAATAAGCTACCCAACAAGCATGCATACGATTAAGCAACTGTTTACCATTCAAATATTTTAGGGCCTCGTGGTCAGTATGAAGAATAAACTTGCGATGCAAAAGATACTGCTCCCAATGTTTGATTGCTTGAACCACTGCATAAAATTCCAGCTCGTACACTGTCCACTTCCGTTTAGCTTCCTCCAACTTTTGACTCATAAAAGCAATCGGTTTCTTCCCTTGGAGCAAAACAGCCCCTATGCCCACAACCGAAGCATCTGTCTCGAGTTCAAAGGGTTTGGAAAAATCCAGTAAGACAAGCAGTGGAGCACTAGTCAGTTTTTCTTTGATCAAGACAAAACTAGCAGCGGCTTCCTCACCCCAATAAAATTTCCCTTTCTTGAGACACTCAGTAATTGGAGCCATAATAGTGCTAAAATCATGAATAAAACGACGATAGAAAGTAGCAAGCCCATGAAAGCTGCGTACCTCACTAACTGTCGTCGGAGTAGGCCAGTCGTGAATAGCTCAAAATTTATCTTCATCAACCTGAATTCCATCTGCAGAGACGACATAACCCAAGAACAATAATTTATCTAACATAAAGCAACACTTCTTGAGGTTAATAAACAACTGATTCTCCCGCAGTGCCTGCAAGACTCCGCGTAAGTGTTCAAGATGCTCCGTTTCTGTTTTGCTATAAATCAAGATGTCATCAAAATATACCACCAAAAATTTACCATTAAATGGTTTCAACACCTGATGCATCAATCTCATAAAAGTACTAGGGGCATTAGACAACCCAAACGGCATCACCAACCATTCATATAACCCCTCCTTTATTTTAAAAGAAGTTTTCCACTCATCCCCGGGCGAACACGAACTTGATGATACCCACTCTTCAGGTCAATTTTGGAGAAGACTTTGGACCCACGAAGCATATCCAACATATCATCCAAACGAGGAATGGGAAACCGATACTTCACAGTGATTTTGTTGATGGCCCGACTATCCACACACATACGCCACGTACCATCCTTCTTAGGGACTAGAAGGGCCGATACTGCACAAGGACTCATACTGTCCTGAATATAACCCTTCTTTAACAAATCCTCCACCTGTGCTCGCAAAATCTCATGCTCATCTGGGCTCATACGATAATGGGGGAGATTAGGAAGAGAGGCACCAGTAACAAGATCAATGTTATGCTGAATATCACGCAGGGGTGGCAACCCAATAAGTAAATCATCAGGCATAAAATCACGAAAATCATCTAATACAGATTGCAGGGATGTAGGGACCAAACTGACCTTGCCATCAATACCCTTGCTAACCACAGCAAAAACAACTGGACTATCTTTGAAGTCATCCATAAACTCACGAGCAGTACACAAAGACACTATGGATTTGGGATTTGGTTGCGATTAGAACCAGAGGATCGCAACGGACAAAGCTGATAACGAACCCCATCTTTTGTGAATTTAACAAAATTTCACGACCATTGTATACAATATTAAGATCAAATTGCCACGGGCGACCCAACAGAACATGGCATGCAGTCATATCAACTATATCACATAATACTTCATCCCTATATTTACCAATGGAGAAAGGAAGAAGACCTTGTTCATGTACCTTAATATTGCCCACATTGTTAATCCAGCCGACTGTGTAAGGAGTAGGGTGCTTACGGACTTCAAGCTTCAATATATCCACCAAACTTCGGGCGACGAGGTTCTCACTGCTCCCACTATCGACAATGAACAAGGTGTCACAATCTTTAACTTTCCCTTTGGTGCGAAAAATATTATGCCTCTCCGGGTTATACTCCGCCGTAGGGGTAGTCAACATCATTCTACGAACCACGAGAGACTAATGTATCCCATCCTCATCAGCAACGTCCCCATCCTTATCATTTGGGTCATACGTATAGTCGACTCCACCATCGTCTCCATCATCCTCCTCGGACATATCTCGATCAACCATGTTAACACCTCTGTGATGTGGACACTAATTAGAAAGGTGGCCGGGTTGTTGACACCGAAAACACTTATCACCATAGGACTTGGCGTAAGGGTTAGGGGTCCGTTGTTCGGTAGTAGTAGGAGGGGGGTTACGCCGAGCTGCAGGGGTTGGCGTAGGGGTGGTGTTCACCTGTTTACCATCATCGTGCTTAGAACCGACTACTGCAGCTTGTGTATTACCCGTACTAGGAAAATTCAAAGAAGGTTGACTTTTGTTACTGGTTGAAGTGCCCTCTCCAAATTTTCGGTATGGTGCCGGAGAACGAAACGTAGAGGACAACTGGCATTCCACTTTCTTCGCTCGTGTGATGGTTTTACTGAGTGAATGAGTGGTAAATAAGTCAAACTGATTTTGGATGGGAGGATGAAGACCTTCGATGAATCGTGCGACTTGAAGAGATTTTGTTTCATTCACATCCGTGCGGGCGGAACGGGCATAAAAATCGCGAGCATATTCGTCGACCGACCGATTACCCTATTTACACTTCAAAAATTGCCGATAAATTTCCTGATCAAAATCTATGGGGAGAAAACGGTCTTTCAGTGCAGTCTTCATATCTATCCAACGACGAATCGGCTGCCAATTGTTACGAATTCGCTGTCGCGTTACTTGCATCCACCACGCAGAAGCACCCCCACGTAATTTATATGCAACATAAAGAACCTTACGATCCTCCTCAGTTTGCATTAAATCAAAGAATTTTTCAACTTCAGAAAGCCAATCCATAAAATCTTCAGTATTCAACTCACCAGAGAAAAACGGAATGTCAGCCCGAATCTTGGGTCGTTTATCTGCAGGAGGCACTACCCTGGCCTCATAAAAATCACCATCTCGGAAAGACCCTTGAACCGGATCTTCGCGACGGAGGTGTGCCCCACGAGGATCTTCCCGATTTCTAGGGTTTTCGTTGTTACGCCCACCAAGATGAGTCGCTAAAACTGTCAGAAGTTCAGTATGATGAGCTGCTGCTTCTTGTGACGCGGTAGTAGTTGCTTGTGCTAGTTGCGCCTGAGATTCAGAAAGCTGTCGCATACTCTCTTGCATACTGGTTGTCAAAGCGGCGATAAGGTCCTTGATGTCATCGTTGGCCATCTTCCAAGGATCGTCCTTTTCTGATACCAATTGATGTAAACGCAGCGGAAAGATAACAAGAATTGATCGAAATCAATTCTCAAGAACAAGGATAAAGATCCCTCTAACAATAATCCCCAAAGAGATTACTCTGCAAGTCAATTGAATGACTTAGGGTTTACACAAGATGTGCAAAAGTTGCAATTGAATAACAAGATGAACGAATAATGTTTACAAACTCTAAAATAGTTTTTATACTCCCAAAAACGAAAGCAACAAAAATACCAAAAATACCCTAAATTGTTTAATTAAACCGAAAACAAAAACTGGGAAAATTCCTGTACGGCAAGCGAGCGGGCGCTCGCCCTAGACCAGGCGGGTGCTTGGTGTGAATCAGAAGATCGGCCAAATTTCATCGAGGTAAGCGGGCGCCTGGTTGCCGAACTGTTCTAATGCACTGCATCATTTACCTAGCGGGTTAATTCTTGTTTTGAACAATTGTTATTACGTTCCGGATTTGAGTAGAAATATTATTTCAGTTTCTTGTTTGGATAATGAAGGTTATAGTTTTCTTATTAAAAATAAGAAGTTATCTATTTATTTAAATGATATGCTTTATTGTACTGCATGTTCATTTAATGGCCTTTATGTTCTTGATGTTGAAAGTGAGAATAATGAGAATATTTATAATGTAAATAAGAAATCCAAGTCTAATGATGTAAATCATACTTATTTGTGGCATTGCTGTCTTGGTCATATTAATGAGAAGCGTATCTCAAAACTCCATGGGGACGGACTTTTAGATTCACATGATTTTGAATCATATGAAACTTGTGAGTCTTGTTTACTTGGAAAGATGACTAAGGCACCTTTTACTAAGAGTAGTGAAAGGGCTAGTGACTTATTGAGACTCATACATACTGATGTGTGTGGACCAATGAGTAGCAGTGCTAGGGGAGGATATCAATACTTCATAACATTCACTGATGATTTTAGTAAATATGGCTATGTCTACTTAATGAAACATAAAAGTGAATCTTTTGAGATATTTAGAATATTTCAAAATGAAGTACAAAATCAACTTGGAAAAACTATTAAAGCACTTCGATCTGATCGTGGTGGAGAATATTTAAGCTAAGAATTTGACAATCATCTTAAAGATTGTGGAATTGTTTCACAATTAACTCCTCCTGGAACACCACAATGGAATGGTGTTTCTGAGCGGAGAAATGGAACATTATTAGATATGGTCCGCTCCATGATGAGTCAAGTTGATCTTCCTTTATCCTTTTGGGGACATGCACTAGAAACTGCTGCTCTTACACTAAATAATGTTCCAACAAAATCTGTTCCAAAGACCCCACATGAGATGTGGAATGGAAGAAAACCTAGTTTGTCTTTCATGAAGATTTGGGGTTGTGAGGCTTATGTCAAGAGACTTATCTCTGACAAACTTGCACCAAGATCTGACAAATGTTATTTTGTGGGTTACCCTAAGGAAACTAAGGGTTATTACTTTTACAACCGCGTGGACAACAAAGTGTTTGTTGCACGTCATGGTACCTTTCTAGAGAAAGAGTTTCTCTCCAAAAAAATTAGTGGGAGTAAAATTAATCTCGAAGAGGTTCGAGAACCCAAAAATAATATGGAACCGATGGTTGAATCTGATCAAGTTACACAAGGAGTTGTGGAACCTAATCAGAATACACAAGCTCTTCGCAGAACTGGTAGGGTGCGATCCGAACCTGAGAGATATGGATTTCTCATGACGGATAGCAATGAAGTAGAAGTCATAGTTGATGACGAAACTACTTCCTACCAAGAAGCGATGTTCGCTCCTGATTCAGACAAATGGCTTGGAGCCATGAAATCTGAAATTAAGTCCATGCATGATAATCAAGTTTGGAACTTGATTGATGCGCCCGAAGGTGTAAAAACCATAGGATGCAAGTGGGTTTTCAAAAAGAAAACTGACATGGATGGAAAGGTGCATACTTATAAAGCTAGACTTGTAGCGAAAGGCTATAGGAAGATTCATGGAATCAACTATGATGAAACCTTTTCAACCGTAGCAATGATCAAGTCTATAAGAATTTTACTTGCCATAGCCGCATATTTTGACTATGATATATGGCAAATGGATGTCAAAACAGCGTTTCTTAACGGGAACTTACTTGAGGATGTTTATATGACAGAACCTGAAGGTTTTGTAATTCCAGAAAATTCTAATAAAGTATGCAAGTTGCAAAGATCCATTTATGGATTAAAGCAAGCTTCAAGGAGTTGGAATCTTCGATTTGATGAATCGGTCAAAGAGTTTGGCTTCATCAAGAACGAAGATGAGCCTTGTGTATACAAGAAGATTAGTGGGAGCATAGTATTATTTCTAGTACTATATGTTGATGACATATTGCTCATTGGAAACGACATTCATGCACTGCAGTCTGTAAAGACTTTGGTTAGGAAAGTGTTTTTCAATGAAAGATATGGGAGAAGCCGCTTATATCCTTGGCATTAGGATCTATCGTGATAGATCTAAGAAATTGATTGGTTTAAGTCAAGATATATATATTGACAAAGTTCTTAAGATATTCCGCATGGAAAACTCTAAGAGAGGAAATTTGCCAGTAGGACATGGCATAATTCTAAGCAAGAATCAGTGTCCTAAGACAACTGATGAGCGTGAGAGAATGATTGGGATTCTATATGCTTCCGCAATTGGATCAATCATGTATGCCATGATATGTACTAGACCCGATGTCTCGTATGCTTTGAGCATGACGAGTAGATACCAATCAGATCCTGTGAGAGTCACTCGATTGCAGTCAAGACGATTCTTAAGTACTTGAGAAGGACTAATGATTCGTTCTTGGATTCTTGGAGTATGGAGGAATGGAAGATGATCTTGTTGTAAGTGGTTACACAGATGCAAGCTTCCAAACCGACAAGGATGACTCAAGATCACAATCTGGATTTTTATTTATGCTAAATGGAAGTGCTGTTAGCTGGAAGAGTTCTAAGCAAAGTACCGTCGCAGATTCTACAACAGAAGCTGAGTATATTGCTGCATCTGATGCTGCAAAAGTGGCTGTTTGGATCAAGAAGTTCATTGGTGAACTAGAAGTGGTTCCTAGCATTGCTAACCCAATAGACCTTTATTTTGATAATAATGGTTCTATTGCTCAAGCAAAGGAACCAAGATCACATCAGAAATCCAAACACATACTTAGGCGTTATCATATCATTCGAGAGATCGTTGATAGAGGAGACGTAAATATATGCAGAGTACCGACTGATGATAACATTACCGACCCATTGACAAAGGGTCTTCCACAAGCAAAGCATAGAGGTCATGTTAGGTCTATGGGTATTCGATACATTAATTAGGCCTAGTGCAAGTGGGAGATTGTTGGTGTTGTATGCTCTAGGCACGTTATGAGAACGATTAATGTTATCCATTGATTATGTTTTAATAAAGATATTGAATGTTTGATTATTATATCCTTTGCATGTTTATTATAATAATCCCCGTCCCTGATAATTATGATTAATTGTTAGTATAAGTTTGATAGATAATCATATGATGATTATGGTGTATGGGATACAATTAAACTTATGGGTATTTGTTGGAGAACAAATACTGGACTGACCCATATGAGATTTATATCATGGTCACAATGTCATAATTAAGTCTCATATAGTTATATTACTGGAATGTTTAGACTTGAGGTTATTACAGTCTTCTACTTGATGAACATTATGTTTGACATATTCAAACGTTAGCCCTAACCGGGTAGTTATAAATAATATGATTGGCATAATCAGAATCATGTAGGGAAGAGTAATAAGCCAAGAAAGGATTTGTTCCTTGTCAAGAGAGATATCAAGCTTTGGCCACTCGATGAATGGTACTGATGAAATGCATGGCCGTGCTCAAATAAGATTTGTCTTATCAATACATTCGGGATCGAGAAAGCATTGGACTATGTAAGTTGACCATTGACCATGGCTTACGTTCAATAGACATCGTGAAATAAAGAGATTGTAATATGTTCTATAAAGTATTCGCGAACTTTGACAAGTTATATTAATTGGGTAGTCATGATGGCTTGCTAGAGTCCGCTCATGATTTATGAGTACAAATGTGTTTGAGCTCATTACCAACTTAATATAATCCTACGGGGTTACACACAAAAGAACGAATTGTTTAAAAAGGCTAAAAATGACTTTCTGCTGGTGCTCGGCCGAGCACCTCAAAGGACTCGGCCGAGAAAGAGAAACAGAAGGGAAAAAATTAGAGGCGCTCGGCCGAGCACCTCAAAGGACTTGGCCGAGTAGGTCCTGTTCGGGCCAGAATTCCTGATTACGTATTACGACGGGTTTTAACCTATTTCTCTTAAAGGGTTTAGGTTAAATGAGTTTAAATACCTCTCCTAATAACCTAATCAGATACAATTGATATTTGATCAATTAAGAGAGCCTCCAAGAGAGAAAATATATTCTTCTTCTTCCCAAGAACAAGAATCATTGTTTTCAAATAGCCTTCATAATAGAAATAGTTTCTATTGGGTCTAGCAATCCGGATCAAGAATAGTTCTTGATATTCGTTCGCGTGTGGATAAACATAGAGGGAGTTGGCATCAACTCCTCCAAGTTCGTGATCCAAGTTTTGCGGTTGTGTTCCAGCGTTCGTGATTCAAAGAACCGCGAAGAACAAAGATTGAAGATCTCAGAATTTTAAAGCTCTATCACGGTTAGTGATCTAAATTCATCTCCGTATTAATTTAATCATCTTGAATGGATCTAGACTTTGAGTTTATTCCGCTGCGCATGTTTGCTCAAAACCCAACATTCTTTCCCTGTGCCGGATGATTGGCCCCCTGCTTGCCCTTTCACATTCCTCACCCGCTGCTCAGACCACCATTTTGGGTATCTGACCAGCCTATAACATGTGGTCGCATCATGACCCTTCTTCTTACAGTGAGAGCAAACAATACTGCCGCCTTCTCTTCTTGCAGAGAAACCACCTGCTGGGCCACCTGACTGACCACCTGATAGGGCACCTGTGCTTGCTACTGTCTTGACAGCAAAGCTGACAGGTTCCACGTGGTCACCATGCATGCTTCCATGGACACTTTATTTCCTCACAACCATAGAATATGCCTTATTAACACTAGGTAAAGGCTCTGTGTTCAGTATATAAGACTTCACGTTATCAAACTTTGGGATTTCTAACCCCATAACGAACTGATGAACCTTCTCTTCTTCACGTCGTTGGACCAACTTCGTACCACTATTACATGTACAACCTGCACATGAACAGGCCAGAAGTGCATCAAAATCGTTCAGTTCATCCCAGAGTTTCTTCATCCTCCCATAATAAGCCGCCACGTTCTCACCCTTCAGCTGTTTACAAGTAACGAGATCGGCCTTCAATTGTTGAACCCTTGGTCCATTACCAACTGAAAATCTCTCTTTCAAATCATCCCACACCACCTTCGCATCTTCCACATAAGAGATAGTGGAACGAAGACGAGGTTCAATGGTGTTAAAAATCCAGGAGACCACCATCGAGTTCACGGTCTGCCAAAGATCAAGATCGGATGCTTTGGTAGGCCGGTCAATTGTCCCATCAATAAAACCGGTTTTCGTTTTAGCCCTCAATGAGCCCTTGAAAACCCTAGCCCACACTTCATAATTCGCCCCTTGTAATTGAACATGGGTGAGAATCATGCCCGAGTGATCACTTGCCGCCAGAAAGTAGGGAGATCGGCGCTCTTCCATGGCCGGAACCTTTTCTCCACTGGCCTCTTCGCCTGGCATCTTTTGCAAGCTCTGTATACCAAGTTAAGAAACAAGAATGGAGGAAAACGTGAATTTTATTTCCTTCGATTAATTCGGCTAGGGTTGTACAAAATATATACACCGCACACCTTTACAATCCTTCTTGGTGAAGGAGTCAATCAATTCCTAAAAACTAGCTAACAAGATGATATCCTACTCTATTTACATTTATCAAGGAAAGGATAATAACTTATGATTTGGCCGAGATATGGGAGATACTCGTCCATATCTCAACAATTTCGTCGTGTATCATGTTGGTAAATCAACATGTTAATACATCAACAGTCGATATTAATTTCTTAGTTTCGAAATTCACTGTTAGTCAAATTAGTAACACTAACTGTCTCACTACTTCACTTGAGAAACATTATAAAATTATACTTCATCCGTCCCATAACTATTTGTAAAAATTTCCTTTTTGAACGTCCAATTGATAAGTCACACTTTCCTAAAATGACAAAGAATCTCCCACTCATTCTCTTCAGGAGCGGACCTAAGGCATGTATATTGGGTGGTGATGTACCCAATATATATAGTTGTAGTAGACTAGTAGTGTAGTGATAAGTGTTTTTTTGTATTACGTAGTTAACTCGGGTTCGATTCCTAACAAGTGTTTTTTTTTTTTTTTTTTTTTTTTTTTTGTATACCCACTTTGATTTACTCTTTGGTCCGCTACTGATTCTCTCTCCTACTTTACTTTTATACTCACAACACTACAATTCCATACCTCACTTTCTCTCCTACTACACTTAATTCTTGTACCCAACTCATTTTGTAGCGTGTGAGTCCACAACACTCATTATTGTTAACATAAATGTGAACGAGAAACTTGCACATTAATTTTGACTTGATAGACGAAAAATAGCGAAAAAAAGGATTGATTTTTCCTAACTACAAGTGGGCTGTGTCTTCCTACAATCAGTCAACAAGTCACATATGAAAACGAAAAACAACGTGAGGGGTGGGTTCTGTCATTTCTTACTTTTGTTAGTCTTTTCTTATTCTATTACGACTTTCTTAGGATTTTTTCCATCCAAGATTTGACTTTTTCGTGTTAGAATTCAATTTCAAACTAGCCTCCTCCTAGTGAAAATAGCTTTTTAATGTTGGGTCCCACTTTTATTTATTTCTTGTGTGACTTTTTTTAAAAAAAACAATACTCCCTCATCAGTTCCAATTTAAGATTTTTAGTTTGACTTTACACGCTTATTAAGAAATTAAGGTAAAATTGGGTCAACAATAGTATTGTGGAGAGGATATATTGTTCATTCATAATGCAAGTGGTTAAAAGTAGATACTCCCTCCGGACTCAATTATAAGCAACAAAAGTGGGTTTTTTTTTTACCTAAATATAAGCAACTCTAAGGGATTTCAAGACCATTTAATACTCTCGTACCAAAACTGCCCCTATTTAATTATTCATTTTCAAATACAAGTGCACATTTATTATACATTTAATATGAGGATATATTAGTAATTTTAACATGTTTTTATTATAAAATCAAGACAATTAACTAACTTAACTACTTTCTTAATAGGTGTGATTTTAGTTATTTTTGCTTATATTTGAGACCGGAGGGAGTATGTAAGTGATGTTTAAAATTGGCTTTCCATTAAATACAATGGAACGCGTAGACAGGTAAACTTCTTTTTGGCTGATAAACCTTTTTCTCTTCTTCAATTTGTAATATGCCCACCAATTTAAAATTTTAATGTCACTTTTAATTTGATAATCAGTTTAATTTAATTTCAAAAAAAAAAAACTTAAATTTGTTGTAATTAGTACTCTCTCCGTCCCCAAATGATCTTCATACTTTTTTCGACGTTACTACGAAAGAACTTTGAGCAATGATTTTAGGTTGATTTAATTATCCTAATGGAAATCTAAAACTTGTTATTGATAGTATTGTTGATGGTGTGTCAATTACAAGTTTTAAATTTTCATTAGTGCAATTGAGTCAACCTAAAATCATTACTCAAAGTTCCTTCGTGGTAACATCGAAAAAAGTGTGAAGATCATTTTGGGACGGAGGTAATATTCTTAATGATACCGAAATTAGTGACATTTTTTTAAAAAAGATCAGTAAGAGTTTTTAAAAATAAATCATAAAAACGCATCTCGAGTTACAAAAGACTTTCCAAATGCAAAAATAATAGGAGTATTAGTCTTTCTATAAGTTCTTTTTTTAAAAAAAAAATCTTTCTATAAGTGAATCTTACAGTATATTCTGGCAGTGTTCATTGGTCAAACCTTGTAGTTTGACTTGCACAAACTCTATTTGACTTGTACAAGTGAGCATATTCAGGAGATACAGAAAACCCCCTGGAATTTGTCTAATTTCCTTATCACTCCCCTCAATTGTTTGGTCTCTCCAAGTCACCCATTTTATGAGCTTGTAAAAGATCCTTTCCTTACTTCTAGGGTAAAACGTTAGTTTTGTATATGAAACAGATTTGACGGAAAAACAAATGGAATATAAATTGGTGTTTCACAAAACTAAGGCCTAACTATACCAATGTCTTTTTTGTATGTAAATTACCGTGAATAAACTTAAATTCGTTCCTTCCTTTCATCTGGCAAACGTAAACGCTAATTATATGCTTTGATTGCTTCACACATGCTAGAAATAGTAAGCGAACGTCATTTTGACATACTGAAAATTAGTAAGTCGGCTTCATCCGACCGAACAAAAAAAGGGTGACTAGAAAGTTAAGAAAATGGTTGAATTAAACCTACTAGTTTTCAAATTTTAACACAATGTAAAAGAAGTGGTGACACTAAAATTGTCCAAACTATTATTAGGAATTTGGAATTTAGCCAAACTTAAAGGGCGCACTGCAATTACTCTGAAGATCTCAAAGATCATGGTCGATTTGGAATCACCACCGCCAAGCTTTGCACCAAGTGCAGTGGCGAAGCTACTACCAAGGCATGGTGGTCAATGGACTCTTTTAATTGCCAAAATCTTGCGTAAAACGCGTTTTACGAAACGCTTAGAAAAAACGTGTTTTTAAAAAATGTGGGGTGGTATTTTTGTAAATAGTTGGAACTTCTCAACGGTTTTGGATATCGATATAGTGCCTTCTGGATATGAGATTGATATCCAGAAACTGTGAAAGTGATAGCCAAGCGTGTTTAAAAAAAGCGCGCGGTGGCATTTTTGTAAATAATCAGAACTTCTCAATGGTTCTGGATATCAATATAAAACCTTCTGGATATGAGATTGATAGCCAGAACATTTGAAAGTGATAGCCAGAACCTTTGAAAATGATAGCTAGAAGGGTTCTCGATATCAATATAAAGCCTTCTGGATATGAGATTGATAGCTAGAACCTTTGAAATTGATAGCCAGAAGGGTCCTGGATATCAGTATAAAACCTTATGGATATCAATATAAAGTCTTCTGTATATAAGATTGATAGCCAAAACCTTTGAAAGTGATAGCTAGAAGGTTTTGAAAAACACGTTTTTCCTAACCATTAGGAAAAACGCGTTTTCAGGAGACCAACCCCTTTTAATTTGGTTTTGAAGCTGTGTCATTTTTATTATTACCGACTTTATAAATACAATATTTTTATCATAAAAATGTGAGTTTATCATTTTTTACCCTTATTGTTTGTGTGAGATTCATCTAAAATAAAACTAATAAAATAGACATTATCCCACATTGGGAATTAACTAGCCATGCATTGACTATATAAAGATCTTGGACTACTCCTCCCATTGCCAATTGGTTTTGTGATGGAACCTCAAACTTTATCATGGTATCTCCCGTTACATGTGCAAGCCCAACGGCCCACTATGTTGCTCCGCGCCACTGTATGTTGTAAGCCTTGGCAATGCCCGGCTACACGTGAGGGGGCGTGTTAGAGACATTATCCCATAGTGGGAATCAACAAGCCATGCATTAACTATATAAACATCCGGGGATATTCCTCCCATTGCCAATTGGTTTTGGGATGGAACCTCAGACTTTATTAGGTTTGAATTGGCCCGTGATGTGTTTGAATTGATAATTATGCCGGTATAATGATGATCAACGTGTAGTTCCCATAGAGCCGGCCTACACGTGAGGGGGCGTGTTGAAGCCTCATATATTCCACATCAACTTGGAGAGTAAAATTGATAAACTATATATATAGATTGACTAACATCACCCCTTAACAAGACTTTTAAGGGGATGAAGACCCAATTCTAATATGGTATTAGAGCCGGCCCAAGTTGATGATGGGCTTGAGTTAACCCGTGTTGGGTGCTCGTATTGAGTTTGAACTGGCCCGTGATGGGTTTGAATTGATAATTATGCCAGCATAATGATGATCCACGTGTAAAGCCCATAGAGTCGGCCTACACGTGAGGGGGCGTGTTGAAGCCCCATATATCCCACATCAATTTGGAGAGTAAAATTGATAAACTATATAGATTGACTAACCTCATCCCTTAACAAGGCTTTAAGTGGATGAGGACTCAGTTCTAATAAAAACTAAGTTTTAATGTTAATCTTGGATATTAGAAAAAGAAACTTAAATGTAGCATTTTTCAAAATTTCAAGTTGGAGATGCTGTGATGTGAGAGCATGATTAGGCAAAGAAAGATTGCAATACAATGGCCCACGGAGGGGAAAGTCAAGGGTGGGTTGCATGTGCATTAAACATACATGCACATTGATTCACTTGTCTAATGGAAAGAAAGTCCATTATGGATGAAATGCTATGTTTTAATTAGTGATTAGTATTCTTTTACTTTTAGTTTTCTCTTTTTGTTTCTATCTATTCCCCTCCTACTTTATCGCATATATATTCATTACAAAATGAATAATAACATGAATAAAAAAATGAATTCAAATTGGGGCCAAACGCCAAAGAAACTTTTAGACTAATTGGATGAGCTAGTGACAAGAGATTGAGGTTTTTCTTAAAAAAAAAATTGGCAGGAATATAATTACCCCTCAATTAGGTGATAATGTAAAACCCAAGCTAGGTACCACAATGTCTCACTTTATTTTTTAGTTCGTTTTAAAATACATATTGCATTTTTAGATAAAGAAATAATCATAATGCAGTTTTACTATTGAACAAGCAATGTACAAATAAGTAAATCACATTTATTTTTTTTAAAAAATATTAATAAATTAAATACGACAGTTATTATGAAACGGAGTGAGTAATTAATTTATGTTTCCATGGAATGTTACACGCAATAATGGTGATTGAGTGTTGAAGCTTTCTTGAGCTTTTCTTTAATCATTCAGCTAGTTATAGGTGTTATCATGGCTTGTGATGAAGGGTGTCAACAACTTTGTCAACAAATAAAAAGGGAGTTAGATAAGAAAGATCTTTCCATTCCCATCATACTCTACTCATTTGTGTATCTTACTTAATTTGATTCATACTATATACTTTACTTAAGTGTACTCAAATAAAATAGTTTCATTTAATTAGTCATGTTTTTTAAAGTATAACTTCATTGTGCCTTCTTAAAATAGAAATGATATTATGATTTCCTAAAAGTCTCTATTTTGGAAACCAACTAAAACCAAAATCGCCTAATTTTGGTGATTGAGGATTATTAAGGTAGATATAAACCTAATAAGTTGATTTTGTATACGTGTTAGTATTACATCAATCGTACACGTGCCGTTATCAAACTTAAACATTAAGTTAGCTCGTAATTCATATATTAAAGCGTCTAGACCAACCAATAAATATTGCAGATAGAGGTTGATTTTATTAATGCTGATGTAATATGTCAACTAACGGAAAATTTGTTTGAGAAATGTTAGGAGATTGACTCAATCTCCATATCATATCAAATAAAGAATATTTACTTACTTAGTCAACTTAAAATAGTTACTTAGTTGGGAGTATTTTTAATTAGGAAATATATATGTTATTAGAATTAGAAGATCTCTTAGAATCCTTATGGAATTATGATTCATATGTTTTGGGTATAAATATGAGTCTTTAGCATTGTAAACTTTGAGACGGAATAACAAAGAAATTATCTTATACGTTCTTCATATTTTATCATGGTATCAGAGCCTCCGATTTAGGGGGCCTGATTCTTTGAGAAAATATTATCAAGATTATCATCATGATCAATTCCGCCCAACCAGTTGATCAAACAACTGGGCAACAATTGGCCAAGCAACTGGCCAGACATACCTTTTCTCAACAAACTCTTCCATGAAAACCTCTGAATGCTTGATCTCTGGTGAATCGCCAACGGTTAAGATCAGGATTTGTCTCTAAACCGAAGCATCAAAAACCGATTACAAAGGTTGGCTTCATTTGTCAAAAAAAAAAAAAAAAAAAACTTTTTGCTCTTTAGCAAGATTTATCTCTCCTCAAATATTCCGGCCACACCATAGTGATGGTCCGACCACCACATCAACCATATTAACATCACTTCCATCTTTTGATTGAGTGTCGTTCACTATAAAAACGATGATTAAGTGGTAGCCCACTCTAAAAACGTGATTAGTGGTAGCCCACTCTAAAAACGTGATTAAGTGTCGTTCACTCTAAAAATGAATATTGAAGAAAAAGAAGAGCAACATGTCGATGTTGCGAGAAAAAAAGCAACATGTCGGTGTTGCGAGAAGAACAACATATCAGCGTTGCAAGTAGAGCAACATGTCGAAGAAGGAAAGAAACTGGCTTTGCCAAAGTGCAACTTGTCAGAAGAAGACGAAGATCTTGTTGTCAACATGAAGATCTTGTTGTCAACATGCAAGTAGGGTGGTCAGAATGGTCCAAATTAAACAAACGCAACAACTAGCAGGAGAAAGATGTGCGGCCAGATGTGCCTTCTG
The DNA here is from genome assembly GCA_026119855.1 of Campanula takesimana. NCBI lineage: Eukaryota > Viridiplantae > Streptophyta > Magnoliopsida > Asterales > Campanulaceae > Campanula > Campanula takesimana. Next base: position 44,820 of record JAOWBW010000606.1, on the reverse strand, counting down.
ATGTCCTCACAATTGTCTCAACAACTACCGGAACATTAACTGAATGTGTTTTTGATTTTTTTTTTTTTTGAGAAAATTTTGGGGGAAACTAGTTTCTCCATAAGTTATAAAAAGTTCTGTTTTTATAGGGGTTAAAGTTTAGGGTTTAGGGTTTAAGGTTTAGGGTTTAGGCCTTTTAGGGTTTAAGAAGTGTTAAAAAACAGGACTTTTTTTATAACTTATGGAGGAACTAGTTTCCCCCAAAACCAACTCTTTTTTTTTTTTTTTTTTTTTATCTTTCCGAATTTTAGTTACTTTTTTCAAGTTGAAAATCTACTTTGTAGTAGATGTTTCAACTTGAGGGGGGTGTTAGATTTCTACTAATTCTAATAACAATCTAATTTTTATTATAAATCTTCCTAACTTAGGTAACAATTCTAATTTAACTATGTAACTAAATATTCTTTATTTGATTTGGAGATTGATCAGTATATCTCTCAATCTCCTAACGGAAAAACTCATGATAGATTCTTTATGACTAAACTTGGTAACGCCATTCAATATCGTTAACAAAAGTTTGTGAAATATAATGTCATCTTACATAGTGGAAACAAAGGTCAAGGCACGTCTAAATCTTTCTATTTCGTTCTTTGAATTTAACAAATGTTATAAAAACTTCACTTTTGTTTCAACCACCAACTAAACAATCCGGCACGCTCATCCTTACCTTGATCTCAATCCCAACCCACCAATCACAACTGTCTTTCTTCTCACTCACCCTCATTTATGTTCCCCATCTCAACCCCACCAGCGGAGATTGTGAGACGCAAATTTAGATGGGTGGCAGGCAGAATGAAGGGCAGCAAAGTCGGTAGTAGGTCAGTGGCTTGGTGGTGTGATGAGGTGTGATTGTGGATGCTATGAAAGAAACCGTTCGGGGAAGATGATATTGGCAGGCCTGCTTAAAAAAAATATATAGGTTTGTTTACTTTAATTAACTTAAGGTAACTCTCGTTAAATTTTGTTACTTTTAGTTAACGATATTGCATGACATTAGGGGTTTTGGGTATATATATTGAACGCGTATTTTGAGTACAAATGTTAAAACTGAAAAATCAATTAGGGCTAAACATATTTAAGCTAGAGAAAAAAAAAAAAAAAAAAAACTCAAATAAGATGCCTTACTTTCAATTTAAAACTTTGATTAGTGGTTGCCTTAGCTTAATACAGCTGGAAAGATACCATCATGTACATTGAACCACTTCCTCACATCCTACAAAAGCTTCCAACTCTTTTAACAAATTAGTTCCTGCCATACACAGACATACTGTTCACATACTGCAATTATCATTTAAAAAATGACTTCAAAATTGTCTTGCCAACCCTATTTCTCTTATTGGATTCCAAGTTATATTCACCAACTACTAGCACTAATACTACAATATTCACCACCCTTCCCTACCTTCATTTCATCTGTTGCTCACCTAGAAAAGAAAGTCACAAACCCCACATTTTTTTTATTATTCAATTTATTAATTGGACATTGATAGAAACATTTAATATTCACTCTGTCTGTCTAAGAAAGTTTGTCTTATTTTGATTTTTTATGGTCAACTTAAATAGTCTTTGACCAAATATTGAGGTTGATCTAATCATTCTAGTGAAATTCTAAAAATAGTAATTGACAATTTTTTAAGTATTTTATCAATAACAAATTTTAAAATTTCAATGTATTATTAGATTGATACCAATGTTCGATCAAAGTTCAGTTATGTTGACCATAATAAAAAGTCAAAATGAGACGAACTCTTCAATAGAGATGGTAACTCACGGATCCGAGGTTCATATAGTGACAAATTCTTGGGTGCAACCGGTGTACAGCCATGCGACGGTCCGACCCGCCCGACCCGCCAGCCCGCCTATCCTCCAGCCCCAGCATGACACGTGGCGCGCTGTGAGCCACTCCCTGGTTCACCCAGCCACGCGCTGCCACGTGTCCCCTTAAAAAAATAACCCCCATTAATTTTAAAATGCTATATCTTGAGATTTATAACTCAGATTTTTTTTTTTTAAATACCGTTGTGTTTGTCTCGACGAGACGAATAAATTTTCTACACACAAAAAGTTTGAATTGCTTGTCAGTTGAGATGTAACACTCTGTTCTAATAAAAGTAACAGTTTCATATTAAAAAGTTAACACTTTTTACAGTCAAATGTAACAGCAATTTTACAAAAAAATAAATAAATTTGGGTTTGCATTTCAATTGTTACTTTCTCAATATAAAATTGTTACATTTCATATATAATGTTACATTTAAGAATATAAACTGTTACAATTGAGAAAAAAATGTTACATTCATTTTTTATAAAATGTAACATTAGTTTAGTTGTCAATCCTATGTTAATTTTCGGAGAAAAAAAGTGTTACATTTGAAAAATGAGTGTTACATTCCTTTATAAAAAATGTTACATTAGTTTAGTTGTCAATCTTTTATGTTATCTTTATCTAGAGGCTTTGACCAATAAGTCCTTCAGCCAAATAAATACTACCAATAAGGACTGATATTTACAAAACCCCCCAATATGTCCTTGAAATTTTCACATGACCAGATTGCCCCCTCCCTCACACGCGTATCTTCTTCCAGCGCTAGCGCATCACTTTTTTTTTTTTTTTTTTTTTTTGTAATGCACGCATCACGTTTTATCTCCCTCTCTTCCTCCTACTTTTTCTCTCTCTTCCTCCTAATTTTTTCTTTCTCTTATTTTTTTTCCCCTCAAAATTTTAAAATATAATATTTCAAAATCTAGAAATTGAAAAACTAATCCGAGACCACCGTTTTAATCGTGTCGTCAAATCGAATCAAACGAGTACACTCAACACATAATACAAATTTTAAAAATAAAAATCTAATTTTTCACTAGTAAAAATGTGAGAAAATCATTTTTCATTCAATTAAATTCACAATTTTAGAAAATAAAATTTCATTTTTTACTTGTAAAATATTTTTTCAACTGATTTCTCAGTTGTATGATTTCTCAATTGTGTGATTTCAGACATAAATTTGAATATAATAACTGAGACATTCATTTAAAAAAAAAATCATAATTGAGAAAAAATCTGATAAAATCATCTCTCATTTTTCACAATTGTTGACTCAATTTATCGGTTTAATTATATAATAAATGAGACATTCATTTCTCAGTTATTCACAAATGAATTTGAGTACAAGAACTGGTACATTCATTTCTCAGTTATCAATTTTTCCTTTTTCACTTGTAAAAAACAGATAAATTCATCTCTTAATTTTTCACAATTATTATAATAACTGAGACATGCATTTCACAGTTGTTCACACTTGAATTTAAATAAAATAATTAGGACATTCATTTCACAGTTGTAGGTACACATTTATATGATTTCACAGTTGTGTGATTTCACAATTGTCTAATGCTATATACCTTTACAAATTAAGATATTCATTTCTCATTTGTTCATAATTAAGTATAAAAACTGATAAAATCAATTCTCAATTTTGTGATTTCACAGTTGTGTGATTTCACAATTATGTCATTTCACAGTTGTGTCATATTTTATTTCTCAATTTATTTCACAGTTGTGTAATATTTTTCATTTTTCACTTGTAAAATCATTTCTCAATTGATTTCACAGTTGTGTGATTTCACAGTTTTGTTAAGACATTCAATTCTCATTTGTCCATAATTGCGCTTAAAAACTGATAAAATCATTTGACCAGGGAAATTTTTGACTCTTAAGTTGGGACAGAGAAAGTATACTCTAATTAATTCGGAGAAAAGTCAAGGGAAGCGTTTGTAATGAATTAAATCATATGGACCTCTATCGAAACTTTTCTTGTTCAGACTACAGAATTAAGTAATCATAAGCACCACCTCATTTCATCGTCAGTTGACCTTCAAGGAATCTTCCCATTGTCAGCAATGAATTGCTCTTGCATTTGGGAGAGAAAGAGAGATTGAAGAATGAGCGATCAATTCATATAATCTCCCCTCCCACTCGATTTACGATAAATTTTCATTTTTGGTGTCCCATTCGAATTAGGACAACCCAAAAATGGAAGTGTTTTATTTAATGGGATCCACATTCACACTCACAACAAATTTTCACTCATTATTCTCTACCCCACTTTCTCTCTCCTGCTTCACTTTTCATACTCACAACACCTACTTCACTAACATTTTTTTTTAATCCCCGTGACCAACCCAAAAATCCTAATTCGGTTGGGACGGAGGGGTATATATAACATAGTACAATCCTTGTAATCTCTCTCCTAGGACCACCATCTTCATGACCTTATTTTTCCCCCTTCTCAAGAAGACTTCATTAAATCCTCTTTGCTAGCTTCAATCCTCTCCCCCCCCCCCCCCCCAAACTCTCTCTCTCTCTCTTTCTTTGTGATCTTTCTTCATTGACCAAACTATTCAGCTATTAATATATTCCCATCTCTCTTGAACATGGATTGCTCCCTCTAACATGCTCAACTTCATTCAAGATCCAATCTTTATGCCACACCCATAACTAAAATCTACCTCTCTCTCTCTCTCTCTCTCTCTCTCTCTCTCTCTTAATTTCCCACCCTCATGGATCTAATCATCCATGAATCACAAGCTCTAACTCCATCATCAAGCTCATTCATAACCCCCTATCTTCACTCCTCCCATTCAAGTTTCCCCATCATTGCCGTCGCCATTATCGGCATCTTAGCCACCATTTTCTTACTCGTCTTTTACTACATCTTCGCCATCAAATGCTGCCTAAACTGGCACCGAATCGATCTCCTCCGCCGCTTCTCCCTGTCAAGAAACCGAACCCATGACGACCCTTTAATGGCATACTCACCAGCAGTCGAAAATAGAGGCCTAGAAGAATCCGTCATTCGATCAATCCCCATTTTCCAGTTCAAGAAAGAGAAAGACACAGATTTTGGAGTGAGGAATTTCGTCGAATGCTCGGTGTGCTTGAATGAGTTCCAAGAAGAAGAGAAACTTAGAATGATTCCCAATTGTGCTCATGTTTTTCATATTGATTGTATTGATGTTTGGCTTCAAAACAATCCCAATTGCCCTCTTTGTAGAACAAGCATTTCGATTTCGACCACAACCCACATTCCAATACTCAATCAAGAAGCATTTTCTTCCATTAATTCTCCTCCCCAGGACAATTTTCCCGGAAACAATGAAGATTATGTTGTGATTGAATTGGGTGAAGTTAACATTGAAGAAGACCCATCATTGCTTGCAGAACAAGAAAGGGTTGGGGAAGTACCCAATCCCAAATCAATTAGTCATTCTCCAAGAAAGTTGGAGAAAAAACTTGGGAAAAGAGGGAAGAGATTGAGCCATGTAACAAGTATGGGAGATGAATGCATTAGTACTAGAGGCAACGTTGATGATGATCGATTTTCGATTCAACCGATTAGGAGATCATTTTCGATGGATTCGGCTTCGGATCGACAGCTTTATCTTGCAGTACAAGAGATTATACATAAGAAAAACAGAGAAGATGTAAGTGAGGTTAGTTCTAGTGAAGGTTCAAGTAATAACAGAGTAAGAAGAAGTTTCTTTTCATTTGGGAATGGTACACTTAGGGGTTCAAGAAGTGCAGTTTTACCAGTTCAGTTAGAACCTTGAAGAGTTTTTTATTTATTTATTGTTTTATAGATTTTATTGATTGATATAGAGCAATGTAGAGGTTTTAGATTTGTTTTTTGAGTAGCTGTGAAATACTCTATCGGTCTCGAAATAATCTTTTCTTTGGACATTTTTCATTATCCCAAAATATTTTTTTCATTTCTATAATTTAGGCTTAAATCTGCAAAAATACAACATGGTTATTGAAGCAAGTATTTATATCATTAATATTAATTTAAGTTTGAATAGTTAAACGTGAAAATCATTTTGAGACGGAAGGAGTATAAAAGTATGGATTGAAGAATTTGAATGACTTTTTATTTGATTTTTGGAAATATTTCAGATTGGGGGTGGTCCAGTAGGTCTAAATTGGACTTATATTTCATCATTATGTGCATCATTGCCTTAACTACTTTTAGCTTTTCCTTTTGGATTATGAGTTTTGAATTTGTTATCATCATGAGATTACATGATTGATGATCCTTTTTGGGCAGATAGAGAGGTGGGGAAAAAGGTCTCCCTTTTACACTGTGATAGTAGTAATGCCTTTTTTTTGTTAATTTTCCACCGAATAATTTACATTTATTGAAAATTTTACATTTTCTCAAGTAATTGTCTTCTTTGGGCACTTTTTTATGGCAGTTATTGCTAGGTCAACTATTGAAACTGGATTATTACCGTAAAGCCCTCTCAAATATTACCCAACTCTTGAAAATAGTAAACGACCAAAATGACCCGCGTACTATATCATTACAACCAAAATGACCCGCGTACTATGTAAACTACCAAATCAACCTGCGTACTATCTATTAATCAACCAAATTAACCCAAATCGTTAGTATATATTAATGGATGTTAACGAATGTTAAAAACTTAACGGATATTACTATCCAAATTTTCAAAATTGACCCAGTACACATTAAAATAAACCAAAATTATTCACACCACCATCCTCCTTAATCTGAAATATTTGGAGGAAAAAAAAGGAAAAAGAAAATCATTAAAATGTGACAATAAGCTACAGAAATGAATAAACCCATTAAAATCCAAATATAGTACTCTATAGAATGAGTAAGAAAAAAAATCTTCAAATAGTGAAATCATAGATTCCAAATTTTAGAACCCAGAATTAGATTTGGACAATGAAGAAGAAGACGAAAATAATAGCAACAATTTACCTCTGCAACTGTCTTATGCTATGAAAGAATCACCCATCAAAAACAAAAGAGTCAGCAATTTCTCGAGATTCAAAATCATTTTTTTGCAATTTCCATTGATCAATAAAATAAGAAATACCCATACAGAGAGATGGGTAACGCGATTTAAGGTTACCGTTTCGACCTTTACCGGCTCTATCTCCTCTTTCATCGAAGATGGAGAAATTGGGGATTCAACTCTTTCAACAGGTGATAGAGGAGCAGCTATGGAATAATAAGGGTTCGGAGGTGATGAAAACATTAAGAGATGATATTTTTGTAATTAGCTTCTATTGATTAATTCAAAATACACCCACCCAAACAAAATGCCCTCCGCCATTATCCAGAGAACGAGAATGAGGCGGACGAAGTAAGAAGACCGGACGGAGAAGCAGATGGTGGAGCTCGTAGGTGCTGGAAGGACGACGGCGTTCAGATCTAAAGTAGGAACGACAGTGGCAGACGACTACAGTAGGGAAAGAGATGGCGGTCATTTGGGAAAGCATTAAAAGGGATAAGAAACTGGAGAGAAACAAAGCAGTAGCTGAAGATGGCGGCGAAGGTGGGGGACGACATGGTAGCAGACGGTTGTGGTGATTGTATTACAAAGATCCCACCCCTCCCGCTGCCACTGGATCTTTAATTTCTTCATACCTCTCTCTCACACACGCACACGCACATCTCCATGACTATTTCAGATTTCAGGTTGCTTGTAATGGGAATTTAATTGCAGTGTTAAAGGCTACTGATTGATTGGGTTTCGATCTAAAACCTAGATCTGATTACACACGATTTCTAGTTAAGGGTTGTAAATTGAAAATATTAATAGTCATATCCGTTAAATTTTTAACGCCCATTAACGTCCGTTGACACACATTAACGATTTTGGTTAGTTTTGCTAATTTATCAATAGTACGCATGTTACTTTTATTGTTTCGGTAGTACAGATGTACATATGAAAAAACTCAATAGTACGAATGGCAAAAATGCAGTTTACTCTTGCCCTAAGAAGCTACGAGCATCTCAAATGTGATGCATCAAATTTTGTGCAAAATTGCACTAAATTTTGCATTAAATTTTACTTGATCCGTTTCAAAATATATGTTGCTTTAGAAGTTAAAATTTGTTTCAAAATATTTGTTGTTTTACTATTATCAATACATTTTTACTCTTTTGTCTCATTTATACCCTTATTAATGATTGTAAATCATTTCTTGTACAAGCATTTACTCACCTAAAAAATTAAATTATTTTAAGGGCAAGTGAGTCTTTTCAATATGCATTAATTATATTTTTTAATATGTGTGAAAAAGCCTAAAGCGACAGATATTTTGACACTTCATCTTTCACTATACTAACTAATTTTAATTGTTATACAACATTTAGTTTTTTTTTTTTTTTTTACGTATTGACCCTCTCATTTAATTAAGATTGCTAAAATTATAACATGAAGCTATTTGTAATCTACAATACTTTTAAAATACACTTTCCTGTATTTGTGACAATGTAAAATCAAGTAAAGCATGTTTAATAAGCTATTAACATATATCCTCTGTCCCAATTTAAAGTTCTTAGTTTGATTTTGCACGGATATTAAGAAAAAGTAAATGTTGTGAGTGTGTAAAGTAAAGTAGGAAAGCGAAAGTGGGTAGGGAGTTTTTGTTGTGAGAATGACAAGGGGGTCCATTATCTATTTTAGGTAATAAAGTAAATTAAGAACCTTAAACTGGGACAGACCAAAAAAGAAAGTAAGAACCTTAAAGCGGGACATAGGGAGTATGATTTAAGTTATTTGATTCACATTACAAAACTTTTTCAATTAGAGGGACCAAATTGTAAAAATGAATGTTTTGTACCAAATTTGGTGCAATTCACTTACACCAATTTGGTGCAAGAAATGGTGCACTTTGGAGATGGAAATAGTGTATATTTGATGATTTCGTGCAATTTTCAGCACATTGTAGATTGCCTAAAACCCCAAGTTCATTTATAAAATTGTGCAAACCCCAAACTACCCCTGCTATTTTAGTTATGTAGGTACTAAGTCCTCGCTACCGCTAGGGTATAGATCTACAAATAGTGTATTAGGATTTCTGGGTAAAGTGAGTATTACATGAACCACTGGAAGGGCGATAGAGAGGAGGAGGAGAATAGGAACTAGCGATCAAATTGGAAGAAATCAGCAAAGCAGGCGCGGAGCGGCCGATCCGAGTGAAGGAACCAGACATGTGCCTCGGGCGAGTCAAGGATGAAGAGCGGCCGTGTCTTACAAGGTTGGAAAGGCTTAACTTACTGACTTCGGGGAAAAATAGAGCACGGCCAAGCTGGGCATGCTACTCAGCCGAGCTGCTCGGGCGTGCGTGTATGCGGGAGCGGCCATGCAGCCGCTAGACGAGAATATGCTGAATTTCAGGAATTTTAATTAGACTAGAGTTTGGTCTCATTCTAGGTTGTGTATATAAGTAGGGTTCCGCTCCAAAACTCATTGAAACTCCATATTAACATATTATAGTACAATATCCTAGCTTGGTAATGCTCTCAGACGTAGTAAAAAATATTAACGAAGTGGGTAAACAATTCTTTGTGTTCTCTTTACTGGTTGTGCTTCTTTTATCGTTCTTGATTGTTGGGTTTGCGTATATATTCTTGCGATCTGTTTGGTTTGGAGGGTCTATACCACAATTTTTTTTTGGAGAGACGAGGATTGCGGGATTGTCTCTAGAGAAAGAAAGTACGGTATTGATGTTTTTGTGCTGGAATGGATCAAATGAATGTCTTGAGAGTATGTATAGGCATAAGGAGCAAAGGTCAAGACACATGCGCTCCAAGTGTTGATAACCATCTCGCAATTCTCCCTTGTAAATCCAACTAGGCCACGTGGCGAGCTTCACTATTCTACCCCTATTCATTTTTCTTACTCTTTTTTTGTGTACTCAGTCAACATTAATTTGAATGTATTAATTATGACACCAAAAATTATGGTAATTATGAATAATTTAAGAGTTTCGTTAACTTATATTAATATGTGTGAAAAAGTCTAAAATGACTTGCATTTTAGAACGGAGAAAGTACATTATTGTTGTGAGTATAAAATGTGGGGTCTACAAAGGCATATCGACATTCTGAACCATTGTACGTTGTTCTAGCTCCAATTTTAACCACCCATGTTTGTTTTTAGCAATTTTAACCACTATACTCTATATACGATTTTATTCAACCATAACTAGGGATGGCAACGGCTCAGGTTCGGGCGGGTCTCGTCAAAACCGAACCCGACCCTAATGTCAAAGGGAGTGACCCGAACCCGACCCGAAGACAAGGGAACCCGAATCCGACCCGACCCGACCTGAAGTGTATCGAATTAAAAAAAATCAGCTCATATTTGCTTTGGGCCCAATATATGTCTAAGCTTAAATTTTAATTAGGGGTTAATTGCAATTTGGTTCCTGACTTTTTCAAAAATTTGCAATGTTGATGCTGTGTTTTCATTTTCGCCAATTGGTATACTCACTTTGTCATTTTGTTGCAATCTGACTACAAAAGTAACTGGGTGTTAGTTTTTTAACAGATTTTATGTCGTATGACTAGCACATGACGATTTAAGATGTTTGTGAAGCTACACATATCCGATTGATATGATTCTTTTTTTAAGCAGAAGCTAATATTTAAATCTACAACATATATTTTTTGACAAATTTTTTTGTTGAACTAATTATATTATATTAATTTTTAATTTAAATAAATGAAAATATTTTTTTTAAAAAATAGAGGACATGGGAAAAATAATCTGAAAAAATTACTACTTTCCACCATGATATACCTTATTTCCTAATGTTTGCTTTCTTCTACCCTCCGCCATGTTCCCGCATCACCCCTTCCACATACACTCTTCACTCGATTCATCATTTTCTTCGTCTCCCTTTTTTCCTATCAAATATTTTTATGAACTGATAATCTACATATAACATTTACTTCATATGAAACATATTTGGGGCAAACACATTTTTTTAGGTTATTATATCACATGTTTTCTTTTTCTTTTTAATATTTAAAATTAAAATTTAATATAAAATAATCCAATCACCCGAAAAATTGCTAAAAAAAATATATGTTGTAAATTTAAATATTAGTTTTAATTTTAAAAAACAATCATATCAATCGGATATATGTATCTCCAAGAATAAATTAAAACGTCCCTTAAAACGTAATGTGCTAGTTACATGATATAAAATCTGTTAGAAAACTAACACTTAGTTAATTTTGTAATTGGATTGCAACAAAATGACAAAGTGAGTATACCAATTGGCGAAATTGAAAATACAGAATCAACATTGCAAATTTTAGACAAAGTCAGGAACCAAATTGCAATTAACCCTTTAATTAGTTATAGAAATTAGTTTAAAATCATCAAATGTCACTAAAAAACAACTATAAAAATAAATTGAACAACATATAATATGATTAACTACCATAATATATTGCCTTTGTACATGAGGGTGCGGGTCGGGTCGGATCATGGCGGGTCAATATCAAAACCCGAACCCGACCCTAACCAGCTCAGGTCATGAAAATTGCAACCCGAACCCTACTTTTTCGGGGTGGATCGCCTTCAGGTTCGGATCGGGTTCGGTCAAATTGCCATCCCTAACCCTAACTGAAAGAGTATGAAATACTCATTTACATATTTTTGTGTATCTTTGTGATTCTGATAATAATTATTGTATATAATTAGTTTAGTGTTATTTTAGGAATGAGTTGTAATTATTTAGGAATTAGTTTATATTAGGATTATTATTTTAGTTTTGATTTATTTCACTAACATATTAATGGTTATCTTTGGAAAGTTGTTATGTATTTTAGGAGTGTATTTTAGGTGGACTCTCATAAGGAAAGGATCATTGGTTGATTGAAGATCACAAGTGATCAAGAAAGCGGCCAAGGGATCCTATAAATAAAGAGCACCATATTCCTTTGCTCTTCACCGATTCTGTGCATTCATTCAGAGAATTTCGTTTTTTGTGAGAGAGTCATTATTTTCTTGAAGTTCTTATTCATAAAGACTTCAAGTGTTTTAGTGTTTGGTTTATTCTAGAGATCTAGAATAGGTTTGATCTTTTCGTTGTTTTGTTTCTTTCATTGTCTTGTATTCTGCAAGACCTCTTTATTAATGAAAGTTTTCCAGCAAGTAATTCTTGCTGAAGTGTTTAAATCTCTGTTTTAATTTCTGCTGCGTTTCTGTGTTTTTTGAAATTCTGTCCGTTGACAGTTGACAGGACAACTGTCTTGACACTTGTGAGCACAATTGTACTCTCAAGTGACTGTTTTCTAGAACAGTCCTAGCTGCATATTTCTTTCAATTGTCACCAGAGCCTAGTCTCGACATACTGAGATCGATCTTTTGAAAGTAGCCATAATGGACTGTCAACAGACCAAGTTTAAAGTTTTAATAATTGTGTTTGTAAATATGAGAATGGAAGAGAATGAAACCATCAATGATTTTTCTTCTAATTGATAAATATTGCAAATGAGTTATATGTGTTAGGGGAATCAATCTCTAATGCTAGATTCGTAAGCAAAATATTAAGATCCCTGGCAGAAAGATTCAACATGATAATCTCTTTGGTAGAGGAATTTTATGATGTCGAGACTCTAAGTTTTGACCAACTTATTGGGGGTCTTAACCATTTATGAATTAACCCCTGGTGTGAAAAATCATTTTTCTGAAAGCAAAACGCCGATTGAATCTATTCAATTTAGGGCGTGTCTAGGATTTGGACACTATGGCAATGAGCGTGCTAACACACTAAAAAAGAGAGGGATGAGTTTGTCTGCTACTCTAAGTGACTCTGATAATGACGATCAGACAGCAAATCTGTCATTTTTACGTTCATCATAGTTTTCACTTTCTGATAGTGAGTCTGATAGTGAAGATGTGTTGTCAAGTGACTGTAGAACTGACAACACAACTGACACTGATGTGTATACCTGTTTGAATGCTACAACTACAGGAGAATCTAAACAGTCTTCACAGGAAGAAGAGGATAGTGCCACGTATGAGGACCTGCACAATACATACGTTGAGTTGTTTACAGATTGGTTCAAACAAATGGAAAAACTCAAGGAGTTCAAGAAGGTAAATGAAAAACTCATCTCTGATAATTGAAATTAAAGTCTCAGAATGAGAGGTTGTCAAGTGAAAATGATTCTCAAAAGGACTCCATAGCTAGGTTAGAAGTCATGCTTACCAAAAAAGACAATGAGTGTGAGAAATATAAAAGCAATCTTGAAAAAGAAACTAACACTCTCACAAAGCTTAACAATGGTAAGGCTAAGTTAGATGAAGTTCTGAAAATAGGGAATCAAGTAAAATCAGGATTAGGCTATGGAGATCCAGTTTTTGTTAAGGAAGGTGAGGGCACTTCGAAAAACAATGAGAGATTTAATGCTAATCACGTGTCTCCTCACAAAAACAGAAGAAATAGAAAAAGGAGATACGTGTGTCACCATTGTTTTGCCCCTGGACATATACGTCCATTTTGTTACAAGTTGAAATAGGAACTTGGCTTGGAGAAGAATAGCGGCCACCTTATAGGACAGTTGTGGGCACAGTTGGGGACACAACTGCCCAGTCAACTGCAGTCTGCTCCAAAATCCACATGGGTAAGAAAGGACACTCTAAAGTGTCAAGTGGTGTTTACCTCCTTCAAGAGCAGTGTGGAAGGAGCCTGGTACTTTGACAGTGGCTGCTCCCGCCACATGACTGGCTCTCTTGAGCATTTCAAAGACTATGAAGCCTTTAAAGGTGGAAAAGTCAATTTTTGTGGAGGTGCTCAAGGTGAGGTAATTGGCAAAGGTACGCTGAATGTTAATGGTTTGCCTAACTTGCATAATGTCTTGCATGCTAATGGGTTAAAGGCAAAGCTAATTTGCATAAGCCAATTGTGTGATGATGATCTACATGTCAAGTTTGATAAGAAGATCTGTGAGGTGTTCGATGATTCAAACAGATGTGTTTTGAAAGGTGTAAGATCCTCTGATCATTGTTACAAGTTGGTTGAAAATCATTCATGTTTTAACTCAATTTCTGATAATGCTCCTGATCTTATTGTCAATTGTGTCGAGAATTGTACTGCAGGTTGCACTTGGGAGCCTGAACAGATTAATGATGAATCTGAACAGAGGAGTACAAAAGAATCTATAGATTTAACACTTGTGAGGTCAGTTGACAGACCAGATGAACAGTCAACTGCCCCGACAGATGGTCAGACAGCAGCAGATTCAAGTTCAGATTCTGAAATCATTGAAGATCAGGAAAGCAGAGGCACTGATGGTGCTGCAAGGATACAGGGAGATCATCCAACTTCCCGGGTCATTGGGGGAGTGGATGAAGGAATGAAAACAATAGGAAAACGAATAAATTACCGGGAATTATCCGGTTTGGTATGCATGCAATCCGCGTACCATCAGGTAAGCTCTTGTTGTTTCGTTGCTAATTCTAAGCATGATGATGAGGCAGAAACCTTAAAAGTTAATAATTGGATCAATATCATGCAAGAGAGAGTGGTAAAATTTAAAAAGAAAGATGTTAGGTTCTTGGTTCGTAGGCCATCTAATGCTGAATATATGGGAGTTATTACTTGTTGTACTCAATTGTTGAGGATGAACCAAATAATGAAGGATTATGGTCTTAAAAGTGAAACTTTGACTGTATTTTGTGATAGCTTAAGTCCCCAGAATATTGCCAAGAATTCAGTACAACATTTCCTAACAAAGCACATAGATATTATGCACCATTTTAGTAGGTATCTTGTTGATCAAAAAATAATCACTCTAGAACATGTAGGCACAACAGATCAAATTGCTCATATCTTTACCAAGGCTTTGAATTTCGAGAGATTTTCTTCATTTAAGAAGTCTCTCGGACTGTGTGATACCAGTTGACTGCACAAGTGTGCAGACAACTGACTGCATAACTGTATAATTTTATATTACAGTAAACACCAAAAAAATAAAAAAATTTAGATTGCATTCATCCTTGCACGATTGTCTCTTGTGATCACTTGGTCTTCTTTAGTTCCTTGACTCCGAGCTTTAACCCTTGAATGTGAGACCCTTCTTGACTCGATAATAAAATTATCTTGTTAATTCCTTGTGTTATCATGGAGAGGGCACTCAATCTAAGGTTGCGGGGAAAACAAGCTGCCTCCAATCTTTGGAGTTACTACACATTTAGGCAATGTTCTAACGTGTATTCATACATAACTTGAGAATCAGTGTAACACTGTATTGTGAGAGTGAAAAGCTCATCCCCGTAACTGATTCATAAGTCATAAGCCTTCAATGGGAGTGTTCTAGAGGCTGCATGATTGAAGGTAATTCTCATTGAATTCCTATGAGTTGAAACCGAGTCATGGACTGAGTTGATCATACAATGTCACACCAAAATTGAGACAATCTTCACTTGTGTGTTTAGGCATAATTTTTCTAAGTTTTTTCTCCCTTGGTATTAACATCAGTACATTGAATTGTTGTTCTTATGTGTTAAAGATTGATGCGTTTCATGTGATTAACGATAATCTAATGGCGTGATGTTCAAGTTTCATTGTGCAGTTGGTGGAAATTATGGTACATTGTGGATAAATGGATTCAGTTGAATTTGACAAGTTCTAATTCTGGGACGGACAATTTATCATAAAACATGGAAAAATTTTGAATTTTAAAATCAAAATCCTTGTTTGTTTTGGAATTCAAATGAGTACTTCAAAGTCACTCGGTTCTCCCTTCTCCTTGGCCTACCCGAGTTCTTAGGAAGAATCACTGTCCTCCCGTGATTTTTTCTCCTTGTCAAATCTGGTTGTGAATTATGGTTTAGTATATCTTCTTTCTCATGTTTGCTAGATACATTTCTCTCATCTCATCTTGTTCCGATTCTGCAAATGCACTCTCTCTAACATATTTGCAGATATATCCGAGAATTCAGGAGAAACACTGAGTGATTGTGACACAAAATGATTGTTTGCCGCTGATTTGATCAAGCTCAGGCATTTTTGTTGTTAAGCATCCAGCTGGTGCTAAGCAACTTGTTCGTGTAACTGTGCGGACAACTGGTCACTCAACTGGACAGTCAACTGGTAAGTCTGCTACTGTTTTATGGGGCAAGTACATCTTCTGCAGAACTTTATGGTCTCTAAAGGTTTGCTGAGATATGAGTTGAGATTGATGATGCTCTTAGAGGTATTTTTGTTAGGGAGATTTAAATTTAGGGGGAGTGGAAGATATTCACAATTTTTCTTTCTTTGAGTTTGATGGTTCCTCTCAAAAAGGGGGAGAAATATGTGGTCTTCATATTCAGGTGGAGAAAGATATGTTCTAAAGATGTATTTAAGGGGAGTAGAATCCAATGTACAAATTCAAGGGGAGAGATTATTGTTGTTTTGGATGTTTTGATCAGAACCACAAAGATAGGGGGAGATTGAAATAGTATGAAATACTCATTTACTTATTTTTGTGTATCTTTGTGATTCTGATAATAATTATTGTATATAATTAGTTTAGTGTTATTTTAGGAATGAGTTGTAATTATTTAGGAATTAGTTTATATTAGGATTATTATTTTAGTTTTGATTTATTTCACTAACATATTAATGGTTATCTTTGGAAAGTTTTTATGCATTTTAGGAGTGTATTTTAGGTGGACTCTCACAAGGAAAGGATCATTGGTTGATTGAAGATCACAAGTGATCAAGAAAGCGGCCAAGGGATCCTATAAATAAAGAGCGCCATATTCCTTTGCTCTTCACCGATTCTGTGCATTCATTCAGAGAATTTTGTTTTTTGTGAGAGAGTCATTATTTTCTTGAAGTTCTTATTCATAAAGACTTCAAGTGTTTTAGTGTTTGGTTTATTCTAGAGATCTAGAATAGGTTTGATCTTTTCGTTGTTTTGTTTCTTTCATTGTATTGTATTCTGCAAGACCTCTTTATTAATGAAAGTTTTCCAGCAAGTAATTCTTGCTGAAGTATTTAAATCTCTGTTTTAATTTCCGCTGCATTTCTGTGTTTTTGAAATTCTGTCCGTTGACAGTTGACAGGACAACTGTCTTGACACTTGTGAGCACAACTGTACTCTCAAGTGGTTGTTTTCCAGAACAGTCCTAGCTGCATATTTCTTTCACTAACCCCCTAACGACGTCCAAAATTATTAGAGAAAACTAACAAAACCTAATGAGAGTTAACTTCAACACCACCAAATAACGAACAATTCTAAAATTCATGAGCGTAGAGGCTGAAATTGTGGGAATAAAGGGTAATTGTAAATATTCAATGGCTGATGGAATCCAACATTTTACAAGTTGTAGAGTCCGATTTGAGATCAATTTCAAAAGATTTTCATAAAGGGCCAAGAATGGAGTTTCAAGAGCTAAATTCGGGCTTTCTATCTTGTAATATATTAGTTGCCATCAATAAAGGGCCAAGAATGTGTAGATACCCCGGGGGACCATGGCTTGGCTAGAGCGGTGAATTAACCTAGGATGTCTACTTGATTTTAAGAGTCGCCACCCACGTTTTAGAGGAACGCGAGAAAACCTAAGAAAAGAGCCTTTTTTATGTACGAAAACCAGAGATTCGGGAGAGAAGGGTTCGGGGGTTAGGTGACGGAGTGGGAAGTACTTAAACACCCACTCCGCCCCGCTTACGCGGGTCTTGCTACTTTTGGTGTTCTAATGAAAAATGTCCTTCAATTTAATTAAATAGAAACGTGCTAACAATTGTAATGAAAAGAAAAGGGAAAATAAAGGGGAAACAAAATAGAATTGCTTTATTTATTTAATGATAAAGATTACATGTAACAAATAATGTTAAAGAATTACATTAAGAGATGAAGAGGAACTAACATGGTGAATTAAAGTTAAGATTAAAATGTAGGGAGATAACCTTAACTAGCTTCAATATGTGAAGTAGTCATGTTGGTCATGTCCCATTAATGGGGATTGCATACATCAAGAAGAAGAAAATAAAGGAAGAAAATAGAGTTGTACCTTGAGAAAGAGGACTTGAAACCTTGACTTGAAAGTGTTGTTGTTGTAATGAAATTGTTGTAGAACAATTTGTGTAGAGTCTTGTTACTAAGAACTCTTGTTGGGAGAATTTGTGTATAGTGTAGTTTGTGAATCAAAGTTGAGGTTCAAGGTTAAGGTCCCTTTCTAAGGTAGAAGAAGATGGCTTTTATAGGTAAAAATAGGAGGGAAAGTTTGGAGGGAAATTGGTCAATTCATGTGAGATGGAGTTGACCAATCAAAAATAAGATAAATGAATAAAAGAAAAATAAAAGAAATAAAAGAAATCAAATAATAAATGAAAGAAATATTAGTTTTTGGGAAAAGGCTAGAATATGGGATTTGGAGTTAATGAATAAAAAGGGGGGGATGAATGTGGATGTAAAAAAGAGGTTATTTGTGATCAAGAAGATGTTTGTAAATAAGAAAAGGGAGGGAAATAAGGTGCAATCCGTTACTACCAAAGTGGAAAGCGCGCGGGTCCCGATTTAGGGGTGAGACGCGCGCGCAGCCCGTTGACAGTGTCGGAGGCGCCCGCGGGTAAAAATGACAGAATGACAGAAAGACTCTAAAAGTTAAATCTGTTATGCAGTTTAGCCCAAAACTAACGGAATCAGTTAGAAACTTAACGGAAATAACAGAAATTAACAAAAACAAGTTAAATAAAAATACTATGTATGCAATCGGGGTGAGAGGTCCAAGGCGGGGTGTCTACAAAGCCCCTCGGCGACGTGGATTGCGAAGCAAAACGCGTCGACGAAAGAAAGACAACCGCCGAGGACATCGACAAGAGAAAACAAAGACTCGATAAAGCAGGAATTTGAAATTACAAAGGATAGGAGTGCGCTCCCTGTGTGAGCGGCTTAATTGATATAGAAAGGATATGGCGGGATCCGTTTTACTGAAGCGGGACCCGTTTGCTGATGCGAGATCCGTTTGCTGAATGCGGGATCCGTTTGCTGAGGAGGGATCCGTTTGCTGATGGCGGGATCCGTTTGCTGGTGCGGGATCCGTTTGCTGATGCGGGATCCGTTTGCTGATGCGGGATCCGTTTGCTGGAAGAGGGATCCGTTTGCTGGTGCGGGACCCGTTTGCTGGTGCGGGATCTGTTTGCTGGTGCGGGATCCGTTTGCTGGTGTGGGATCCGTTTTGCTGATTGCGGGATCCGTTTGCTGATGCGGGACCCGTTTGCTGGTGCGGGATCCGTTTGCTGGTGCGGGATCCGTTTGCTGATGCGGGATCCGTTTGCTGTGCGGGATCCGTTTGCTGATTGCGGGATCCATTTACTGATGCGGGATCCGTTTGCTGGAATGCGAGATAACCATGGACCAAAGTGCTGTTACAGCTGCTGTTGACTTTATCGTGGGGATGCGAGCATGGTTGACCGTGGACCATTTTCTGCTGGGGATGAAGTGCTTTGAGTAGCGGATGCTGTTGACTTCGTGGTGGTACCTGCTATGTGTGTGCTTGGCAGGTATATGTGTTTGTGCGAGAAGGTGCATGAAGTGTGAAATGAAGAGAGAAATTGTGCTCGTAGTGCAATCTGATTTGAAAGCAGTTTTGCATGAGAGAGAGTTTTTGTAAGAATGGAGAAAGTGATTTTGTGTGTGAAGTGATTTTTGAAAGCGGAGATTGCTTGAGATGATGATGTTCATACCTTTACTTACCATTGCCGCTTGATTGGGGATGGATTGCTGAAGGATGCTGATGCTTTTAAAGAAGAATGTCCATGCTTTGGATGGAGAATGACGATGTTGATGATGATGAATTGTTCTTTCCTTTGAAGGAGTGTCGGCGAGATGATATTCTGGATGGTGGGTTGGTCGTGCCAGAAGGCTGCCTACGTATCCCTTTAAGAGAATCAGACCAGCGTAGTTCAAGGATGCTGGAGAGTGCTGGGGGAGAATGCTAAGAGCAAAGCAAAAAAGGAAACACATAATTTTGCGCAAGAAAAGAAAAAATAAAATAAAATCTTTTTTTTTTTTTTAATTAGAAAGAAAAGAATATGCACACACGTGAGAAAAATATTTTTTTTTTTTTAGTTCGTGGGTGAACCATTTTAACCATTGTGTGTTTGCAAATCCAACCCAAGATCAAGTCATGTTCGATCGGAGTCCGGACTGCCTCGCTTGAATGTTGTCGCCGCGGTGTCCAACGAAAATTGATGTCTAGCCCCAAGAGATTTGTCGTTTATGGGGCGTCAAAAAGACTATTGATGCCGAGATGCCAAGGGGTTGCTGACCGTAAAGCCCCTCGAATGCTAAACTTTGCGTGGCTTATGAAGCCCCAAGATGAATCAACTCTTAGCCCATTCAAATAAACTGTCTTTTGTTGTCGACGTGGGCAAGCCCCAAGAGAAGATCGTTGATACCAAGTTTTGAGAGATTGTTAAGCCCCAAATGTCATGGGCTTATCAAGTTTGTAGATGGCGGGATGTGAAGAACTTTCGGTATGAAACTCTAACTTATCTTGGCATTGTATTGAGAGCAGATGCACCATTGAGTAGAACTCATGAAAGTGATCTTCCTCTTTCTCTTGCTTGGAGGTGGATGGCCCTTTTTGTGGTTGATACCCAAATGGAGGAAGGCCCATGTTGGAAGTGTAGTACGGTCTTCGGGAGACATCTCGTGGGAGATGGTGATGTTGTTGCAGATGATAAGGTCTTGGTGTGATAAAGTCTCGAACGGTATTTTTGCTCGAGTCTTCTTGAGTTGAACCGACGGCGAATCTTCGGATGCAGCCTGTGCTTTTGATCTTGGAGAAGGGGGTGCTGTATTGCAGAAACATTGGGATTGACCGTAACTCTCTCTCTAGAGTTAACATATTGGCATTGCCCGCCATAACTCAGCCGGGTGAGTCTAGCATATTGAATCATTTTCCTTTTCTCTAAGGCTTCCTTCAGATCTCGCTGTGAGTTCTAACAAGAATCATCAAATTCATTCATATCATCGGAGCCTTCATTTAAAACCAAGAGGCCTTTTGACTGGAAGTGTTGAGGGACCATTGAAGTTTGATCCCTTTCATGGAGCCATAAGACTACTCCCAAATTGCATTGCTCGGGTACCACTGCCCAAAAGCTTGTTAATTGCAAAGCCCCAATATTGCCCTTTGCTTGTAATGCCGTAGCCCAAAAGATTGTAGATTGCGAAGCCCCTTGAGACCTTTCGGTATAAAGCTTCAAATGTTGCTGGGGACATTGAAGTGAATTGCTTCTTGCCGAGGGAGCCTTTAAGACTTGACCGTAGCCCCTAGAGTGTCATCATTGATTGCGAGAAAGGTCCATCCTTGATTGGGGGAATGAGTACGGGCACACATGACAAGAGGGCTTTTTGACATCCCTTTTGAGAGATTTTGAGGATAGTCTCACACATCTTTCTCGAGCATAGCCCCTAGGGCTTATTGATTGTCAAATGAAGCAAAAGAAGCCCTTGTTCTTGAGTCACATAGCCCCTACGGCATCACCATTTGTTGAGCAAAGCAAGAGTGACTCATCCTCATGCGAGGGAACAAACATGAGAGGACATGGCAAGAGCTACTCCATTTCTCGGGAGTCTTTCGGCGTACTTTAGAAGCACATACTTGCAGAAGCTTTGAAAACTGAGACACGTGTTGTTGCTATTTGCTGCCCAAGCCAATTGACTAGCTAGAGATTATTTGTGCAACCTCGTGCCCTTTTATGATAGGCTCGTTCTCAGATGGGTCTTGGTTACCACGGGCCTTCTTTTCATGAACCAAAAAATGCACACTGCTGGAGAATGTGCCGATAACCCAAGACAACCTTTGATGGTGCCATATCTTGTCGAGCCTTTTGCAATCCCAAAGTTGACTCGGTGGGGAATTGATTTGTTGAGGAGATCCAATGTAGAGCTTGTGCAGTTGTCTTCCTCAGAGGCCGGAGATCTCCATTTCTCTTTCCCTTCTCTCTCTCACTCTCTTTTTTTTTTATGACGCTCCCTATTTTTTTCCTAAACCGCCCTTTCGGGTTTTCAATCTAGCGGGCATCTCTTTTGCGTCTTCATTTTTTTTTTACTCGATTAATGAGGAAGTGTGCATTGACTCTGGCTGAGGAGATAAGACATGTGATTTTTCGGTGAAGACCTCTTGTCACTAAAGATGTGTGACATTGACTCGACTAGGGAAGTGTCCCTAGTATTGACTTCATGTATGTATATTTTTTTGAATGACTCACGAAGGCAAGTAAGTCATTAAGAGAGAAGAGAAAGAAAGCCCCAGTTTGATTGCAAGAAACTTGGAGTATTCAGAAAGAATAGAAGTCCCTAGACTCGACAAGGAACGCGAAATGATTCAAAATCTAAGAAAGTTTTTCAATCTTGAGGTGATTAATTCATTGGCAAATGAGTCGTACAAAGATGCCTTGACAAGTTCGAGATGAAGGCCGATCACCATAACGCGCTAAGGCTAAACATATCTTCTTTCTTGCATGAGACCGGACCTGAAGGTTGCCTACATTCCTCCAGTGTAGAGGCTCAGGTCACCGTAGTTCTTGTGGATGCTCCATTCGTTGAGATGGTTGTTGCTTCGTCGTGATTGTTGTCGATGTTGCTTCGTCCTTCGTTTGGTGGAATGATGTTGTTGTTGTGAACTTCTTTGAATGAAGGGGGAATTTTTATTTTTTTTGTGCTCTAACTTTTGCCTAGGTTGATTTGAGGATTTCAACCTAGCGAGCTTTTTTTTTTTTTTTTTTTAATCCCCTTTTGAAAACTTTGCTTCATGATCGTTGCTCCACCTTTCTTTGTCTTGATTTCGTCGTTGTTGATGTCTTCGTTGTTGATGCCGTCGTCGATGTTTAGACCCTAGGCGTTCAAGCGATGGCCTTCATTCCAAAACTTGTTTAGTCATTTTTTCATCATTTTGCCAAGAATTGATTGAACAACTTGGAAGAGTGTATGAGGACAAGAACGACTTTTATTTGATGACTTAATGGACTCGAACATAGGACGAGAGAAAACATTAATGCACACATTAGAGGACTTTTGACTCCTTTTTTTTATTCCTATTACTAGGTAGAGAAAGAGAAACGGAGATTGTTGTTGTCAGCCTTGTAGCATGATCTCTTGTTGAAACCCCATTTCAAATCTGAGCCTCTTCCTTGATGAGTTCTTGCATGTTCTCACTCTCTGACTGTTGTTCTTCACCCACGGTAAATTCACCATTGTCAATCAAATCTTGGATGATGTCGTGGAGGGAGAAGCAATCCTCGATGAGATGACTGCTGCATTGGTGATAGTCACACCACTTGTGGTGGGCATGGTTGCGACGTAACGGTTGTGGTTGCTTGTACCCTTGGAGAGGAGAAACTTGTCCCTTGGTTTTGAGAGCTTCGTAGGCTTCGGTGATGGTCATGCCATTGAGAGGGGTAAAGACACGGTCGTTGGTGGCACCTTTGTGACTTTTGAGGGATGAGCCACTTGAGCGTGCTTTACCGTGGACCTTTGCCTTGCTGTCGGTGAGCTCTTGCAAACGAGCCTTAAGTTCGGACACTTCTTCCTTATGAATTTTCCTCTCGAGATCAAGACGGTCTTGCCACAAATCATCCTTGCGGCTGGAATCCTCAACAAGTCTATCCATTTGTTCCCCCATGGATCTTATTATGTTGAAGAGCCTTTCGTTGGACACAGAGATGTTCTCACCCTTGTTGTTGTTGCCGTTGGAAGCCATTGGACCTATTGAGAGAACACGGTCGATCTTAGGTTGGCCCCACAAACACCTTTTGAGTAAAATAAATTCACCCACAAACAAGAAAAAACTCAACCACATAAAGAAAAATGACTCTTTTTTTTATTTACAAAAGTCGGAAGGACGTGGTCCTTTTTGGGGTTTCTAGAAAAATAGTGGAATCGTCACACTAGTATATAGACCTTCTCTCGGTCCCATATACTCATCGGATTCCACCATGCTTGTGAATCCTACATGTGTTGGGATTAAACTAAATTAATGTAGTAAAGCATACATGCGGGGACGGATTTTTTATTTTCGTCCAAGATAACCACTTTTGGGGACGGATTTTTATTGCGTCCGTTTCAACAAGTTGGCATGTATGATTTGAAAACATTAGTTTAGGGAAATCTCGGCACATGGAAACCGACTTGAGTCACGGAGTGTTAGACCCTAACTAGAATTGTGTGGTTTGTGCTCGGCTAAAGGGAGGCTTAAAGGTCACCCCCGGCATGTAGTCATGAACTACGCCACGGGCTGAGGTTGACCGCTTCGGAAGAGTCAAGGTCGAGTGGAGCTTGAAACTTCCTAGGACGGGCCTCGACGGGTTTGGGGTTGGACTTGTGCGACTCGATAGTGAGAAGTTGATAAGAATTGTGCGCGTAGTGTGAGGTCTAACAAGTGACAATTTTTTTTTTCAAAGGAAATAAAAAAAAACAAATAAGCAGGTAATTTACAACTTTCGAATCACCCGTGTGACCGATAAAAATGAACAGGGAATAAAAAGATGGTTTTGTGCGAGCCCGGTGCCCACACTGTCAAGACTGTCCGTTCTGTTCACTGTTTCTGTTTTTGGGAAATGCCCAGAAGCGCGCGCATTCAGAAGCCTACTCGGGAGGCGCGCCCGTTAGACTGAGAGAAGTGGAGGCGCCCGCGTCTGGTCAGTACCTGCAAATCAGCGGGTTCAAGGGATTGCCTTGACCCTAAATTATAAAACTTTTTCCCCTGCAATAAACGTTAGCACAGAAACATGGAATTGAAGGACGAGATGAGAGGCGGGCGATTCTGGTAGAAGGGGTCGGACGCGCGCGCTTTAGGCCAAGAAGGCCAGAAGTGCGCGCTTCCCACCCTTTTTACCAGAATGCCCAGAAAACAGAAATTAGAACACCAAAAGCAGAAAATGCAAGTTTAACCCTCTATATCCCCAGCGGAGTCGCCACTGTAGATACCCCGGGGGACCACGGCTTGGCTAGAGCGGTGAATTAACCTATGATGTCTACTTGATTTTAAGAGTCGCCACCCACGTTTTAGAGGAACGCGAGAAAACCTAAGAAAAGAGCCTTTTTTATGTACGAAAACCAGAGATTCGGGAGAGAAGGGTTCGGGGGTTAGGTGACGGAGTGGGAAGTACTTAAACACCCACTCCGCCCCGCTTACGCGGGTCTTGCTACTTTTAGTGTTCTAATGAAAAATGTCCTTCAATTTAATTAAATAGAAACGTGCTAACAATTGTAATGAAAAGAAAAGGGAAAATAAAGGGGAAATAAAATAGAATTGCTTTATTTATTTAATGATAAAGATTACATGTAACAAATAATGTTAAAGAATTACATTAAGAGATGAAGAGGAACTAACATGGTTAATTAAAGTTAAGATTAAAATGTAGGGAGATAATCTTAACTAGCTTCAATATGTGAAGTAGTCATGTTGGTCATGTCCCATTAATGGGGATTGCATACATCAAGAAGAAGAAAATAAAGGAAGAAAATGGAGTTGTACCTTGAGAAAGAGGACTTGAAACCTTGACTTGAAAGTGTTGTTGTTGTAATGAAATTGTTGTAGAACAATTTGTGTAGAGTCTTGTTACTTAGAACTCTTGTTGGGAGAATTTGTGTATAGTGTAGTTTGTGAATCAAAGTTGAGGTTCAAGGTTAAGGTCCCTTTCTAAGGTAGAAGAAGATGGTTTTTATAGGTAAAAATAGGAGGGAAAGTTTGGAGGGAAATTGGTCAATCCATGTGAGATGGAGTTGACTAATCAAAAATAAGATAAATGAATAAAAGAAAAATAAAAGAAAAATAAAAGAAATCAAATAATAAATGAAAGAAATATTAGTTTTTGGGAAAAGGCTAGAATATGGGATTTGGAGTTAATGAATAAAAAGGGGGGATGAATGTGGATGTAAAAAAGAGGTTATTTGTGATCAAGAAGATGTTTGTAAATAAGAAAAGGGAGGGAAATAAGGTGCAATCCGTTACTGCCAAAGTGGAAAGCGCGCGGGTCCCGATTTAGGGGCGAGACGCGCGCGCGGCCCGTTGACAGTGTCGGAGGCGCCCGCGGGTAAAAATGACAGAATGACAGAAAGACTCTAAAAGTTAACTCTGTTATGCAGTTTAGTCCAAAACTAACGGAATCAGTTAGGAACTTAACGGAAATAACAGAAATTAACAAAAACAAGTTAAATAAAAATACTATGTATGCAATCGGGGTGAGAGGTCCAAGGCGGGGTGTCTACAGAATGGAGTTTAAAACTGCTAACAATAAACGTGGATGATTGAAAGTGGAGCTAAAACAAAGTACATTGGTCAGAATGTCGATAGGCCGTCTACAAATTAAGAAGCAATAAAAACTTTCCATTTTAAAATTTTGAACTTTAATATGTGACAATATTTTAGATTTTTTTTTTTAATTTTAAAACGAGACGGAAGGGTATACTCCCTCCGTCCCTCTTTAATCTATATAAATTGTCATTTTGATTGTCCCACTTTAGTTTACAAAGTCCCAAACTAGAAAGTTTTTAACATTTTTTAAATAGTGGGACCTACTTGTCATACTCACAACAACTATCTACTTACTATTCTCTACCCCGCTTTCTCTCTCACACTCAACTACCTACACTCACAATACATCACATTTTCAATCATTTTCTTAATTCTTGTGTCAATACTCATTTTTGTAAATTAAAGAGGGACTAGGGAGTATGTTACTATTGCATCTGCGAGAAGATTACACTTGCTAATTATGTTTCTTTTAGAAGCAAAGTGAAATCTAATTATATTCCAAGCAAATATTAAGATGGCTCACCACAAGATTTAGAGATTCATCCTAAATAGTACTGTTGTAATCAGTGTTCTAAAAGACCCCCGTCTAGGCCGCTTAGGCCCCACTTAGGCGCTATTCGTTCATGAAACGCCTAAGTCCCGTCTAGGATATTGATTGCAAATTCACTATTATCTACCTTTGAGTTGGTCAATGATTTGGTCGATGTTTTGCAAACCACCAGTAAACTGAAGCCCATTAATTTTTCTTATGTATCATTGATGTTCGCTCAAATTTACCTGTTCTGATGAACTCCGTTTCTTGCTAGAACTTGGGACGCCAAAATGTTACTCCAAATAACACTTAGAAACTGTCATACATAATCATTCAAAAGGTCATTTGTCCGATAAGATTTAGTTTCGAGAACAATACATAACAAAGCATTTGGATTGACGAGTATGCGCCAACCAAGCTTTCCAAACACAACAAATTAAGAATTAGTGTAGAACAAGATGTAGAGCAAGATTGTAAATCATAATCCAAAGCTCTCAACAAAAGGAGAGAAAACTCAACAAGGAAAGAAACCACAAGGCTCTCATCAACAAGGAGAGAAAACACATAGAAGAAACACATGTAGAAGTAGAAGAAAACAGATTACAAAGTTTTTCCACTAATAAAAACTCATCCAACTTATTACAAACTTAATACGATATGACTTTTCACTATAAACTTTCATCGGTTTGTACCATGATAAAAATCGAAAAAGCAATTCGATAAGATTTACCCTCCCCAAATTATAGACCCCAGTCGATGAATCGAAGGAAATTGGGAACTGAATCAGAGTTAGGGTTCCAATCACAACGCATTACAAGTTTCCGTAATGAAAATGGATCTATTTGATGATAATAACTGGGATCTCATAGATTATAGCAGCTTCATCGAAAACGTCTCCTCCACCACACTCTACTGGAACGATCCTAGGTAATTGTATTTTCATTAACACACACATAGTAGATATTGTAAATAAATTTCGCTCCTTTGAATTTCTCTTTGTTGGGTTAATGCCTTTGAATTTGGGACGCCGAGTTAAAGGGTTAAGCAACAGAGAAAATCTCATGATTCCGAGACAAAGCAGAACCGCTCGACAGAGCAGAAACGCTCGTCCGAGCAGGGCAAAGGACTCGGCTGAGCAGATCAGTATTCAGGCGAATATGGTTTTCTATTCGGACGATAAGAGGTGAATCAGAAATTGGGTTTTTTGGAACATCAACAATTCGGCCGCATGAAGGACACTATTCTGCCGAATAATGTGATTTTCGGGCTGAAGCCTGCTGCAGTCCCAATTCTGCAGAAGGAAGGTTTTCGAGTCATTTTTGGACTAGATTTCCAAGTTCCTAGCATACTTTAATATAGACTTTAATGGTATAAATAGAGGCCATTAGTTTAGATCAAAGTTAGTGGTTTTGTCTCAGATAAATTATTAGAGTGCTCAGAGCGAGGTCTGTAATTCTACAGTTGCACAGTTAGGAATTATTGTGATCAATAATTCGTGCAACAGTAATAGTGAGATCTTGTAATTGTTTCTCCAGATTGATAATAATATTATCTCCTCTCCTCGTGGACGTAGCCATGTTGGTGAACCACATATATCTGTGTTCTTGTGATTGCTCGCTTTTCTTATCAAGTCTTGTTATTGCTCTAACAAGTGGTATCAGAGCTCTGGTTGTTCCAGAGCTTTGGTTCGTGGTTGGAGGTTCAGGGATTCCGCTGCAGAGAACAAGAAGATGGGTCAAGGAGCAGATTCGATCGACAAGTTCAATGGGAAGAATAGTTTTTCTCTCTAGCAGATCAAGATGAAGGCTTTGTTGATTGTCAAAGATTTATGGGAACTGTTGGAGATTGAAATTAGGGAACACAAGGATCCCAAGGGTAAGGCAGTCACCACAGAAGGTACAGCAGAACAGTCAGAGAAGGACAAAATAGCAGCAGCGAAGGAGGTGGCGGCATTGAAGAAGTTATAGATCAGAAGGCTCACGCCAAGATCATCCGACAGTTGGATGATGAAAACCTAACCAATGTTGCAGGAACAGACTCCGGAAGCGATCTTTGGTTGAAGTTGGAAGATATGTACATGACACGTTCATTGACCAACAAGTTATACCTAAAGAAGAAGCTATATGATTGTCGTATGATTGAAGGTATGCCCATAAATGATCATCTTGACAGATTTACTTCTACATTACTTGAACTGTGTAATATAGGAGTAGTTGTTGATGACGAGGATGCATCCTTGCAACTTTTAGTATCTTTACCTATGTTTTATGAACATTATGTCGATTCGTTCATAAACCGTAAAGATGGTATCTCTCTAGAGGAAGTGAAAACTTCTCTCAAGACAAGGGAATTGCGACGAAAGGCGAGTAGAAATGAGGTAGGTACCCAGTCATCAGGTTTGGTTGCTAGTAGCAGTAACAGGGGTTCTAGTGGGAAGAAGAACAATCAAGGTAATTCTTTACACAAGAAGGGTACGAAACCTGGGGATATCTGTAATTTCTGCAAAGAGAAGGGACATTGGAAGTTCGATTGTCCCAGAAATAAGCAAGGCAAGGCACCAGTCACAGCAGAGGCCATGACAGCCAGGGATTGCAGTTCAGAAGAGGATTATGCTCTAGTAACATCAGAATCAGCATGTGCACCTGATGTGTGGATTCTTGATTCAGGAGCTTCTTACCATATCAGTCCTAAGAGAGAATGGTTTACCGGTTATAGGCAGATAGTTGGCGGTGATATAAGCATGGCCAACAGTATAGTCTGTAAGGTTGTAAGTATTGGTTCGATCAAGGTCAGGACTCTTGATGGTAGGGTTTTCAAATTGAACGAGGTTCAACACGTTCCGCTTATGACGAAGAATCTGATTTCTCTTAGTCAGTTAGACAGCAAAGGGTTCAGTTTCAAAGGTAAAGGTGGAGTAGTTACTGTCTGTAACGGTTCAGAAGTGGTGCTGAAAGGCTTTAAACGGGGCTCCTTATATTTCCTCCAAGGAAAGACGCTTGCAGAGTCAACTATGGTTGCATCAGAGGAGGTGAACGAGGGAGATATGTCTAAGCTGTGGCACATCAGGCTCGGTCGCATGAGCACTCAAGAGATGCATGAGTTGACTAAAAGAGATCTTCTATGTGGCCATAAGATCAAGGATCTTAAAGGCGTTCTGGATTACATCCACTTAGAGTATTGGGGACCTTCACGTCAGGAATTTCTAAGGGGGCACAGATATTTCTTATCTATGTTTGATGAATACTCGAGGAGGCCTTGGGTGGTTATCATGGAGCACAAGAATGAGGCTCTAAAGAATTTTAAGGACTGGAAGACGGTAGTAGAGAACCAGACAGAGAAGAAGATCAAGAAGCTCTGGACAGATAATGGTTTGGAGTTCTGCAATACTGAGTTCGGTTCGTTTTGTTGAGAGGTGGAGATTTCTAGACATCTCACCAGCAGAGGCACGCTGTTGGGTATGCCCATATATATCTCAGTTTTAATGTAATAGGATTTATTAGATTTGATTGATCCATCACCTAAGTTTTTATTTCATGGACTTTAGACCCACATGTAAGAAGTATTTATACTTCATTTTTTTAGGTTGTCCATTGTTATAGAATAGGCTTAGAAATAGGGCAAGAAGATCAAGTTTCAAGAAAAATCACTCAGTGAGTTTCAACCGCGCTTATGCGCCTTCTGCGCCACGCGCCACGCGCCTTCCACATTCGCGCCATGCGCCATTTAAAACGCGCGCATAAGGCTCTCTTCATAAGCTATGTTACGCGCCTCTGCGCCCCTTGATTTAAGCGCACACTTCTGTGCGCCTCTTGGCTCAATGCGCTCTAATGGCTCAACGCGCCTCATCATGGTTGATTTTACACTCAGTGATTTAATGAAGACTCGAAGACTTGAAGAGAATTCAAATTACGCCAATGATCCAACGGTGGTTAAAAGATGCATATACGCCCAATCTATTGACACGTGTCCATAACGGTCACATTTATGTTGAGTGTCAAAATGGCTATAATATATGCATCCTCCAATCAACGAGCGACAGCTCATCTTATCCACAAGGATTTCCAACGGCTAGTTTTTTGAAGTTCACTATAAATACCCCATAACTTCAACATTTTGAAGTTGCTGAGTTTTGCTAAGAATTTCAAGAATTTCTCTCTCTAAAGCATTTGTTGAAGATTTGAAGATTGCCTTCGTTTTTCCAGATTTCTCAAGAACATCTTCATACCTTCATCCTTAGCCCAGATCTTCAAGCCTTAACACTTTAGTTTCTTGTGCTCTCCATCTCAAAGATCTAAAGAGCCTTGATACTAAGAACACACACACACCTCTTTAAGATTAATCATTTAGATTCTTCTTTAAGAGATACACCGGTTATTGTTTTGGATTTGTTCTTTCATAGTAATAGATCTTGAGTTAGTATATAAGCTCAAACATTGTAATTTGTAACACTCACTCATTATATAAGATCTCGATTAGAAATCCAAGACTAACCATCTTGGTAGAGGACGTAGATCTTTCATTGATCGAACCTCTCCAAATAGCTTGTGTTATTATCTTGTTATTTCTTTCAAGTTATTAATTTCACTCACTACTTGCTTGTTTACTCATTGTAGATTGATTGAACTGAATTGTGTTGTGTTTGTTATATCATTTGCCTTAGTTCCTTATTTCAACCACTTTGAGCCAAAATACTTAGAGTGTGTGTGCGCCCCTTTATAACACTTTGCGCCTATTTTCATTACTAAATTCCGCTGTGCATTTCACTCACTCACTTAGGCGCATCTCATAACGCTTACTTGATAAAGTGCGCATTTGCAATTGAGTTTTTCAGGGGTACGAAAAGAATTTTAAAACAGCTATTCACCCCCTCCCCCTCTAGCTATTTTTCATACCCTTGTTGCCCTTTGGGACCAACAAGTGGTATCAGAGCTAACACCTTTATAAAACACTTTTGTTTTTCAAGCTTAACAGCTTGGGTGCCGATTCTAAATGGCAAACTCAAAACCTATGGCAACTGCAAACTACACTCACGTTCCGGTCTTTGATGAAGACCATTTTGACGTGTGGAAATTCAGCATATTGACTCATCTCAACTCAATCGATGAAAGCTCCATGACACCGTCGTTTATGGACCTTATATTCCGATGAAGGCGAATCCAAATCCACGCACCAACGCTGCCCAACCTACAGTTCTCAAACCAAGGGAAGAATGGACCGAGGAAGAAATTAGAAGAGTTGCAAATGATGGCAAAGCAAGAAACATTCTTCTAAGCACTCTAAGCACGGCTATGAAACAACAAGTCATGCATTGTGCTACTGCAAATGAGCTATGGGATGCTATTGAA
This sequence comes from Campanula takesimana, assembly GCA_026119855.1. Taxonomy (NCBI): domain Eukaryota; kingdom Viridiplantae; phylum Streptophyta; class Magnoliopsida; order Asterales; family Campanulaceae; genus Campanula; species Campanula takesimana. The sequence continues at coordinate 12,810 of JAOWBW010000606.1, read as the reverse complement.
GAGCATATTGAAGGAGACACCGTTTGCAAGGAGAACAAGAAATACGAAGTTCAAAAGAGGTTCAACAATTTCTCTCAACTCCCCGGTGAAAACTTAAGGCAAACTTATGAACGCTACTGTGAAATTATCAATCTATGTATTTCACTTGGCATGAAGTTTACCAACAAAGATTTGAATGTAAATTTTCTACAAGCTTTTGGATCAAGATATCTACATAAATCTAGCGCTCTTGAAGACGCTGGAACTTTAGATGTTTGGACTTTAAGGAACCTATATGCAAATCTCAAAGTTTACGAACTCAAACTCCAACGAATCAGCGAAACTGAAGGAAAGTCAAAATCTATGGCTATGATGGCGCACAGAGAAGCTGCGCCTACACCTGCGCCTACTCCTGCGCCTGTACAAGATGAGAAAAGCTCCGATCCCAAAATTTCTACTTCTGAGCTATTAGACATGGATGATGAAGACTTCGCTTTATTTGTGAAGAAATTTCAAAAATTCAGAAAATTCTCAAGACCCGGCTCAACCAACAAATTTCAAGGATCTACCAGCAAAGCTCCTCAAAAGTTTTCAAGGAGCAGTGATTTAAAAAGAAAAGAAGATCTTGTTTGTTTTAATTGCAGGAAATCCGGACATTTTGCATCAAGCTGCCCGATTCCCAAATTTGAATATATGCAGAAGAAGAGCAGCCATACTCCCAAATTCACTCCCAAGTTCACTCGTCACAAGGGAATGGTTGCTGAAGAAGAAGCACAAGCAAATGAGCACAATACTTGGATTGAAACAGACTCCGATGAGAGCGATGAAGATTCCGATGATGGACTCGTTTGTTTGATGGAAAATGATGATGAAGTTGATGCTTATGATTCTGAGGATGACTTCTCCAAGGATGTTCCCGATATGAATGCCTTGAATAAACCTATCAAGAAATCTGCAGGTTTTCAAGAAGTGAAAAAGAAGAAAGGACCAACCATCAGCGAGCTCGTTGAACAAGGATTTCTCACTCCGGCTCAAAACGATGGTGGATTGTTATTCTCTCGATGTGATCTTGGAGCAAGGAACAAATTGAGAAAAGGAGCATACATTAGACCACAGGTTGAACCAACTGCTCCAATCTCCAAAATCAATGATGAAGTGATTGCTGAACAAGAAAAATTGTTCAAGAAGGCTGAAAAGGTAATCACTAGATTTGATAGTATGAAGGAAGCTTTAGCACTATCATGTGATGAAATTTCCCAGCTTAAGACCGAGAAATCTCTACTAAAATCTGAACTCACCCTCCTTAAGGAGCAGATAAAGAGCATGACTCCTCTTACTGTTAAAAACACTTTTCTAGCAGAACAGAACTCACTTCTTAAAGTTAAAAACGATGAATTGGTTGCTCAAATTACTGATCTTAAAAAGATTACAAATGAGTGGTCCAATTCTCGTGTCACTATGGAGAATATATTTGAGTCCCAAAAAGTCAGTGGTGATAAAAGTGGCTTGGGATTCTCATCAACTAGTGACAACTTTAAATGTGATGTCTGTGCTGAAAGAGATAGTGAATTTACCAACCAACAAACTTTTGAAATTCCCAAGGAAAAACATTCGAATTCAATGGGTAAAGGACAGGAAAAAGTCAAGAGACAAACATTCCATTATGTCTACCAACGAAGCAATTGGGAAAGCTAATGGGAAAGATATAGCTACAGATGAACCATCTCCTAGCAAAATCATTCTTGAAAATAGGCACGCTCCTTCTCCGAGTGCTCATTATGCGCCTAAGAGCCACGCGCCTCATCGCCGTGCGCCTCCTAGCCCTATGAGCCCCCCGAGAAAAAGCGCTCCAAAATTTCAAAAGAAAGATTTTGTTAAGTCTAGTTCATCTGACCCAAAGAAGAATGCCATCCCCAAGAAAAGTAAAGAGTTTGTGAAAACTCACGTGATTGGTGGCTTTCATCATTGTTCTATTTGTGATTGTTCAGGACACAAGGCTGTGGAATGCCTTTTGCGATTCACTCCCAATGCCAAAGGACGTAAGAATCCTAAGGTCAAGCAAGAGTGGGTTGTCAAAAGTTGCTAACCCTAGGACCCAAAAGGAATAAAGGGGACCTGCTTAAATGTCTATATTTCAGGTTCTTTGTTTCATGGCTGGATCTTCAAAAGCTAGAAATTACGAATGGATTCTCGATAGTGGGTGTTCAAGACACATGACTGGAGATGAATCCTTATTAGAAGATGTCCATGAAGAAAGAGGTCCCTCCGTAACATTTGGCGATAATAACAAAGGTCAAGTTGTAGCATATGGAAAGCTCAAGAAAGACAAAGTGTGCATTGAAAGAGTCTCACTCGTCGAAGGGCTCAAGCACAACTTATTATCCATATCTCAATTCTGCGACAAAGGATTAGAATGCCATTTCACTTCAACGCAATGTCTTATCAAGAATGGCAAAACTGGAGCTATCTTACTCACGGGATATCGTAAGACAAATATTTATATTATTGATTTCCATAGTATGAACTCTAGTACTAATCTTTGTTTTGTAGCAAAAAGTGTGAACGAAAATAGTTGGCTGTGGCACAAGCGCTTAAGTCACTTGAACTTCAAGTATCTATCTAAACTCAGCAGGAATAATCTTGTCAAAGGACTTCCCAAGGTTGCTGATCATCATGACAAAAAGTGCGCCGCATGTCAACTTGGCAAACAACCGAAGCAGTCATTTTCAAGCAAGTCAAATCCTTCAACTACAAGATGTTTGCAACTGCTTCACATTGATCTATTTGGACCAGTTTCCACCGCAAGCATTCGAAGAAACAAGTATACTCTAGTTGTGGTGGATGATTATTCAAGATATACATGGGTAGAGATGATGATTACAAAAGATGATTGTTATGAGATTCTCACTACCTTATTTCGACTGCTCCAAACCCAAAAAGAAGATGACATCGTTAGTGTTCGATCCGACAATGGAACAGAATTCAAGAACAACGGTGTTGCTCGATATTGTGAAGATCATGGGATAGATCACAACTTTTCAACCGCCGGAGTTCCTCAACAAAATGGCGTTGTTGAACGAAAGAATAGAACGTTGATTGAAGCGGGAAAGACGATGATAGCTGAAGCTAAATTGCCTAAGTACTTTTGGGAAGAAGCTATCAACACTGCATGTTTTACTCAAAATCGTTCCCTCATCAACAAACTTCACAACAAGACTCCGTATGAACTTTGGCGTGGTAGAACTCCCAACATTGCATTCTTCAAGATCTTTGGTTGCAAATGTTATATCCTCTACAACGGAAACGAACATAGAGGTAAATTCGACGCCAAAGCCGACGAAGGTATTTTTGTTGGGTATGCCAAACACTCTAAAGCTTTTCGTGTTTTTAATAGAACTACATTAGTGATAGTTGAATCTGTACATGTTACCTTTGATGAACATTCTCTCCTTGAGCCACTTTGGCTCCAAATGTTGCTAATGATTCTATTGAGCAAAATGATACAGGTGCTCCTATTTATGTTGCGCCCACTCAAAGTCAGAATTTATCAACTCAAGGAAATCCTTCTACATCAAATGCGCCTAACTCACTGTATAATGCGCCTGGTGAATCATCTATTGCGCCTCACTCAAATGATGCGCCTCATGATTCTTCTCACGCGCCTATTTCTACTGCTGCATCTGATGTAAACCCAAATTTCAATTCTGAGCCAGTTCAACCCCCAAATTTCAATGACTTTGAATCTGGTGAAGATGCACCTATTGAAGACCTTCAAGTTTCTACGACTCAACCTAACTTACCTCCTGAAATTTGTGAAGTTAGAGGTCACCCAATTGCTAATATCATCGGTGATCTACAAGTTGGTGTTCGTACAAGGAGAGCTACAAACTTTGATGCTTACACTGCTTTTATCTCTCAAATTGAACCGAAGAAGGCTGACGAAGCGCTCCAAGATCCTAATTGGGTTGTTGCAATGCAAGAAGAACTCAATCAATTTGAACGATGTAAGGTTTGGACTCTAGTTCCAAGACCAAATGATCATGGAGTGATTGGTACGAAATGGGTGTTCAGGAACAAGATGGACGAGAATGGAACCATCACGAGAAACAAAGCAAGATTGGTTGCACAAGGCTATAGGCAAGAAGAAGGAATTCATTACGATGAAACTTTTGCGCCCGTAGCAAGACTTGAAGCTATCAGATTATTTCTAGCTTACGCCGCTCACAAGAACTTCAAGTTATATCAAATGGATGTGAAGAGCGCGTTTCTAAATGGTGAACTCCAAGAACAAGTCTATGTGGCTCAACCACCTGGGTTTGAAGATTCACAATTTCCAAATCATGTGTACAAACTCCAGAAAGCTTTGTATGGACTCAAACAAGCACCAAGAGCATGGTATGATACACTATCAAAGTTTCTCATCGAAAAAGGCTTCACTCGCGGTAAAATCGATACAACTCTTTTCATTGCCAAACATAATGGTCATAAATTACTTGTTCAAATTTATGTTGATGATATTATATTTGGTTCTACTAATGAATTGTTGTGCAAGCGTTTTGAGAAACTAATGAAGAGCAAGTTTGAAATGAGCATGATGGGAGAACTCACATTCTTCCTCGGGCTTCAAATCAAGCAAATGAGTGAAGGCATATTTATCAATCAAGCCAAATACACAAAGGACTTAATCAAGAAGTTTGGACTTGAGAACGCTAAATCATACGATACTCCAATGGCCACCGGCAACAAACTCGACAAAGATCTAAAAGGTAAACGTGTTGATCAAACGCTCTATCGAGGTATGATTGGCTCACTCCTTTATCTTACTGCTAGTAGGCCCGATATTATGTTTAGTGTTTGTGTTTGTGCTCGCTATCAATCCGACCCTAGAGAAGCACACTTAATTGCTGTGAAACGTATTATAAGATATCTCTCTGGCACTGTTAACCTTGGACTTTGGTACACCAAAGATTCGAACTTTAAACTTGTAGGTTACTCAGATGCGGATTATGCAGCGTGCACCATTGATAGGAAAAGCACAAGTGGCACTTGTCATTTCCTCGGATATAGACTTGTGTCATGGGCGAGTAAGAAACAAGCTTCAGTATCTGTCTCAACAACCGAAGCCGAATATATTGCTGCGGGAAGTTGTTGTTGTCGAATACTCTGGATGAAGCAGCAATTGGTGGACTATGATATCATCGAAGAAAATTGTCCCATCTACTGCGACAATACATCAACAATTGCGGTTTCTGAAAATCCTGTCATGCACTCAAAGACCAAGCACATCGACATCAAATATCACTTCCTCAAAGACCACGTGGAGAAAGGCAATATTCATTTGGAACACGTGGGAACCGACTATCAAATCGCCGACATTCTAACGAAAGCACTTGACGCGAAACGGTTCATGTTTTTGAGAGGTGAAATGGGTATGCTTGAACTCAACTAAATTCAATATAGTTTTGTCAATACTAATGATTTTATGTTGTGTTGAGTTATGAGTATTTTAGGTACAAATGATTAAATCAATTTCTCAAAGTTTCAAGGAAACTATGCGCCACCTATGCGCCTCGCTAACTGCGCGCCCATCTCTAATTTTCTGCGCGCACAATATCTGCGCGCCTATCAATCCATGCGCTTCAAACACTTATGCGCCCTCAACCATCTTTATGCGCCTTGAGATGTTATGCGCCTTGATGAATAATGCGCCTAGATGAGTATGCGCTTTGCTGAAGTAATGCGCCCCTTCATGCGCGCGTTAACTATTGCGGCTCAATCAATTCTCAAATTTAATTTCAATGATTGAACGTATTAAATACACAAGTACCAGGTATGTTCATTCTGTTCATTTATTATAGGAATCTATGTCTTTTGACATTCCTTTAATTGTTCAAGGGTACTTGTGCAATTAAATTTTTCCCTCGTTTTACGCTTTTCGAAAATTTTATTTTCTGGGATATATTTCTTGCACCCCAAACTTACACCAAAATAGATGTTTTTGGTGTTTGTGCAAAAATTAGTCAAAATTGCTCATACACTTAAAGGGAAAGTGGAGCAGTTTTTCAAAAACCTAAATGTCACATCATGACACTTTGTGTCATTCAGCATTTAATGCACCTCAAATCTCAAATCCCTCATTAATGCACCTGGAATGATTAGCCGCCTTTTTCAAATCCCTCATTAATGCCATCTTTTCATCTTCCAATTTTTTTTTAAAATTTTTGACTGTATTTTTGCTTTATCAGTGCAAGTTTTTAAACCTAAACCTATAAAAAACATCATCACCTTCCTCCCCCCTACCAACTTCCCGTTTCTCTCTCTCCCTGTCTCACTCTCTCCCCGACTCTCATCTCTCTCTATCTCTCCATCTTCTTCATTTGTCTTCTTCATTTTACATATATATATATAAGTTTATGGGTCCTAAGAAAGCATCAACATCTACACAAGACGATATGGTATGAATTCTCAACCTTAATCTCCTTACATTTCTGCATTTTTTTCATCATTTTCAGTGATTTTTCGTTTTTTTCAAAACCCGGATTCATTTTCCTTTGATTTCTCTTGTTTCGATGATCTGTTTTCTATATCGTTTGTTTTGTTGTGTTCTATTCTTGATTTCGAATCTTTTAAAACCAACATTTCAACGATCTATGCTCTGTTTTTTACAAATCTGGATTTTTGTTTCAAAATTTTTCAAAATTTTCGGTCATTCTTTTGATCATTGTGCTTTCATTATTGATTTGTTCATATTTTTGTTACATATTTAGATTCCTTGTTGTCATGCGATCATTTTGATATATTATTTGTCTAGTTTGGTGAAGTTTCATGATTTTCGTGTTCTTGGTGTTCTTCGAGCATTCAAGGGTCGTTCTTCGTGTTCTTCGTCATTTTTGCATGTTTTGGTCTCTAAAAATTTTCTACCTTGTTTTCGAAAATTTGAACTTTTTGATTTTCATTTCTTTCATTTGAATGATTGTTGTTTGTTTTTCTTACTAAGTTAAAATTCTCACGATATGCGCCTATATACCTCTTTATGCGCTTATTCTTTTATGCGCCTAATGCTTTCTGCGCCTCTACTTGTATATGCGCTTAAATCATTCTGCGCCTAAAACCTTATGCGCCTAACTTCGTACTTAGTCAAATTTCGTTGTTTTATTTTTCCTTAGTATTCACATAGAACCATATTATGCGCCTTGTAACTCTATGCGCCTTTAATATTTTATGCGCCTAATTCAATCATGCGCCTTGATTCTCTATACTTTGTGCGCCTGTTTCAATTATGCGCCTATCTATTTCATGCGCCTATGTTACTTTGATCATTTTATGTTTCTATGCGCCTATGTCATTTCTAATATCAATCATTTTTTTCAGGACCTTGCAAATTTCAAATTAGAAGAATCTCTTGATCTATTAGAGCTGTCTGGTGAAGTGATGGGAAGAGAAATAATTGAAACCCTGCGCGTTGCTGGTCTGCTCCCCTTATTCACCATGGACCAAGATTTCTATTCTGCGCTCCTCGTGGATGAGTTCTTTCCACTGCTGTTCTAGTGGAAATTGATGTAAATGGGCGCACTCACTACCGGATTGAGGCGCGCGTTCAAAATGTTGACGTCCATATTTCATCATCTGTGATTCGACACTTGCTCGGATTTCCATCTACGGGTGAAGATCGCATTATTGGGCGCCCGATGACTTACTCTATTGATGATCAGAACAAGATGGCTGCCTCACTTTTAAATATTCCCACGCTTCAAAACAATATCAAAAACACTGAAATTCGAGATGGTGGAGAACTCTTGACTCACATCGCGCACTTGGTGGGAACTTCAATTGTGTTCAAAACAGGAAACGTGAACCGATTCACGGTTGAACAATGGGAATACACAGCTGCCATCATGGCCAAGGAAAGCTTAACTGGCCTCACATTCTGTTCAAGACTCTGCGTGAGCAAATTGATAAATTTGTGAAGAACAAAAGTGATGGAAAAACCCGATTCCGCTCACACTGCCTTCTTCTCACAAAACTTTTTCTAACTTACCCTGAGTTAGTTAAGTTTTTGAATGAGAATCCTGAATACAAGATCAACGATGTTCCAATGTTTGGTAAAGCTAATTTGGACCTCAAGAAGCGCAGAAAGAAGCCTACAAAGCGCGCCAAAGGAATTCAAATCAAGACTGTTGAAGGCTTAGTGGATGAAGACACAGAGTCCGATGATGCGCCAGTCCTTAAAAGCGCACCTTTGATAAAGAGCGCAGTGAAAGCAAGCGCTAGACAAGGCACTGATCCCTTGCCAGGCGCAGAGAAGAGCAAAGGAAAAGAGTGGTTGATGACCCTCCTCGTGCGCCTATCAAACGTACTAGATTTGAAACTGATGAAGAGTGAGATCTGAGGCTAGCGCAGGAAGCCAGCAGGCTTGAGGCTCAAAGAAAAAGAGATGAAGATTTCTAGCCAAACAAGCTGCTGAGTCAGAAAAGTTAGAGCGCATGAAAGGCGTCGGATCAAGCGCAGATATTGAGAAAGGACCTTCTATTTCCGCGCCTACCCAGCGCGCTCCTTCTCAACGCGCCCCCACTCCTCGTGCGCCCTCATTCAAATTTCAACCGACCAACGTGTCAAGGGTACAACTCCTCTCTGATTTCTTCGGAGATGACATTTCAGACATAGAGGAACCTGTTCAGGGGGAGCAAGAAACCATCCCTCAGCGCACTCCTTCTCCTGTTGCGCCTCCACCTGGACCTGATCAGATCACAACAGCAACTATTGATGTTGAAACAGTTGTTGTTGAAACTGTTGATGTTGAAACTGAAGATGAATTTGAGTCTCCTACTCATTCACCTCCTCTTGCGCCTCCATCTCCTTCTGCGCCCCTTCAAGATTCTGCGCCCCTTCAAGATGATGCGCCACTCTCTACCCCTGCGCCTCCTCCGTCTGCTCCTGATTTGAGCGAGGTACTTTCCATTCTTCATTCTTACAGCAGGGGCAAGCCAATTTAGAGCAAGGACAGACGCATATAAAGTCTCAATTTGAGCTTCTTACTTCCTTACTCACTGATCAATCTGAAGAGATTGCTGCCATTAAGGGGGAGATGAACTCTCTCAAGGCCAAACTTTCGGCTCATTCTCCTCCTCCGGCGCAGACTCAGGTTCAAGCTCATACTGATCAGGCGCAAACCACCGCTTCTGCGCCTACTTTCATACCTCAGTCTGCTGTGTCTCAATCCAACATGAATGTGCTAGTATCTAAGTTGGATGTCCTGAAAGAGTTGGTCGTCACTCATTTCACTGCTGCTCACTCAAGCTCTGACAGACGCGCTGAACATATTTCTTCCGATATTATCACGGCTCAAAATGCCATTGAAGCTCACATTCAAATCTTGGAAGAAAATATTTCTCAACAGCAGCAAATCACTCAGCGTTCCATTGATGAATACCAAAACATCAATGTGAATCACTTGAGTTACATTAGAGACGGTATCACTGCCACTCACTCCAGTGTCACTGACACTCAAGGGTTAGCGAACCATAGTCATCAGCTCGCAAAGCAAATTCAGCGTTCTGTTTCAGAGATTGTTGAAGGTTTGAAGGAAGATGATGCGCCTCCCAACCCTTAGTTTCTATTATTTTTGTTTGTAAGTTTTTAGAACCTTTTTGTAATAGAATCATCTCTTTTGTGATAGTGATTTTGTGCTTACTTGTTTTAGCACCTTTTGTTTTTGTTCTATTCAAAACTTGTAATTTGTAACTCTTACACCCCAAGTTTTAATGAGAACAATGCATCACTTATCATCAAACCTTGTTCACTCAAACTCCTTGTTTGTAGAACAATGAATATTGTTTAAATTCATATGCATCATATTGAATTGTTTCATTCTTTCATGCATTAAGTTTAAACTTGGTTTAAACACATTTCAAACTAAAAATCATATATCATCTTGAATGTGTTAAACTGTTGTTTCCACCTTTCCATATGTAACTCTTTATTCTTATTGGAATAGACTAGGAATCTATATTTTGGACTAGTGTGTACATTAACTTGAGACATGAATTACCAATTTCATTCATTTGGACATGTTTTTATCAAGTATAATGTTTGTCCTTGATATAGTAGGTAATGGCATCAATCAAATAGGGGGAGATTGTTGGGTATGCCCATATATATCTCAGTTTTAATGTAATAGGATTTATTAGATTTGATTGATCCATCACCTAAGTTTTTATTTCATGGACTTTAGACCCACATGTAAGAAGTATTTATACTTCATTTTTTTAGGTTGTCCATTGTTATAGAATAGGCTTAGAAATAGGGCAACAAGATCAAGTTTCAAGAAAAATCACTCAGTGAGTTTCAGCCGCGCTTATGCGCCTTCTGCACCACGCGCCACGCGCCTTCCACATTCGCGCCATGCGCCATTTAAAACGCGCGCATAAGGCTTCTTCATAAGCTATGTTACGCGCCTCTGCGCCCCTTGATTTAAGCGCACACTTCTGTGCGCCTCTTGGCTCAATGCGCTTTAATGGCTCAACGCGCCTCATCATGGTTGATTTACACTCAGTGATTTAATGAAGACTCGAAGACTTGAAGAGAATTCAAATTACGCCAATGATCCAACGGTGGTTAAAAGATGCATATACGCCCAATCTATTGACACGTGTCCATAACGGTCACATTTATGTTGAGTGTCAAAATGGCTATAATATATGCATGCTCCAATCAACGAGCGACAGCTCATCTTATCCACAAGGATTTCCAACGGCTAGTTTTTTGAAGTTCACTATAAATACCCCATAACTTCAACATTTTGAAGTTGCTGAGTTTTGCTAAGAATTTCAAGAATTTCTCTCTCTAAAGCATTTGTTGAAGATTTGAAGATTGCCTTCGTTTTTCCAGATTTCTCAAGAACATCTTCATACCTTCATCCTTAGCCCAGATCTTCAAGCCTTAACACTTTAGTTTCTTGTGCTCTCCATCTCAAAGATCTAAAGAGCCTTGATACTAAGAACACACACACACCTCTTTAAGATTAATCATTTAGATTCTTCTTTAAGAGATACACCGGTTATTGTTTTGGATTTGTTCTTTCATAGTAATAGATCTTGAGTTAGTATATAAGCTCAAACATTGTAATTTGTAACACTCACTCATTATATAAGATCTCGATTAGAAATCCAAGACTAACCATCTTGGTAGAGGACGTAGATCTTTCATTGATCGAACCTCTCCAAATAGCTTGTGTTATTATCTTGTTATTTCTTTCAAGTTATTAATTTCACTCACTACTTGCTTGTTTACTCATTGTAGATTGATTGAACTGAATTGTGTTGTGTTTGTTATATCATTTGCCTTAGTTCCTTATTTCAACCACTTTGAGCCAAAATACTTAGAGTGTGTGTGCGCCCCTTTATAACACTTTGCGCCTATTTTCATTACTAAATTCCGCTGTGCATTTCACTCACTCACTTAGGCGCATCTCATAACGCTTACTTGATAAAGTGCGCATTTGCAATTGAGTTTTCAAGGGTACGAAAAGAATTTTAAAACAGCTATTCACCCCCCCTCTAGCTATTTTTCATACCCTTGTAGCCCCTTGGACCAACACACATCCACAGCAAATGAATGAATCATACATTTCTTGTGGGAGTGGGGTGCATGCTCTTCAAAGCAGAGTTATCTAAATGTTTTTGGGTAGAAGCGCTTAGTACAAATGTTACTTGATTAATCATGGACTTCACAATACCATTGGCCTCAAAGTTCCCTATGAGGTATTGACTGGTAAATCCAAGATTTTTCAAGTGTTGGTGGTGTTGATAAACAGGTGGAGAACCAAGGTACTGAAGAGTTAGTTGTCCCACAGTCAGATGTTGAAAAAAAAGGTGGAGCAACAAGATACTGAAGAGTTAGTTGGCCCACAGTCAGATGTTAATCAGGATCCACACAACAGAGACAAAGACTGAAGCACCAGAAAGTTCAAGTTCAGTTCCCGAAGAACATGGGTAGCACAAGAAAGGTACTAGAAAGATAATCTCAGGGAAGCCTCTGGAGAGGTAGGATTTGAAGACTTGGTGTCTTATGCACTGCTGGTTGCTGAGGAAGTGAGCCCGTCTTACGGAACCTTCTACTTTCAATAAAACAGGTAATGTTCAGAGTCATCTCAGAGGTATGCGGCTATGGATGATGAGATGGAGTCTCTTCACAGGAATCAGACTTGGGAGGTTGATGGATCGGTTTATACAATGTATTATCTCTACATTTCGTACTAATTTTATTGACTTTTTGATGTAATCTAGAATAGTTTTGATGTAATTTTGGTCGATTGTGTTTGAGGAACTTTATGAGATTATGTGTGTTTTGAGACACTTTTAGTGTAATGTGATGTATTGGAAAGTCTTAGAGATTTAAAGTGTTGAAGACCAAGAATTGCTCGAGTCAAAGTCAAAGTCAAAGGTCAACAGTGGTCAACCTAGTCAAGGGAAGTGAAGAAAAGAAGAAAAATGAAGAAATACAGCCCAGGCACTTGGGCGGTCGCCCACTTCATATATGGGCGATCGCCCACTTTTACTTATGGTGGCACATGAGACTGATGCTTTGGGCGGTCGCCCACACCAGTCTGGGCGGTCGCCCACTCTACGCACTGATTTTTCGGGATCCTCTCCAAAGCGAGTTTTACCCTATTTTCCTTATTTTTGGCCCTAGTTTCTCTTAGTATATATATTAGACTCAGCCTTTAGTTTTTCTATAGCTTTATTTCTAGTTTTGAAGATTGTAACAAGATTGAAGGTTTTATTTACTCAAGCGTAATATCCAGGTTATGAATTTTAATTCTTTTCTTGTGAT
>JAOWBW010000605.1:600000-792274 GCA_026119855.1 Campanula takesimana | reverse complement strand
GGGGTGTCGTCCAGCACTTTCCTTCACTTCCTTCTAGTCCTTGAGAAAGGCCTTACGTTGCATCATGTTCTCATTATTATGAGATAACAACCCTGGACTATTATAAGTTTTACATGTTTATTATAATAATCCACGTGTCACGACCCGAAAACCCCGTCCCTATTTTCTTAGTAATAAATAATTATTTATTTATTTACTTGCTAACTGTTTATTTAATTATTTAGTTAATAAAAATTTAGGTGTGCATTTTGTGTGTTATAAAATTTTATGCTTAGCATTTAATTGGTTTTGTGCTAGTATAGAATTGTTGGGTCTTAGTTGTTAGTAGAAAGTATCAGTTTTGGGGTAAGTAGTGGAGGAGGGGGCTAAGTGTAAATTTTTGAATTATTATTTCACCTTCTCCCTCACTCTTTCACAGCCATTTCTCTCTCTCTCCTTGGGTTATGAAAGGTAAAATCTCCCTCTTCCTTCTCTCTTCCTTTCATTCATCTTCCCCCATTTCCTCTCATTGTTCATGTTATACCAAATGTCTAGATCGTCACTAGGTTCGTGGGAAGCTCAATAGAAGTTGATTGGTGATTGTTTGGATTCTTTGAGGTAAGTTACTAAGCCCCCCTTTAGCTTAAAATTGGTCATTTATGTTTTGTGTGAACATTGGATGATGATTTAAATGCTTAGTTGTGAATTTAAATGATACTTTGTACCTTTGATCATCTTTGTAAATGTTGGGAAAATGTTTGAGATTTTAAACCTTGGTTCGGGTCCTTAGTTGATGTTGTTTGAGTTCTTATAGACTTCTATGTCATGTTGAGTGCTGGGTATGCAATAGAAGGGTGGAATTCGTTGAGTGTAAAGTGGGGTTGATTTGAGTATGAATTTTGGAAGAACCCAGGAATTTCTGCAGATTTTCTCTGTGCGGCGAAGGAGGCGCGCGCTTCCTCTGGAATGAGGCGCGCGCACCCTCACTCTTCCTTTTGGCTATGACCTTCTGGTCTAAGGAGGCGTGCGCATCCTTTTTAGGGAGGCGTGCGCTTCCTCGCTTCCCATTTGATTGATGTTCCTTCTGATTTCAGGAGGCGCACGCATCCTCTTTGTTTGAGGCGCGCGCTTCCCCTCCCCTGTTCTGGTAATAGCTCATTTTTCGTTCAATCTTCGGTAAGTCATAACTTTCTCACCCGGACTCCGTTTTAGGTGTGTAAACTATCGTTTTAAAGCTCTTTTTGAGTACTTCGAGATGAGCGGGTTTATTAAATGAAATGTCTTGGTTGAGAGTGTTGGTTTGGGTCCGTTTGTGATCATGTTTGTAATGTGTTAAGGTGTGTAACCATTGTGCTCTTTTTGAGTAACTTCAGTGTGATGTTGTTGTTGATTTATCTCTTCATGAGAACTAGTTTGCATCCTTTGTGATGAATTTGGCTTGGTTCCCTACTTTAGAATCAATGCCCCGTTGTTGTTTCAAGCGAGAATTTATTACTATGTGCTTGTATAGAGTCCAGCTGGCATTGTTGTGTGTGTTTTGGGCAGTGATGTATATTATAATGGCACGAGCCGAGTCCAGTATAATGTACTTCACTGGTAACCCAGTTTCCCCATGTTCAGTGGCCTTGAGTGGGATGCCCCTTCCCGTGATCGTGGTTGGGATGAGCTAGCTCCTATGGTGAGTATTCTAGCTATTGGCTTGGGGGTATGACTATGTGTTATTTCCCCCACTACTGGTTGTTGTTGTTACTTGGTTCCGAACCGGCTTCAGCTCGTTCATGCTGCTCAACGGACTCTTCTCAAAGGATGGTGTTCCGTTTATAGAACCTTGGCTCAGTATCCACTTATGAGTGTTTATTTCCGCATTATGTGTTATGTGATGAGTGGACTATATCTTTTGTGTTATATGCATATGTGAATGCCTATTGATTGCTCCTTTGTGATTATCATGTTGGCATGAAATGTAGTTGCCATATTAGTAGCTTACTGAGATTTTATCTCACCCTTATTTGTTTAATGTTTTAGATAAGGGCGTGCATCCGGGATAGGTCACTTATCACAAGGAAGGCGTCGAGGTGGTAAATTCTTTTGGGGTATGTTTGTAAAGGCTACATTATGTAAATGTATAACCTTAATGGGTAGTGTATCCGTGACTTGATCTTGTAACACCTATTTTGGATAATGTTGGTGTTCATTCTTTTGCATAAGTTAATGTAGGCCTTCGTGCCAAGTAATTTAGTTGTGAAAGTTATTTAAAAGTAAAGTGGAGGGTTTTGTACTCCAAAGTGGATTTCGTTATCTTTATGATAGTTTTCGAAAAGTTTTTGTTGAATGGGATTTATGAACGTCTTCCGTGCGCGTCCCGAGCGTGGGGCCATGTAGGACCACGGGTACGGGGCGCGACAGTTTGGTATCAGAGCTAGGTTGTAGATAGTCTAGAGTGACTAAATGACCTAGGAGGGTAATCGAGTATGGAGTGAGTAACGATGAGTGTCTTATGCAGGTACTCGGTAATCATGGTCGGGTCTGATAATGAAAGGGTGGACCTGCCGAACAGGGAAATGCAAGGGAAGAAGCCTAGCAATGTTTCAAGGGATATCGAGGCGGCATGATAACCATGAATGATAACAATCGTAGAGAGGCACCATTGGCCCCGAGGACTGGACTGGAACAATTTCTGAGGATGAAACCGATAGAATTTGATGGAGGGTCAGATGTGGCTACAGCGGAAAGGTGGGTTGAGTCTATGGAGAAGATCTTTGAGGTCTTACAAAGCTCCGATGAGGATAGGGTAAGATTTGCGACCTACAAGCTAGTTGGAGGCGCAGAGTATTGGTGAAATCGTTGAAAGCTAGTTGGGAGGAGGCACGAGTACCCCATTGTTTGGAGACGTTCAAGAAAAAGTTCAAAGAGCATTTCATTCCTAAGGTGGACCAAGATAGGAAGGAATCTGAGTTTCTTAGCTTGGAACAAAATCTATTGACGGTGGCCGAGTATGTTGCCAAATTCACGGAATTGGCTCGCTATTGCAATTACATGGTTCGACTGAAGAAAGGAAGACCTCGAGGTTCGTCAAAGGGTTGAAAACCGTGATCAGAACCCAACTCACTTCCCACAAATTCCAAGACCTACAAGATGCCATTGATCGTGCCTACCAGGTGGAGCAGGACATTGTAGAGCATAAGAAGAGGACGGAATCAACAAGTGTAGCGAAACAAGGAGGTCAAGGGAAGCCACAACCTCATCGTGGTGACTCTAGAGGAGCACAGAACATGTATTCACTTTTCAGGGGAACTTCTCAAGGACAACGGGGCAATAGGAATCAAGGTAACACCCGGGGGGGGTCAGAATAATCGGGTTTGCAACTATTGTCAAAAGGGAGGGCACTCTGAAGAAATGTTGGAAAAAGTAAGGTAAGTGTTTGAATTGTGGCCAGTTGGGTCACTTCCAGTTTAATTGTCCTAAACCGAAGAATCAGTCAGTTGGTAGTGGTACCGGGTCGTCTTCGGGTCAGAAGAGGGATGCCTCGGGCAAGCCCAAGGTGCAAGGTCGTGTCTTCGCCATCAACCAACAACAGGCTTCGAATGCTTCTGACGTGATTGGAGGTATTATTTCTATGTCTATAGGAGGGCACGTGCACTAATAGACCCCGGTTCTTCGCATTCTTATGTGTCTGTGCATTTTGCATCTCAGTTATCTTCGTTGCCTGAGTCTCTACCTTTTGTGTTAGAAGTGTCTACCCCTATGGGTAAGAGTTTGGTGACTGATAAGGTATTGCGTGATTGTGATGTGCATATACGTGAGCATGTTTTACTTGCTGATTTGATTATATTGCCATTGCAAGATTTTGATATCATTTTGGGTATGGATTGGTTGAGTCGATACCATGCTACTGTTGATTGTTTTAAAAAGGTGGTTACTTTTTCTACCCCTAATGTCCCTGAATTTTCTTTTGAGGCGATTCCTTTGAGTAAAAAGGTTCATGTTATTTCGTATATGAAGGCTAGAAAATTGTTGAACCGTGGTTGTGTTGGGTTTTTGGCCAGTGTTCTAGATACTACGAAAAAGGTTTCTAGGGTGGAAGAGGTAAATATCGTTAGGGAGTTTCCGGATGTGTTTTCTACGGAGTACTCTATGCCTCCTGATAGAGAGATCGAATTTTGTATAGACTTGCTTCCAGGTACAACTCCTATATCGGCGGCACCTTATAGAATGGCTCCGGCTGAATTGAAAGAATTGAAGGAGCAGTTGCAAGAGTTACTTGATCATGGGTTTATCCGCCCTAGTGTGTCACCGTGGGGAGCTCCGGTATTGTTTGTCAAGAAGAGAGATGGATCTTTGAGGCTGTGTATCGATTACAGGAAGCTAAACCAGGTAACCATAAAGAATAAATATCCTCTTCCCCATATTGATGACTTGTTTGATCAGCTTCAGGGGTCGGTTGTCTTTTCAAAGCTTGATTTGAGGAGTGGTTATCACCAGTTAAAAATTCGTTCTGAAGACGTTCCCAAGACTGCATTCCGTAGTAGGTATGGGCACTATGAATTCCTTGTTATGCCTTTCGGGTTAACGAATGCTCCTGCGGTATTTATGGATATGATGAATCGGGTTTTTAAACCGTATCTTGATACTTTCGTGGTGGTGTTTATCGATGACATTCTGGTTTATTCGAAGTCTCGGGAGGAGAACGAACAACATTTGCGAATGGTCTTATCTATTCTTCGGGAGAAGCAATTGTTTGCGAAATTCAGTAAGTGTGCTTTTTGGCTCGAGGAGGTTTCTTTTCTGGGGCACGTGGTGGTTTCTAATGGAGGGATATCCGTAGATCCTTCAAAGATTGAAGCTATTGTGGATTGGAAAAGGCCGGAATCAGTTACGGAGATTCGGAGTTTCTTGGGCTTAGCCGGGTACTATAGAAGATTTATTGAGGGATTTTCCAAAATTGCTACCCCGTTGACTCAGTTGACCAGAAAGAACGTGCCGTTTGTGTGGGAAGAAAAATGCCAAATGAGTTTTGATGAATTGAAAAGGAGGTTGACCACCGCTCCTATACTTGTGTTACCAAATGGGAAAGATGAATTGGTTATTTATAGTGACGCTTCTAAAGAAGGCCTCGGGTGCGTTTTAATGCAAAATGGGAAAGTGATTGCGTATGCTTCAAGGAAGTTGACTCCGAGTGAGCAGAATTATCCTACCCATGACATGGAACTTGCGGCTATTGTATTTGCGTTACATAAATGGAAGCATTATTTATATGGGGCTATCTTTACGAACATTAAGGTATTACCTGCCCTAATTCAACAAATTAAGGATGCTCAGAAGGATGATCTCGAGTTAATGAAGATTTCGAGTAAGATTGGGGACAAAAAGTTTGAAGGGTTTTCTCTTAGTTCTGAAGGGTTTTGAATTATAGAGGTCGTTTGTGTATTCCTAATGTGGAAGGAGTAAAGTGCCAAGTTCTGGATGAGGGCCACAAGTCGAAGTATACTATTCACCCTGGGAGTACCAAAATGTATCGGGATTTGAGACAGCATTTCTGGTGGAGTGGCATGAAGCGGGAAATAGCGGGTTATGTATCAAAATGTTTGACTTGCCAACAGGTTAAAGCGGAACATCAAAGACCCGCGGGGTACTTCAACCTCTTGAGATACCGGAATGGAAATGGGAACATGTGACGATGGATTTTGTGTCCGGATTACCGCGTACGAGAGAAAGCATGATGCAGTTTGGGTGGTCGTAGATAGATTGACAAAGTCTTCTCATTTTTACCCATCGAGATTAGCTATTCAATGGAAAGACTTGCGACTTTGTATATCAACGAGATCGTGAGATTGCATGGGGTTCCAGTTAGTATTGTTTCTGATCGGAAGATTTACATCTCGGTTTTGGCAGGCATTTCAGAAGGCTTGGGTTCTGAATTGAGGTTTAGCACGGCCTTTCATCCACAAACCGACGGTCAATCGGAGAGAACGATTCAGATTCTTGAAGACATTACGGGGGCTTGTTCGATCGACTTCGCGGATTCTTGGGATACTCATTTGCCTTTAGTGGAGTTTGCTTATAACAACAGTTTTCAATCGAGTATCGAAATGGCTCCTTATGAAGCTTTGTATGGTAGAAAGGTAGTGTATTTGTGGTCTCCTGATGGGACGCGTTTGGGGCGTAGATTTGGTTAGTGTGATGGTTGTAGTGATTCGGTTAAAAGGTAAAGCTTATTCGAAATCGTCTAATCACCGCTCAGTCTAGACAAAAAGAACTATGCCGACCACCGAAGGCGAGATCTTGAGTTTCAGTCGGGTGACTTCGTGTTTTTGAAAGTGTCTCCGAAGGTGGGAATCCGAAGGTTTGGTAAGAAGGGAAGAGCTTCCAAGGTTTATTGGGCCTTTCGAGATATTAGATAGAGTTGGGACTCTTGCTTATCGTCTTGCGTTACCGCTCTTTAGGCCGATTGCATGTTGTGTTTCATGTTTCAGCGCTTGAAGTATGTGTATAGTGTGTCTGAAGTGATATATTATATGTCTGAAGACCGCAATATATGACCCAATGTCTATAGACAAAAGAATTCGAGTGAGATGAGGACAGAGGAACAAGGTGAGATTCAGAGGAACAAGAGCATTGTATGGAGGAATCATGAGTGAGGAGTGCGAGGACTTCAGGAAGAGATGGAGAACTTGGGAAGTATAATGGTTGATTCGAGTTCCTGGTTATTCGAGGTAAGTGTTAAATTCGGGTCGAATTTCTTTTAGGGGGAGTGATTGTCACGACCCGAAACCCCGTCCCTATTTTCTTAGTAATAAATAATTATTTATTTATTTACTTGCTTAACTGTTTATTTAATTATTTAGTTAATTAAAAATTTAGGTGTGCATTTTTGTGTGTTATAAAATTTTATGCTTAGCATTTAATTGGTTTTGTGCTAGTATAGAATTGTTGGGTCTTAGTTGTTAGTAGAAAGTATCAGTTTGGGGTAAGTAGTGGAGGAGGGGGCTAAGTGTAAATTTTTGAATTATTATTCACCTTCTCCCTCACTCTTTCACAGCCATTTCTCTCTCTCTCCTTGGGTTATGAAAGGTAAAATCTCCCTTTCCTTCTCTCTTCCTTTCATTCATCTTCCCCCCATTTCCTCTCATTGTTCATGTTATACCAAATGTCTAGATCGTCACTAGGTTCGTGGGAAGCTCAATAGAAGTTGATTTGGTTGAGTTTGGATTCCTTTGAGGTAAGTTACTAAGCCCCCCCTTTAGCTTAAATTGGTCATTTATGTTTTGTGTGAACATTGGATGATGATTTAATGCTTAGTTGTGAATTTAAATGATACTTTGTACCTTTGATCATCTTTTGTAAATGTTGGGAAATGTTGAGATTTAAACCTTGGTTCGGGTCCTTAGTTGATGTTGTTTGAGTTCTTATAGACTTCTATGTCATGTTGAGTGCTTGGGTATGCAATAGAAGGGTGGAATTCGTTGAGTGTAAAGTGGGGTTGATTTGAGTATGAATTTTGGAAGAACCCAGGAATTTCTGCAGATTTTCTCTGTGCGGCGAAGGAGGCGCGCGCTTCCTCTGGAATGAGGCGCGCGCACCCTCACTCTTCCTTTTGGCTATGACCTTCTGGTCTAAGGAGGCGTGCGCATCCTTTTTAGGGAGGCGTGCGCTTCCTCGCTTCCCATTTGATTGATGTTCCTTTTGATTTCAGGAGGCGCGCGCATCCTCTTTGTTTGAGGCGCGCGCTTCCCCTCCCTGTTCTGGTAATAGCTCATTTTTCGTTCAATCTTCGGTAAGTCATAACTTTCTCACCCGGACTCCGTTTTAGGTGTGTAAAACTATCGTTTTAAATCTCTTTTGAGTACTTCGAGATGAGCGGGTTTATTAAATGAAATGTATTGGTTGAGAGTGTTGGTTGGGTCCGTTTGTGATCATGTTTGTAATGTGTTAAGGTGTGTAACCATTGTGCTCTTTTTGAGTAACTTCAAGTGTGATGTTGTTGTTGATTTATCTCTTCATGAGAACTAGTTTGCATCCTTTGTGATGAATTTGGCTTGGTTCCCTACTTTGGAATCAATGCCCCGTTGTTGTTTCAAGCGAGTATTTATTACTATGTGCTTGTATAGAGTCCAGCTGGCATTGTTGTGTGTGTTTTGGGCAGTGATGTATATTATAATGGCACGAGCCCGAGTCCAGTATAATGTACTTCACTGGTAACCTAGTTTCCCCATGTTCAGTGGCCTTGAGTGGGATGCCCCTTCCCGTGATCGTGGTTGGGATGAGCTAGCTCCTATGGTGAGTATTCTAGCTATTGGCTTGGGGTATGACTATGTGTTATTTCCCCCACTACTGGTTGTTGTTGTTACTTGGTTCCGGAACCGACTTCAGCTCGTTCATGCTGCTCAACGGACTCTTCTCAAAGGATGGTGTTCCGTTTATAGAACCTTGGCTCAGTATCCACTTATGAGTGTTTATTTCCGCATTATGTGTTATGTGATGAGTGGACTATATCTTTTGTGTTATATGCATATGTGAATGCCTATTGATTGCTCCTTTGTGATTATCATGTTGGCATGAAATGTAGTTGCATATTAGTAGCTTACTGAGATTTTATCTCACCCCTTATTTGTTTACTGTTTTAGATAAGGGCGTGCATCCGGGATAGGTCACTTATCACAAGGAAGGCGTCGAGGTGGTAAATTCTTTTGGGGTATGTTTGTAAAGGCTACATTATGTAAATGTATAACCTTAATGGGTAGTGTATCCGTGACTTGATCTTGTAACACCTATTTTGGATAATGTTGTGTTCATTCTTTTGCATAAGTTAATGTAGGCCTTCGTGCCAAGTAATTTAGTTGTGAAAGTTATTTAAAAGTAAAGTGGAGGTTTGTACTCCAAAGTGGATTTCGTTTATCTTTATGATAGTTTTCGAAAAGTTTTTGTTGAATGGGATTTATGACGTCTTCCGTGCGCACGTCCCGAGCGTGGGGCCATGTAGGACCACGGGTACGGGGCGCGACAGTGTAGTACTTATAAAGAACTAGTAGATCATATGATGATCATGTGTATGTGATACAAATTATACTTATGGGTACTTGTTGGAGAACAAGTACTGGACTTGACCCACCTATGAGATTTATGTCATGGTCAGATGTCATAATCAAATCTCATAATAGTTATATATTATTTATCCTTAGACCTGAGATTATCATAGTATTCCACATGATGAAGATTATGTTTGACGTACTCAAACGCTACCCCTAACGGGTGGTTATAAAGGCTACGATTGGCATAATCAGATTCATGTAGGGAAGAATGATAAGTCAAGATGGGATTTGTCCCTCTCTAAAGAGAGATATCTGCTTGGCCTCTCGATGAGTGAGATTGATGATAGTGTACGGCCGTACCCAAACGAATTGAACTGTTTAATGTCATTTGATCATATCAATCTACTCGGGATCGAGAAAGCATTGGACAACATAAGTTGACGTGGACCGTGACATATGTCCAATATGATATCGTGTGACAAAAGGAATTGTGATATGTTCTATAAGGATGAACGAACGTCGTTAAGTTATATTAATTGGGTAGTCATGATGGCTTGCTAGAGTCCGCTCATGACTTATGGGGATGACCTTGGTTTGACTCATTGTCAACTTAATATAATCCTATGGGGTCACACACAAAAGGACGAATCAAGAAAAGAAAAAGGCTAAAATTGGGAAAAGCTGAAAAACTGGCAGGCTCGGCCCAAATGGCACGACCGTGCTGTTCTATGCGGACGACCATGCCAGTTCTCAATCTCGACCATGCCATTATTCGCCGAGGGAGGTTTTGGTCAGCATCATTGGCACGTCTATGCCACTTTGTGAGCACTACTGTGCCAGAGTCCCTGGAGGCGGTTTTGGCTAGTTTAATTAGGTTACGGGATTTAGGTCTTTGAGGTCATTAAGGGTTAATGACTAGGGATTATAAATACATCTTTTTACCAGCCATTAAACTAATGCAACCTAGTATGTTTGAGAAACATAATTCTTGATCCAAGATTGTGAATCAAAGATCAAGAACACCAAAAAATCATATAGCCTTTGAAGATTAGAAAAGTGTTTTCTAATGGGTCTAGCAATCCAGATATAGAATGGTTCTAGATATTCGTTCACGTGTGGATACACATAGAGGATACTTGTTTTAGCATCTTAAGTTCGTTTCCTGTGATCGTGATCCGATGAACGCGAAGAACGAGGAGATCAAATCTAAAGCTTGAAGACTTGAATATTTGAAGATCCGAAAAATTTAAACGCTCTACAACGGTTAGTATTCTAAATTCATCTTGCCAATAATTTAATCATCATGAATGGATCTTGGGGCTTAGGGTTTTGTTGATTTCATATTGTCGCCTTCCACTGCGCAAGGTGCCTCAAAACCCAACAGTGGTATCAGAGCCCCATTCATGTATGGTTATTTTAATAATATCATGATTTGACCCCGACCATGTCTTCTACCCTCCATGCAAATACATCCAGATTCCTTTTGAGCAAGGAAATGATATCCTCTCTCTCTTCTGGAGGGAGTTGTCTTCCAATCTTTATTTTCTGCTCGGGGTAGTCTAGGTTGATTAAGACCTCTTTTAACTGATCGACCGGTTTGAGCTCTGGTCCATATCTGAATTCCAAGGTTTCTATAACGATTTGCTTGACCTTCTCCTTGTCCTCACCTTATAAGCTCATATTTTCCATGTCTAGGAGTCGGTCGACCTCAGCCTCGATGTGAGTAGGTTCTGTGGCCCCCAAGCTTGGGACGAGGGCGAGGGTCAAGTCACTCGGCTCATCGGAAGCTGTATTCAGTGAAATAGATCCAAAACTCTCAAGGCCGTAGGTCATCTCGGGTTCTTGTACTGCGTCCTCATCATCAAGTATGACCCATTCTTCTGGGGCATCGTCAACTGCAAGTATTACCCTGAGGTTTGATGTTGAAGTGGTAACTGTGGTCGTCTTGGAAAGAGTGACATTTGTTTTCGGAGTATCTATTTCCATTCTGTTCTTAGTCTTTCTAGACTTCATCACATACTCCAAAAAATGTTTAGGAGGACCCGGCACACATCCTACACCTGCCGGGGTGAGGAATTTCACCCTTTGGTGAGGGAGGGAGGCAACCATTCCTAACTTTCCTTGACTGGGGGAGCCTAGGATAGCATGATAGTCACTCGTCAAGTCCATGACAATGAACGTAACTGTAGCTGAGGCCCTGTAAGGATATTCCCCGAATTCCAACAATAGGTCCACGGTCCCTTTTGCATCTGCTTTGTGGTTTGTGAAGCCCTCCAGCCTTCCATTGTAGGGGGTCAACATGCTGTTCGGCAGTTCCATTTCTTTGAAGGTCTTATAATAAAGCACGTCTTTAGCAGCCCCTGAGTTAATGAGGAGTCTTTCAGACTCACAATTATCTATCCTTCCTTCGATTACTAGCGGTTATTCCCTTATTGCTATGTTCCCGGCCAGCTCGTTTGGTGAGAAACTGATCACCTCTTTCCCTTTGTGAATCCAGGGGAATGTGATATACCTTGCTAAGCTCATGGGTCTGTTCTTTCAACCTGGTGTTTGAGGGTATTTCTTCTCGTACGACTCCAATCAATTTTTCTCTAGGAGGCCTATCCTCTTGCTCTTCCTCTTTTTTTCCTCCCTAGGGCACTTGTTGTCTTTCTTTGCGACATATCAGTTTAGCAACCCTTGGTCAACCCACTTCTGTACTATCTTCTTCAAAGCATAGCAATTCTCTGTCTCGTGCCCATTGTCTCTATGGTAGACACAGTATTTGCTAGTGTCTTTCGGGTACTTGGGGTTTTCTTTAATGGGCCTGGGATTAGGAAGATCCACCAAGTTTATTATTTCCGAGATGGGCTTTGTGAGGGGGGTAAAGATTTTCGTTCCTCTCATTCTATTCTTTCCCCTGTTTCCACCTCCATTAGAACCTTGATCCGAGTCACCAGTTGGCGGCTTGCTTTCGCGATCTCGGTCTCTATCTCCGAACTTCAATTTCTTTTACACCTCTACAATGGCTGTCGCATAGGCCACGTGGTATAATTTTGACTTAGTGGGAGGCTCCCTTACCGACAACTCATAAGTTAGAGGTTCAGACCTTTGTCCGTTGGTGAATCACACTATTATTTCTCTATCGGTTAGTCGCTCTTCAATAGAGTCGGCCAGGCTCCTGAACCTTTGAAAGAAATCCATAGTCAACTCGTTTTTACCCTGCACCATATTAGCCAAGTCAGAGATCCTTTTCTTCCTTGCCCTAGCAGTGGAGAAGTACTTCAGAAATTTACTTTTCAACCTCGGGAAAGAGTCAATGCTTCCCTTTCCTAGATCCATGAACCAAGACCTAGCTGCTTTAGTCAGAGTACTGGCAAAGGCTTTGCAAAGGATATCCTCCTGATTTTACACCAGCGCCATCACGGCCTCAAAAGCTTGGAGATGGTCCAAAGCGTCGGAGTTGCCATAATACTTATCTAGGCTGGGGAGCTTGAGTTGTGGATTAGGTGGATAATCCCGTACCCACTGTGCAAAAGGACGCATCGCGTTGTGGTCACTGCTAGGCCTTCTCTTCCCCTGGTTCCTCTGTCTATTCCTTGCTTTATCTCTGCTTTTACCAGCAACTCGGCTTACTTTCGGGTCACGAATAGATTGTCTGGGTGGGGTACGATTAGCGTAGCAGGTCTCTGTGGAGACCGACGTCAATCATCTTTTTTGCGCCTCTCCCCTAAAATCTTACATCGGGTGATTCGGCTTCTTCTTCCCTTCACTGATTTATTTGATCTCTCAAATCTCTACCTTCTCGATTTATTGGGCCCAGTCGACCTTCAAGCCGACTCGCTCAGTTCTCTTAGGGAGCATCACGTGGATCTTGGTGGCGTCGGCCGTCGGCACGTGGGATCTCCCTGAGGTTACTCTTTCTATCATCCTCATGAGCTCCTCTGGTACTAGAGGGATGTAGGAGATGTGCCATGGAGTGCTCAGGATCATACTCCAAGAGGGCCCTTTGGGCGTCAGCGAATTGCTGGAGAGTCGAGAGGTTTTGTTGAAGTAACGTTCTTCGATCAAAAGGTTGTGGTCTTGAAGGGCCAGCCCCACTATTCTGGGGTCGTGCGGTTGTTCTCCTCCTCCTTCCATAAAGTTGAGTAACTTCAGGCGGAGGCCCTCTTGAGCGGGTATGCATACCGCCTCCTTGAGGTTGAGGCGGAGGAGGGAGCCCTTGATTCAGAGCGACGTTATTGGCCACATTAGGTGGTGGCGGATTGATATCACCTTCAGGCGTAACACTTCCTGTTGTCCGTCGGCTGGTATTTCAGCCATGAGGAGATTGTGGTTATCCGGACAAAAAGTTCTCCGATCGAACGTTTCCCGGCAATGGAACCAAACTGATGCTGCCAAAAACGTACCGGATCAGCCTTTCGTCCAACAGTTCGAATAAATCTAGCAATGAGAACTCCTCAAACGGATCTACATGCACGAAACAATAAAAAGTGAACTAGACGGGGCTTCACCGGTGAAGACCCTCCGGTGTGAGAGTAAGAATATGTTTTGTATGTGATAAAACAAAGAGAAATCAATTGGCTAAAGTAAAAGCCAAGAATTTCATTACCCGTTACTTGTGTTGAGGGCATGTTTATATAGTCGTAGGTGAATTAGTCGTGACTTGTTAAGGAAGTCAGAGAACTCGTGTTGATGTAGAACTTGTATTCTCGGGAGACAGAATCCTGATAAGGAAGATCGTTATCCCAGTTATCTTGTAGATGAGGTCTCCTTGTTTAGATAAGGATTCTATGTATTTGTGTAGAGCTTGGATTCTACTTGCTGATTCTGCGTTATATTAAGGATATGACTTTATTCCTAGGAAATCGGCACAAGTCGGCATACGATCCACACCTCGGCATATGTTTAGTTGGGCTAGGTCCTTGATTCATGGGTTGGGCCCGTGTACGTCGCGGCCCACCAACTCGATCAGTACATGTCGTTCAATTAACTATTACTATTAATTATATTATTTAATCATAATAATTAATAGATATGTTAACTATTACTATTAATACAATTAAGTTTTTTTGAAATATTCACACAACAAACTTAAATGTACTTTTAAATTAGTTAAAAAAACATAATTACTACAACTATGTACAACTATGTACAACTATGTACAACCAAACCTATGAAAATATTTTGATTAATTTAAAATATACATATATTTTCAATAAAATTATTATGTTAATTTATCAATTAAAAACATCAAAAAATAAAAATATAAAAATATTAACGGAATAGATTCCGTGTGGGGCACGGGTTACCTACTAGTTAATTTAATGTAGGTGCTTGTGGAGTTGTGAAATACTTGAAAAGGAGCCACAAACAATTTAAGAAAGATCAAGAGGGAAAAGGTGTGATTGACACGATGAAGCAAA
Organism: Campanula takesimana; assembly: GCA_026119855.1. NCBI lineage: Eukaryota > Viridiplantae > Streptophyta > Magnoliopsida > Asterales > Campanulaceae > Campanula > Campanula takesimana. The sequence continues at coordinate 777,861 of JAOWBW010000605.1, read as the reverse complement.
AAGTGAGATAATTTAGAAGTGCACTTTGAAAGAGAAATGTTTGTTTGAAAGAAATAAAAGACCAAATTAAGATTGGTCACTAAGAGGAGAAGTAAAATTGTATTTTTATTCCTCACTACCTCTACCATTAAACTAAAATTTAGTAAAGTTTATTTCGGTAGAAATTATTTAAAAAAATAAGAAATCTATCACTTGCTCTCATATACTCCATTAGTTCATTTTATGTTTTAAAAAATGAGCACAATAATAAAAAAAAAACTTTTTATTAAAAATATATAAAATTGTATGAGTGTTATAAGTATAAAAAGTGATTAGTTATTGTTAATGAATAGTTATTGTGAGTAAATTACATAAAAACTTCAAATTTATTTGTGAGAATAATAAAGCAGCAAAACTATAATGAGTAAACCATGGTTAGCCTGATGACTGAGGTTTATTTAGACATGCCCGGTTCCCGGTTCGCCAAACATTAAAATTGTGTATGAACCGTTAACTTATGGTTTTTTTTCTCTTGATAAATAAAATATTTTGAGCAGTTTTTAAACAATATTTTTATTTATATGTTTTTGATACATTATAAATTATTTTACTTTACATAAATATAAAGGAAATTTTGAATTACATATTTTTTAAAGAAATTAACGAGTGTGAGTGGGATGAAAATATTTTGAAAAAAAATAATACGGTAACCTTATAATTTTATTAATATTAAGCAAATTTACATAGAGTGAGACAACCAACCTTTCCCTTTTATATTTAAGTAAGACATTTGGGAGACTTACCTTAAAAATTTCTAAAGTATTTTAAATTGATACACTGCTGGCCTAAACCGACGGTCTGTACCGCCGGTTTTGAAAGTCAAACCGTCTATAAACAGTAAACCACCGGCTCACAATTCACTCAGTTCAACCGTTCATCTAGTTCAACATTTTCAACGGTGTGTATATTTAGACGCATTAGGACAAGAAAGTAACACATGGTATGGTTATATGGATAAGCTCCAAATTTTTTATTTGTCTGTCAATCTAATCTAATGAGTCCAAAGCTACGGGTACGTACAACCTGCCGTGTTAGTATTATTTATTTTGTGACTCAAAACGTGTGGCTTTCATTCATCTCAAAAACTTCTTCTGTCCCGCTAATAATTCATTTTAGAAATCTATCACTTGTTCTCAAATTTTTAAGATAACCATTTATAGGTAAAGAGTGAAGTAAAAAATATAAAAAATAATAAATTGAAATTTATAAATATAATAAGTGAGCCCATAATAAAATTATATAAAAATATACACTCACTTTATTAGTATGAAATCTTTTTGAGAGATGTCATTGTACTCAAAGCAAACAATAATATATTAATATGGAGTAGCGAGGTGGTGGCATTCCCAACACATAACGCTCTCTCTATCTCAGAGTAAGAAACATATTTTTCTTTTTGGTTTGTTACCATTTGGAGGTTTCTTGAAGGCCAGTGTTCGGTCGTGTCCAAGTGTAACTAGGAAAGCGTTTGTGCGTTCGTAAGAGCTTTGATTGGAGATTTGGTTTAGGATTAGACATTTTTAATCAAGATGTATTAAACTCTTTTATTGAAGCAAACAAATCGTTAACGATTGTACGTCTTTATAAATATTTATATTTGGGATGAATCTTCAACTATTATGGAACACCGTCTTCTTAGTTTTTATTCATGCAATTAGTGTTTTTTATGCTTAAAGAAAATAATACTCTCTCTCTCTCTCTCTCTCTCTGTACCAAAAAGATAGTCTCATTTTGACTATTAATGGTCAACAAAAATGAACTTTGACCAACCATTGACGACGATCTAATCATTCTAGTGAAATTTCAAAATTTGTAATTGATAAATCATTAAGTGATTTATTAATAACAATTTTTAGAATTTTATTTTGATTATTAAATTAACACTAATGTTTGGTCAAAGTTTATTTTATTGACCATAAAAATTCAAAATAAGACTATTTTTCTGAGACATGGGAAGGAAGTATATACCACCACGTCAACTACACGTGTTGGGCCATATTCACCGGATATTCTCTATTAACGGCTTCCAACCACAAGCTTTCAAAATCAGAAGAAAACATTTTCGACTAAAACTAATAATTTCAGTGATTTTGACACCCCTCCCCACTTTTGGATAGTATTGACACTAATTACGTGTAAGGATAACAAACTTCGCCACAATTATTTTTAAAATAAAGGAAAAACTGCAAATATAATACCTGAACTATTGAGGTTATTTTGGATTTGGTACCTGCACTCTCATTTTTTGCACCCATCATACCTAAACTCTAATTTTGATTGTATCTGTCATACCTACCACTAACGACATTCATTTTTTCCGTTAAGTTAGTCATGTGTCATACATGTGATCAATTATGCAGGGGTAAAATAGGAAGACCACCCCTCCCCTCCCTCATCTCCTTCCTCCCTCATCTCTCTATCTCTTCCCGGCTTCTCCCATTTTTGGGTTAAAGATCAACGACAACTGAAACCAAAATTTTTAAAATCCAAATCAAACTGAAACCAAATTTTTTAGATTTGGTTGCTTTGAGATGGTTTTGGAAATTTGAGTGGTGAGACGAGAAGCAGATTGACCGTGGCGAGAATTTTGGGGAAGCTGGTGAGATTTGCATGCATTTGTTGGGCTATGAACCCATATTTCTATCATTATCTTGGGAAATAAATTTGGTGTTTAATTTCAGAAATTTAGTTTTTATTTTGGATTTTTTTGGGGTGGTTTGTGGAAACCAAATTTTTGGAGAGAGAAGGCGATTTTAGGGGGATTTTTCGCCAGAAATTTTCCGGCGACCATATCTCCTGCACCGGTGACTATTTTTCCGATCCCAACGGTCAGAATGTACGCCTAAGTGATGCGAACATACCCCAGAAGTTTGAAGACGATCCAACGGTTAACGAAGCAGGAATTTCATTTTTTCTTGTCCGATTTTGGGAGGTGACGAATTTTGATTTTGTTTCGATTTGTGGTGTTTTGATTGAAATTTCTCGCCCTATTGCTTGTTACTGCGGGCGCCTAGGTCATCGTTACTAGCAATCGGTGATGGTAATGGTGGTGAAATGAGTTCTGACAATCAGAGATGGAGAAGAAGGCCATCTATGGTGGTGATGTTCGCCTGAGAAGATGAAGAGCGCCGGAGGATTGAGTTGGAGGATTTTTTTCTGGGTTGGTGATGAAGGAGAAAGGGTAGGTTTCCTATTTTACCCCTGCAAAATTGATCACATGTATGGCACATGACTAACTTAACGGAAAAATAGATGTCGTTAGTGGTAGGTATGACAGATACAATAAAAATTAGAGTTTGGGTACGACGGGTGCAAAAAATGAGAGTCCAGGTACCAAATCCAAAATGACCCCAATAGTTCAGGTACTATATTTGCAGTTTTTCCTAAAATAAATGTCATAATTTTTAATTTTGGGACCCGGCTCATAGCATAGCATGTTTGATAATCCTATTAAGCTCTTGATTTATAATACTTAAAGTTCAAACTATTTATCAACAATTTTTTATTTACTCTCTTTCATATATTTTTTTAAATTACTCAATGTTATTACTGTTAGAAATTGGGGTTGGGTGTATTGATAATCCTGGATATTTGATCGAATAGTGTATAATCCACTTTCCGAATAAAGTATTTCGACCCTTTATTGCCTGATTATCACGAAATCTTTATTGGGATAAGACAATCAAACTTTCTGTTTCTGGGCAAAGAAGACAGAATAAAACTAGAAAATTGGTTGAATTTTTCGTAATGTTAAATGAGACTAAAATCTGTTTATATACAGATGGATATCAGCAGTAAACAGACACAGTTGTTAGCAACCATTGTGTCTTTAGGATTTGGCGGGTAACAGTCACAATTGTTAGCAAACGATTGTGTCTTTTGGTTTTGGCGGGAAAAAACGGGTAGTACATTTGGAACACCAACTATACCGTCTGGGGCGCTGCCCCTTTACCCCGCAAGGGGCGCTGCCCCTTGACCCCTGCTACTTTATCGTGGTGGAAGACATATTAACTCAAACGAGTGTGTACTCCACACTTTTCCTTACTCATATCTGAGCCTAATATGAAATCGCACTGGTCTCTAGTAAATCACAATTACATAAAATCGCTAATGACACTAAAATCACCAACAATTACTTTCTTTAGTTGAAATATTTTATGTTTTCGTACAAATTAAAATGTAAATATTTTATATTAGAAAATTTGGTAACATTTTGATAGAGTATCATAATTAAATTTTATTCAATTTTTTTTTTGTCAAAATTTAATAAAATTGATCAAAACAGTGAAAATTTTATTAATGTGGGAAAATGAGAGTACCTATAAGAAATGCGCAAATATTATTATTATTATTGATCTAAATAAAATATACTTGACAAATAATATTTTTTTTTGGAATTATATTTTATTCATTTTTAACAAAAATGACTATTTGTTTGAGAATAAACGGAAAAAAAAAAATCAAGTGAAAATAAATGGGACTATTTTTTTAGTGTTTATTTAGGGTTTTGATTAAATTCATATGTATGTAGTTTGTTATTACCAAACAATTTAAAGTTTATAAAATTCAACAATTTAATAGTTTCAGCTCTACAATTTCAGAGGTTAATTTAAATTTCCCCAAGCAGGCTTCAGCCTCTCACACCAACTCTTACCAGTTCTTTATTTACCAGCCCTTGTTGGTCAACAGATCGAAAGAGCTTTGGCTTTTTTTTTTTTTTTTTTCTTCTTATTTTTACTTTTAAATAGAATCGGAATATAAGTGTTATTAGTTGAATTGGAGTATTTAACTTAGATGTATACTAGATGAACACCCGTGTTTTTTTAGCACACTGAAAATTATTAATTATTATGTCTCTGTATTAATCAAGGATCGCTCGGTGTACCATGCGTGCCTAGACTCTTAGTCAAAACTCTAACAAAATACTCCCTCCGTCCTAAAATAATCTTCTCATTTGCCATTTCTCATTGTCCCAAAATGTTCTTCACATTTCTACAACTTAGCTTAAAAGTGCATAACTAAAACATGGCTAGCGAAGCAAGTGCTCATATCCTTAAAAAGTTTGAATAGTCAAACGCGAATATCATTTTGGGACGGAGGGAGTAAAAGGCATATTTGAAACCTTAGAGATGAAAGTGTCAAATATTAAATTAGGTGAATGTCTCTTGATACTCATTCGTAAGTTAGGGGTGTAAAAGATTGAAATATTGAAGAGCAACTCCCCTATCATAACACGTGTAACAAATTATCCATCTCAATTCTCAGCAACAAATATCATTACCTCCTTTTCAATTTATTTTCATATTTGTAGTACTCCCTCCGTCCCTATTTAAGGTTTTTAGTTTGACTTTGCACGCTTATTAAGAAATCAAGTGAAAAACAAAGAAAGAAAAATGGGTCAACAATAGTAGGGAGGTGAGGATATAATTGTCCAAACACTATTCATAAAACAAACGGATGAAAAGTAAGGTATGCAAGTAATGGTTTTTTTGTAATTAAATGAACTTTTTGAGGGTAAGATTCTTCAAAGCACTATTCACATTTTGCCATTTTAGGAATAAAGCAACTAAGAATCTTAAACTGGGACACACCAAAAAAGAAAGTAAGAACCTTAAACTGAGACGGAGGGAGTAGTAGTATACTCCGTCCCAATAAAAGTGAAACTTTTGATCAACTTAATTATGCTTTTGACAAATAATTTAAATAAAAAAATATGTTTAAAAAAATCTAAAAGTTGTTATTAAAAATTTTATCAATCGGGATACAATAATTATTTTAAATTTTCATTAGGATCATATTTTTTTTCTTAAAATTATTTGTCAAAGTTCAATCAAGGTGACTAAACATCTCACTGTTAATTCCTTCCAAAAAAAAAAAAAAACATCTCACTGTTACTGGCACGTGTGTCTGTTCTTTAAGTGAAATTCATGATATAATAGTTGATTAAAGTGACTATTTTCCTACTGACTACGCTTGAAAAGTATTTCTGCATATAGTGGGTCTTAGTTGCTGCAAGTTCCATTCCTTAGTCTTCCTCTTGAGTAATGTCGGGACTTACAAAGAGTTTATAAGATTATAAGTTTTCCTTGGCTTGTGTATCAAATGTTACTACCTCCTCTCAAAGTAAATGTCCAATGTTTGCTTTGATCAAGGGGAAAATCACACATTTAATTAGGTAGGGATGGAGTTACAAAAATCACAAAATTAATAATGCATCATCAATCACATAATTATAAAGAAACTGTATATAACATACGATAATAGATAAATTTATATGTCCAACGACATATTCCCTTTTTCTCAAAAAAAAAAAAAAAAAAAAAACCCGACATATTCCTCTTACAAATTTTGAAACACTTCTTTGTATATCACATTGGTTGTAGAATTGCTTATCCGACCATCATTGCCAACAATAAGAACTTTCAATTTTTTGCTTTTCACCCTGGAGATGGCCACATAAAGTTGACCATGGCTAAAGACTGGTCTAGGTAAATACAGTCCGACTTGCGAAAGAGACTGCCCTTGACTTTTGTTTTAGGGCTGATTTCATCAATGAAATTGTGTTGCAGTGCCATCTCTACAATTTGAAAGAAACATAAGTATTAAAAAAGCCAACAAATGCATTTTAATTTCTTAATCTTTCTTAACAGTCAAACCAAAAAAATATGTGTATGGATACATATACACACACAGAGAGAAAGAGAAAAATTTACCAACTCCATTGTTATGGTAGGACAAAGATAATGGAGATTGTGGTGACTTCAAGAGTTTGAGAAAGTTGTACCCAAAAAAAAAAAAAAAAAAAAAAAAGAGTTTGAAGAAGGAACTGAATGGATGGCTCTACTGGTGTGTAGTTTTGTGTTAGTCGTGGTTGTATAAATGGAATTACCAACCATTGTTCCAATAATTTTTGATATATAAAGAGAAGACATAAGCGCAAATAAATCATGAACAGAGTCTCACGTTTACTCAGTGTAAAAATTCTTATTTATTTAACATCACAAATATCATTAGTAACACCACACGGAGCTGTTGAGAAAATAAAAAACAAACAGAAAAAATTATAAAATAACCGTCCATTATTCCTGGGTAATTACTGAGTTTATAATAAGTTTCATTATCAAAGAGTTGTGAAATTGTGTGAATGCAAGAAAGGAATCACATAAATTGGAAACACAACTTACTTGGATTCAGCAATAGTTGAAAACCCAATCGCAGCAGTAATTATTATCAACAACCCACCATTTTAAAGTTTAATCGTATAGAGAGAAGGAGAGAGGAGAGAGAGAGAGAGAGAAAGCATCTTTTTGAGCTAGACTTTTATCTTCCAAACTTTTAGTATTCCACATTGGATAATACTCTTAACTCATGCTTTGAAAATGTATAGTTGCTGCACCATTAGACTTCCCACAGTGGTAGTAATTGAGCGGGAAAAAATGCAAGGAAAATCCGCCATGTGGCAAGAGTGACATCAGCTGGTTTCTCTTTTAGTATATTGTAATAGATGAAAATTTTCTTTTAAGTGAATCACGCTTAAAAAAACATTCAATTTTACTAGGCTTAGGAGCCGGCGAGCATGTAAAATGCGTGAATTGGGTCGTAGCTTATAAGCCGTCGAGCATTTTATTCGTTTGGTCATCACCAAATCAACATAAACTATCATCTCCACAAATTTTGGAAAATAGTATATACGTATTATGATGTCGAAATCTATATATATTAAAAGCTGAAGCGGAGGGATGTGGATTCGCCACGTGGACAATTTTTGCTAAAGGTTGCTTTTGGTGAAGCCATGTCATCACCACCTTAAACTTTAAGTGACTTTTGATATTCTTCTTATTAGCTAATAATATTAGTTAAAGATATTAGTTATTATATAGGTTAACTAATATTATTAATAGTAATAGTTAACTTATATATTTACATATATAAGTTAACTATTACTATTAATAGTATTAGTTAACCATAATAGTTACTATATAAGTTAACTATTACTATTAATAGTATTAGTTAACCATAATAGTTACTGTTTAAGTTAACTATTAGAGAAAAGTACTTTTTTCGTCCATGAACTTATCTATTTTTTACTTTTTGGTCACCAAACCATTTTTTTTTTACTTAAAAATCCTCAAACTACGTTTTTTTACTTAAAGAGTACTTCCGTCAATATGTCGTTTATTGCACCGTTAACATGGCTGATATGGCATGATGACATCATTTTTTTGTTCTTATGATGCTTACTAAGCAAATAAACATTGGATTTGAATTTTCCACTTAAATTAAGGGATGAAAGTGTAAATTCTTGAAAGAAAAAAAAAGTTACTCACCATCTTCCTCATCTCTGTAGCCACCACCATAACCGCCCCCCACAGCTTTCTCACCATCACCACCATCACAATCACCACCACGCCACCACTACCAAAATCAAAATACCACCCATATTCACAAAGCAACACTTTTATAGCATCAAAATCTAAACATTATAAATCAATAAATAAATAAATAAAAATCCTTCAAAATCTCATTTGAAATCCTTCACACCCACCACCACTACCACCATCATCCTAACAGCCACCACCACTACCATCATCCTCACACCCACCACCACTACCACCATCCTCCCAGCCACCACTACAATCAACATCACCATCCACCCAGCCAAATCATGAAGAAATAATTAAATACCAAAATACACTTTAAAATTCAAGATTAAAATTACAAGAAAGAATCCCGTTTCCACTACAAAATTATCTCCCAGAAAATTACCAAAAGAGACTTTCAAACCCACCCACCCACATTCCTAACCTTAAGAATTCAATTCCATAAAACCCAAAACCTAATTTGAAAATCAGGAGGGGCCACCCGTGCGACCTTCAATTTTGATGAAACCCAGAATCGCCTTCATGTTTTTCTATAGCTCAGTTCGACTTTTGGAAAGGGTGAAGGTGATAGGCAATGGAATTAGGTTCGATCAAAAATTTGCAGAGGAAGTGTGAGGGTGGGGGTCGTCCGTCGGTGGAGGAACAGGGAAACAGAAATCGACTTCATGAAACCCAGTGGTGAGAGAAAGTGGCAATGACAGAGGTGGGGGGTCGTGCAGGAATTTGAAGCCGACGAGGGCGGTGCCGGAATCACGCTATTCGTCCCTACCGAAGAGGCCTTCGCCGATCTACATGCGACGGCGAGGTTCCAGTCATTGCCGGCGGATAAGAAAGCCGTCGTGCTCAAATTCCACGTGCTACACTCCTACTATTATGAAATGAGATGACAGAGGTGGGGGTGAGGAGCGAGACGGCGTCGGAGGGCGACGGCGACGGAAGAGTAGGGTGAGGGGGAGGGCGACGGCGGCTTTGTAAGTCTGATGAGAGAGAGAGAGAGAGAGAGAGAGAGGGTAAGTGGGCTTTTAAGTAAGATTTGTTTTAAATAATGAGTCAGCATGCCACATCAGTTAATTTAACGGAGAATCTAACGCCTAAGTGACAGAAGGACTCTTAAGTTAAAAAAACGTAGTTCGAGGATTCTTAAGTAAAAAAAATGATTTGGTGACCAAAAAGTAAAAAATAGATAAGTCCAGGGACGAAAAAGGTACTTTTCTCTTAACTATTACTATTAATAGTATTAGTTAACCATAATAGTTACTATATAAGTTAACTATTACTATTAGTAGTATTTGTTAACCATGATAGTTACTATATAAGTTAACTATTACTATTAGTAGTATTAGTTAACAATGATAGTTACTATAAAAGTTAACTATTACCATTAATATATTAGTTAACTATTATAGTTACCATATATAAGTTAACTAATACTATGAATAACATTAGTTAACCATAATATTTATTATATAAGTTAACTTTTATTATTAATATTATTAGTTAATTATAATAGTTATTATATATATTAACTATTATTATTTATAATATTAATTAACCAAATCTTACGTCTCATGAAACGATGTCAGCATTGCCCCTACAACTAAGAGGCTATTTATTTTTCTCATTCTTACTTAATAGTATTAGCTAATTTTATTAGTAACTATATATGATACTATTATCTTTAATTCTTTATTTTAAAATAAAAGCTATTGTACAAGACATATTTGATAGTATTAACCAATGTAATGCTCTCTCCGTCCCGGAGTAAGAGTCATACCCCTCATTTGCACGCTTATTAATAAATATTGGAAGTGATGTAAATGTTGTGAGTGTAAAAGTAAAGTAGGAGAGAGAATGAGCGAGAGAGAATATTGAATTGATTGGTGTTGTGAGTATAAAAGTAAAATATGAGAGAGAATGAGTTGGGTGAATAGTAAAGATTCTTTGCCATTTTAGGAATATGACTCTTACTCTGGGACGTACCAAAATGGAAAGTAGGACTCTTACTCTGGGACTAAGGGAGTAACTTTAGAATATTTAAGGTATGAAGATCGATCGTGAACGTAGCACACAAGAATCCTAACTATGTTAGGAAAATGTATCGTTTATTAGCTCTGAGACAATGTTCTTATTTCAATAAAATAGATACTCCTTCTGTCCTGGAGTATATGTCCACTTTTCCTTTTTAGTCTGTCCCAAAGTATATGTTCACTTCCAATAATGGTAAAGAATCTTTACTATTCCTCCCACTCATTCTCTCTCATGCTTACTTACTCACAACATCAATCAACTTATTATTTCTCCTCACTCATTCTCTCTCTTAGTTTACTTTTATAGTTTTATACTCACAACACTTACATCATTTCCACCATTTCCATGCAAATGAGAGAGTATACAATACTCTGGACGGAGGGAGTACGTCTTATTCGAACAAACAAAAAAAATGTCAAAAATGTGATTTGTGAGATGAATTTAAACTTGAGGAGTGAGACTTAACCAAACATAAAAGGTAGGCAACAAAATTAACTTGTTTTAATTAAGTGGGTCAGTCACCTGCTGGAATAAATGGATTATTATAAAATAAAGAAATGAATCACATTTAAATGGAGGACGAGAGTCGACTACGTTTCCATTACAATCAATTTCAGTCTTTTCCTCCTTGCAGCTTTCCTGGAAAGTTCACAACAAAATCCATTTCCTCCTGCATTTTCTCAAGAAAATTCCCCTCTTTTCTTCTCCATACTATCATACTGATCATCTTGTAAACTGTAATAAACAAACAAACAATCCATCACTGTTGACCCAATTGGGCGCAACACCAAGATAATCGGGTCTCAGAAATAAAGATTCCAATTTCCATTTCTGGGTGTACTTTCCTTTCTTTGATTGTTCATGTTTCCTCAATTATAACGCACTGTTTTGAAGAAAAACCATACCCAAACCCCCAATATTGTTTTCTCTTTCTGGGTTTTGGGAGACATTTTTTAACAATCCCAAATTCCCAATTCTTTTTTTCTGGGGTTTTGGGCATTATTGAACGGCCGGTGGCTGGAGGTGGACGGCGGCGGTCAATTTATAGAGAAGAGTGTGGGTTTAACCGCGATTGAGAAGTAATTAGGTGGGTGATAATAGAGAGAGATGACGATTGAATCTATGCCTGGAAGTTCAGGGTACTTGGAAGCAGGGATAGGAGGAGATGATAAGAAGATTTCTTATTTCAGTAATTCTTATGTTTTGGGTTTGACCTTTGTTGCTGGTATTGGTGGTCTTCTCTTTGGCTATGACACTGGTATTTCTTTCTTTCTTTCTTTCTTTCTTGCTTTCTTTCTTTCTTTCTTTCTTTCTCTCTTTCTCATAATTTGTAGTATTTGTGTGTGACAATTTCTTGTTCTGATTGTGTTTGAATTTCTGGGTTTTTGTTTGTTTGTCATACTGGTATGATCAAGCCTCAATTTTTTTGTTGTTGTTGTGGTGGTGTATGTCTGTTTGGGTTTTGTCTATGTATATTGTGTGTGATGATTTCATGTTGAACTTTTGTTTTGGATTTTGATAACATGTACTAGTACAACCTTTCTATGTGTTTTTTCATGCTTAAATTCTGTTTGCCTATGTTTGTGAGAATTTAATGTGTTTTGTCTAGGTGTGTGACAATTTATTGTGTTTTGTCTAGCCATCTAGGTGTGTGACAATCAAGTTTAACTTGTTTTATGAGATTTGATACTCTGTAAACTTTTACCCCACAATTGACACCGATAAATACTGAAATGGACATTAATTTTGTGAGTGAGGAAGGGAGGGAGAGAGTATAAAGCTTTGCACTTTCGTCTTTGTTCGTTTCTCCATGTTTGTATTGGTCTTAAGCATTAGTCATGACTTGTTACCGAAACTATTACTCCCTACGTCCTAAACCGTCCCTTTTTTTTAACAAGTAAATAAAAGTGTGTACCAATAGTTGTCCATTTGAAGTTACTATGACCACCTGTCATAAAATATCATTTTCCAAAACATACATGCGATGTTATAAGTCGACAAAACATACTTATGGGCCACTAAACTTGTACAAGTTCACCAGGTTGGCCACCAAACTACAAAACTTACAAATCAAGTCACTTAACTACTCATTCCTTCCAATGAGGTCACAAATACTTTTGGGCCACCAAACTCATACAAGTTTACCATGTAAGTTACCCAGCTACAAAACTTACCGATCAATTATGTCAACAATTATTTTTGGGCTGCTTGGTATGAATGAAAAGTTTAGTGACTTGATTGGTAAGTTTTGTAGTTAGGTGATTTACGTGTTAAACTGATATAACCCATGCAACAACAACGCCTTAGTCCCAAAATGGTTTGGGTTCGGCTAACATTAATCGTCGTATGGACTAGTCAGTGAAGAGGTGAGAAAAGAATAATGGGGGAGATGGTAAAAATTTTTTTAAAGAATGTGAAAATTAATATGATAATATAAAAATGAAACGAATGTGGAGAAATCAAGAGAAACAAGACTAGAAGAACATTCAAGAGATAATAATAATAATAATAAAAAACATCAAATCCCATCATCCACATGATTGTTCCCCATTAACTCTCCATCTTCAATGCCATATTTTCTTCAATCAATTAGACTCATATCACTTTCAAGCACCCCTATCCATGTTTTCGTATGCCTTCACTATTCTCCACTCTTCAAGCTTCCTTGCTGACGCATCACTTGGTCTCCATCTCACATGGCCAAACCACCTAAAACCTTAGGTGATTCTTCCTCATCTTATCTTCACTTGATGCGATTCCTACTTTCTCCCAATCACCTCATTTCTCGACCAATCCTTTCTTCTAGGACCACATATCAACTAAAGCATAAGCATCTCCGCAACGTTCATCTTATTAACGTGACACTGTTTCACAGCCCGACACTCAGTGTCATAAAACATTGTAGGCCTACTTATTGTATTGTAGAATTTTTCTTTTAATCTATTGGGCATGTCGGGATCACATAGAGACCGTGTGACCCAAAAATATGTTTTTCATGTCTATAAGGAGGAGTAAGTAAGGGCACTTGATCATCTTTTTCAAAAATGTCTTTCAAAATCAAAATGGACAACCAATTTGGGATGGAGGGAGTACTAGTATACAAATTTTGTTCAAAATTGTTTGACTTGAAAAGTATGTTAGTGTCCATTGCTAAAAAAGTATACTAGTTCATCATAAAAAAATAGGGGCCTGGCGATTGTTCAAAAACGGACCCTTGTTAAATGAGTGTCCAGTTTGACTTTCAAAAGTTTATTTCTAAGCACTTTTATGTAAATGCTCTTAGTTTTACCATTGAAATCATGGTTGTAAATTAGAACATGGTGATTACGAAGGAGAATTTAATGCTTGACCCCAAAATGTCATTCATTCAAGGACAAAGGGAGTAGTAATTTGGAAAGTTCTTTACTGATTTAACAACAAAAATGGAAATAATATGACACTATTCGGATCATAGGATTACCAGTATTTATTGATTAGGAACTTGGACTATCGAAAATCAAAAGCTATTAAGGACTTCCTTTTCAAGATTATTTATTATGGTAGTATTAACTTTTCAACCTGCTGTTGCTCCATCCAATATTGTCTGTCATTCTCATAGAGTTCTTATTCCCATATCTTATATCTTATAGCTTGTCATTCCTTAATGCTGAGTTTACCACCTCACATATAAAAATGAAGTTGATTATCAAACATATTTATGTGTAATTGGTTGTTCTACGGGTAGGTATATACTCTTAATGTATTTGAGTTTTCATTCTTTGAGTCACACCAAACAAGTAAATTACTTCCACTCTTTATTAATAAGCTAGTACAAGAAATCATCTAATCACTCTATAGACCCCAATTTTTTCTTGGAAACCCCTTAACAGCTGCCAATTTCTTCCAAGTACTTGCCTGGTGTTGGAATCTTCAACTACGTAGACAACTAAATTTTTATTTGGTTTCTTATCAATCCTAATTTCTACTTGGTAATTACATGTGATGATTATTCCAATTTGTATTCATTAAATCATGTGCGAGAGCTGGTTGCATGTGTAAAATTATCTTTTTGCCCTTTCTCAAACAGCCAAATTATGTCGACACAGTTTATATTTTTTTCTTTGCGTTACGAGTTTCTATAAACATTGTCTTTATCCATAAAGACTGCCTCCCCCCCCCTCTCTTTTGTATGACCTCTATGGCTTTGCCTCCTCATGTTTCTTCTTTTAAGACAACTATGACTTAAGAATGTGGTACTTTATTGACGTATTTGTATTGATTGCAGGGGTCATATCAGGAGCCCTTCTCTATATTCGTGATGATTTTGAGGCGGTCAATGAGAGTAGTTTCCTCCAGGTGCAAACTCATGTCCTGCTGGCTGCCACTTACTCGACCCTCTTGATGACATGCCCTTCTTAGCAACTACCTCCGTCCCGCAAAGATAGCCCCACTTTAACTTTCCTGGTCAACTCAATCAAACTTTGACCATAATTTAATAAAAAAATCCAATTTTTGTTTCACCGTTAGATACTATCCTTAACAATTATTAGAATTGCAGGGACAGTTGATTTTCCATTAAATAACGGTCAAAGATTAATTGAGTTGACCATGAACGTCAAAGTGGGACTATCTTTCGAGGACGGAGTGAGTATTAGAGTTATCTTGTCAACCTTTTGAAGTGCTTAAACTTGTAATTTATGCAGGAAACCATCGTCAGCATGGCTTTGGTCGGTGCGATAATCGGAGCGGCAGCAGGTGGTTGGATAAACGATTTTTATGGACGTAAGAAAGCTACTCTTCTTGCTGATGTTGTCTTTGCAGTTGGGTCACTTGTCATGGCAGCTGCTCAGGGTCCCTACATTCTTATATTTGGACGGTTCTTGGTTGGCTTGGGTGTGGGTGTAGCTTCTGTTACTGCTCCCATGTATATTGCTGAAGCTTCCCCTTCAGAGATAAGGGGAGGTCTTGTTGGTACCAATGTGCTTATGATTACTGGCGGACAGTTTCTGTCCTACCTTGTAAATCTTGCTTTCACGGAGGTTAGATTCTTCTTTCTTCTTTCGTTTGATCCGCCTTCCCTTACTGTAGAATTATCATTTTTTTTCTCGAAAAAAAAAAGTACTCCCTCTATCCCTAAATGAATGTCCATTTTCAAGAAATTGTTGTCCCAAAATGAATGTCTTTCGAAAATAACTTTGTTTTTAAAAGATTTTTTCACCAATTTTTTTGCTAGTCTCTTTATACTTGCAAAACTAAATGTTTGGTGTGGGTGTAGCTTCTGTTACTGCTCCCATGTATATTGCTGAAGCTTCCCCTTCAGAAATAAGGGGAGGTCTTGTTGGTACCAATGTGCTTATGATTACTGGCGGACAGTTTCTGTCCTACCTTGTAAATCTTGCTTTCACGGAGGTTAGATTCTTCTTTCTTCTTTCGTTTGATCCGCCTTCCCTTACTGTAGAATTATCATTTTTTTTTTCTCGAAAAAAAAAGTACTCCCTCTATCCCTAAATGAATGTCCATTTTCAAGAAATTGTTGTCCCAAAATGAATGTCTTTCGAAAATAACTTTGTTTTTAAAAGATTTTTTCACCAATTTTTTTGCTAGTCTCTTTATACTTGCAAAACTAAATGTTTGGAAAGAGGGTTACATGATTACAAACAAATCTTTGCCACTAAATTGTATAAAACATAGAGATTTTCTGATGTCCCTTAAAATGAAATTTCGACATTCATTTAGGGACAGAGGGAGTATGAAGATTGTTTCGGTACGGAGGGAGTATAACAAGTTGACCTTAATTCCGTAGTTTTAAGATAAACTGACACTGTTTTTTTAGCTTCTCAGGTAATCGTTGATATCATAATTCCCTGCTATGCTTTAAATATTACTTAATACTATAATTAAGAAGAGTTAGAATGAGATACCTAATCTCCCTTTTGTGATCTAAGTTTTAAAATAGACTTCCATAAATGCCCTAGTTCCAGACTAAACATAAGGTTGCCAGTTTCGTACGCTCATGATTAACGCTTTTCTTCATGTTTTCTACCTGTGAGTGATGGTCATTTGGAATTTATCATTCATTTTGCCTTCTTGCTAATTGGTTAAAAATCATATTAGAAATTTGCGGTATTTGCCTATAAATGGGTATAGCTGCTCTTTAGTATGAAGAGAACGAATGCAGTTAAAGTCGTCTTGTGGCTAGTAATATCTTCAATATGTAAGATAATTTATGGCTTCTGTAGTTAGTTTTTGACATTATTTATTTTTTGTAATTCCATTGATGAGCAGGTCCCTGGGACGTGGCGATGGATGCTTGGTGTAGCTGCTGTTCCAGCTATTCTTCAGTTTTGCTTTATGCTATTTTTGCCTGAGTCTCCGCGTTGGCTTTACATGAAGGTGCAATACAATTCATCTTTTATACTGCTGTCCCAAAATGGATGTCCAGGATGTGCATTCTCGTCTGTTCTACTCCCTGTCCCAAAATGATAGTTCCGTTTGACTTTTCAAACATTTTAAGGTTACGTTAAGTTTTGGAAATTCAGTGACTTTGAAAATAGGGCTAACTTTCTTGGACAAACAAAAAGGGCGAATGGGACTATCATTTTGGGACGGAGGTAGTATATCATTTTCCTCTTTCTTTTTTTTTTCTCAAAAAAAAAAAAGTTGACTTTTTAACTACTTTTAGTAGCACATATACGTAAGTACACCTAATGATTATATCATATCATAACAAGTACTCATACAAATTAGTACATGATAGTTCACATAGGCGTTCATAGTTATTTCACTAGAAAATGGGCTCTAGTTTTGGAATGGGGGAGGAAGTATTAGCATCTTTAGGAACTTTTGCATTTTTATGTTACTGTTTGTTATTGTTAATTTTCTTCTTCTTCTTGTATGTTAAATGAGTTCTGAACTGATGTGCAGAAAAATAAAGCAGAGGCCATTGTTGTGCTTTCTAAAATTTATGATCTTCACCGGTTAGAGGAGGAGCTTGATCAGCTTGCTGCTACATTAGAGGAAGAAGAACAACGAAAGAATGCCGTCAGCTATTGGGATATTTTCAGAAACAAAGAAATCAGACTCGCATTTATTGCTGGAGCTGGACTTCAGGTAATCTCAAGATTTTTGTAGGATGAAATGTTTCGTGCTTCAAATAAGTTCCAAAAACGAAAAAAAGAAATAGAAAAAAAAAAGAGTTTATTGTCACGGATGCATTCCACGCATTTGTACAATTTTTTTTCCTTATATGCCTTATTATTAAGCCAAAGAATGTCTTGGTATAACCCCAAAGGAATGTCCTTCTAAAGTTTTAGTTCCGGAACTGCTGCTTTAGTATTGTAAAGGATGCATTCCATGGTATCTGCACCAGTGTTCTAAAAGACGCCCGTCTAGGCCGCCTAGGCGCTAGGCATTCATGAAACGCCTAAGTCCCGCCTAGGATATTATAACTATTTCTGAATTCTCGGCCCCGCCTAAGTCCCGTTTAGACTTCGCCTAGGCGCTGCTGCGGCGCCAAGCGACCGCCTAGCGCTTTTTAGAACCTCGATCTGTACTAATCCCTCCGTCCCAAAATGATCTTCACACTTTTTTCGCCATTACTACGAAGGAACTTTGAGCAATAATTTTAGGTTTATTTAATATCCAAATGAAAATCTAAAACTTGTTGTTGATGTATTATTGATGGTGTATCAAACTATCAATAAATAGTTTTAGATTTTCATTAGTATAATTAAACCAACCTAATATTATTGATCAAAGTTACTAAGTAGTAACGGAAAAAAAAGAGCGTGAAGATCATTTTGGGACGGCGGGAGTATTTATTTTTTGTTTTTCTCCTATAAATTTCCAGAGGTTACTTGTGTTCTTGGTCTAAGCCTTAAGGAAAGTCGATGCCTAGACAGTTATGGGGTGATAGGTCGTTTTGTAATAGTCTGTCTTCCTTAGTCAGTGGTCCTAAATATATATACTATATGTGTGTGTGTGTGTATACATGTGTATCTATATTATATACTGCCTCCGTCCCACAAAAAGATGCACTTTTTTTAAGCACATGAATTAAGAAATTTTGTAAGTGTTGTGAGCGTGAAAAAAGAAGTTGAAAAGGGAGAAGGTGGGATAGTGAATGGTAAGTGGATAGTCGTTGTGATTATGAAAGTGGGTCCCATTGACTGAAAAAGTATTTTAAAGTTCCCATTTGCGCAAGTGCATTTTTTAGTGGGATACCTTTTTGGTAGAATTAGAACTTTAATGGAGTTTAACAAAGAAAGTCAAAGTAGGAGTACGTTTTGGATGGATAGAGTAGTATATATAGTTGATTTAGGAGTATGAAGGGCAATTTCTATTCCACCAAAACCTATTCTTTCGTCTTGTATCAGTATCCCTACGCATTTTCCATGTTTGTTGATCTTCAACCTTTTCTTATAACTGAACAAGTTCATCGGCTGGATTATTATTAACGAACAATTCTTGACTCATTCACAGGCATTTCAGCAGTTCACTGGAATCAACACAGTCATGTACTACAGCCCAACCATTGTTCAAATGGCCGGCTTCAGATCAAATCAGCTAGCACTTCTACTATCCGTCGTAGTCGCACTAATGAACGCAACCGGATCCATCATCGGAATATTCCTCATCGACCGGTGTGGTCGCCGGAAGTTAGCCCTAAGTAGCTTAGCTGGTGCAACTCTAGCTCTCATTCTCCTAGCCGTCGCCTTCATTCTCGGATCATCAAACGGTCCCGATGAAACCGGAATCTACGGTTGGATCGCCGTCTTAGGCCTAACTCTATACATCGCTTTCTTCTCTCCCGGAATGGGGCCCGTCCCTTGGACTGTGAACTCGGAAATATACCCTCAATCATATCGTGGGATATGTGGAGGAATGTCGGCTACTGTGAATTGGGTATCGAATTTGATAGTGGCTCAGAGTTTTCTGTCGATTGCAGAGGCGGTGGGGACAGGGGTGACTTTCTTGATACTGGCGGGGATTGCGGTGGTGGCATTTGCGTTTGTGGCGGCTTATGTGCCAGAGACAAAAGGTTTATCGCTCGAGGAGGTGGAGAGGATATGGAAAGAGAGAGCTTGGGGTAGTAGCGGAAGTGGTTATGGTAAGGAATCCCTTTTGGGGAATGAACACTAGTAGGTGAAAAATGGTTATTTTTGCAATCGGTGCGCGAGGCCGACTTGCCGACCTTTTTCTGTTAATGTGGGTCCGGCCTTTCCCTGAATGCATAGTGGGAACTCTTGTCGCATCATATTACTATTTTTAAGCAATGTGGAACTCTATTAATAATAAGTTTTATTTATAGTAAAAACATATGTGAAGGTTATGAGTTAGTATATTATAGTATTTGCTAATTCAAGCCAAGCAAGTACATTTGAATAGCCAAATTTTCAAGGCTATGTGGATGGGGGTTTAAACTTCCCCAGTAGGGAATGTAATGTAATAAGGTGTACACTTGAATTTAGAATGAAAGTATGTTTTGCTGAGGCAGAATTTTGTGTTGGTTAAAATTATTGTGCAATAGGGGCATTATTGTCTTTACAATTATAGTGCAATAAGTGCATTAATGTCTTTTTCATTGTTTTTTCCTTCTATTATTTTGTTGGTTACAAAAGAAAATATTACTCTGATCCAAAATGTCACTTTTGGTCAAACAGATGTAAGTTTGACCAATAAATTTAAACCAAAAATAATGATTCTAATAAAAAATCTAAAAATTGTTATTAAAAGTATTATTAATTATAATACAATGATAAATTTTAGTTTTTTATTTAAATTATTGGTCAAAATTACATCTGATTGATTAAAAGCGACAGTTATTTTGGACCAGAGGGAGTATGGTCCAACTAAACATCAAGTATTGTTAATATTCTGTTGAAATTACTATGTATTCATCAATCATCACTTTGTTTAAGAAAATCAATTTGTCAATTACCAAGAAATTATGGATATTAAATCAATAATCTTTTATGTGATTCTTTAATAAAAGCTTGTAAGAGTTTTGTAATTTGTGAGAGAGAACACTGATAGACAATCACACATATGAGTTACTGATGACTTTTAATCACTTTCCCTTATAATGAAAAATATTTCGTCTCAAAATAGATGTTGTTTAATTTAAGGTGCTCAAATTTTGGTTCACAATACTTGTTGTTTATCTAGAAACTTTTGGCATTGTTTATCATGTATACATTATTTATGATTATGAAGTTGTCATTGTAAAAACATTTAATTATCTAAGTAATTAAATTACTTTTAAGAATAAATTAACATATTTTGTATATTTTATTTGCACTTTTTTTTATGTGTGCAAATGTTTTAACGCACAAGTATTTTGAGACAACATATTGAAGAAAAAAAATGTGGATTGAAATAACAAATGGCTTATCAGCCATATTTAGACATACTCCATCCCTCTCATTTTATGATTTTTTAAAAAATAGGTTAAATAATTAAGAAAATAAATATTTATTATAAAATAATAAAAGTAAAGTAAGGTGTTGTGATTATAGAAAATGGGTAAGAGAGATAAAGTATGGTAGAAAAATAGTTAGTGGATAAATATTGTGGGTATGATATATGAGGCCCACTAAATAAAAAACTAAAACAAAATCTTTCATTTTTGGGATTTGAACGTTTGAAAAAAAATTGAAGTCTAAATCGAGACGGAGTGATATAGTTTAATTTTGGATTTGTGGTTGTATTTTCAGTTTATTCTCTGCTAGGACCCGCTTTTCATATTACTCTCATATTTTTCATATAAACATAAGGAAAAAATAGTTATTATTAAGAAAAAGAGATATTTTCAAAAGGATTTTTCTGCAGATTGCTTTAATTTACTCGTTTAAAACGAGCAGTGATCAAACATATTGAAATCATCGAACAGATGTAAATTTGACAAGTAATAAGATCACTAGATTAGTTGTCCACATTTTAATCAATTTTTATGAAGCTATGATTTTAATTATTATAATTTTTAATAGTTTTAATTATCCTACAATACATACGCCCTCATTTTCACCTTACCCACTATCGACATTAAAAAAACTAATCTTTATTAATAAAACTAACAAAAATGTAAAAAAAAAAAACTAGCCACAATCAAAAAGTTAGATTTCCAAATCTTATGGGTGAGAAATACAAGCATGGGTTTCAAGGATAGTGCTTACTTGGACAAGAGATGGATCGAAGTCCCTACTCAAATACTCTCTCCGTCCCACTCGAATTAGGACAAATTTTTATTTTGGGTGTCCTATTCGAATTAAGACAACCCAAAAGTAGAAGTATTTTATTTAATGAGACCCACATTTACACTCACAACAACTTTCCACTCATTATTCTCTACCCTATTTTCTCTCTCCTATTTTACTTTTCATACTCACAACACCTACTCCACTAACACTTTTTCCTTAATCCCCGTGCCCAACCCAAAAATCTTAATTCGGGTGGGACGGAGGGAGTAGGTGTTATGCGCCACTGGGAAGGGTGTTTTATACTCCCTCTGTTCGATAGAGTGTTTTTGGAGGAAAATAGTTACTCCATAAGTTATAAAAAGTCATGTTTTTAACCTTTAAACCCCAAGCCTAAAACCCCAAATCCTAAAGCCTATAAAAATATAAAAACAAGATTTTTTATAACTTATGGAGAAACTAGTTTCCCAAAAAAATTCTCCGTTCGAAATAAGTTGAAACATTTTGCCATTTTAAGGCATTTTACTTAATTTGATACCTTAGGTGGACGTAGA
This sequence comes from Campanula takesimana, assembly GCA_026119855.1. Classification (NCBI taxonomy): domain Eukaryota; kingdom Viridiplantae; phylum Streptophyta; class Magnoliopsida; order Asterales; family Campanulaceae; genus Campanula; species Campanula takesimana. Next base: position 755,685 of record JAOWBW010000605.1, on the reverse strand, counting down.
TGGTGGTGGATCAAGGTGGAACGTCTCCAGTGAATGCCGGTAGTGCTATGGCCGATCCGATGGATGGGTTGCGATTGTGAGATTTTATTATTATTTTTTTTTTTTTTTTTTTTTATCTCATTAGTTTTTACAAATTTCTATTAGTCTTTCGATATTAAGCGATAAGGTAAAAATGAGTGCGTAGAAAAGTACTAAAAATTAAATGAGATTTTTTTTTTTGACATAAATGTAGTAATGTACTCCCTCCGTCCCTCTATAACTTAAAAAAAAATGAGTTGGCACATTAATTATGGAAAAAAATTGAAAAATGTGATGTGTTGTGCGTGTAGATGGTTAGGTAGGAGAGAGAAAGTGAGATAGAAAACAGTTAGGAGGAAGTCTTGTGTGAGACGGTCTCACTCATGAGACGGATCTTGACAAAAGAGGAAATGGGATTGTCCCGCCCCACCCATAGAGGGGGAAAACATTTAATCTCTCAAGGAGATCCGTCTCACGTGTGAGACCGTCTCATACAAGTTTTTGTCAACAGTTAGTGGATAGTTGGTGTGAGTATGAGAAGTGAGTCTCATTATTTTAAAAGTATTAAAATATTTTTATTTTAAGACTTTGTAAATTAAAGTAGAACAACCGCAATGATAATTTTTGTAGATTAAATACAGAGGGGGAGTATATTATTAGAAGGAGACAATAAAGGTGAAATTGGTACACCAAACAAAGACTTGTGATCTGTAGGGAATAATAACTGAGTGATAGAGACTGGCCACGTGGTCTGTTGGCCTTCATTTGCCAGCTACTGATTCCAACTAATCATACACGCCCTCGTGGCATCTTTTTATTCATTCACTAATTTCACCATGCCACCTCGTTACATCCATGTAGTCATGTACTACATGAAAACACCCATCATGATGCTGATGATGTATGGATGGATGTATGGATATATCATGTACTACCTCCGTCCCAGCTCAATGTGCACACTTACCTTTTAAGTGGGTGTCGTTGATATGTGCACAATCCAAAAAAGGAAAGTTTTTTATTACTTTTATAATCTTCCACTCATCCTCTCTCTTCCTCCCAACCACTCATTATTCTCCACTTATTCTCTTTCTTCCTCCCAACCACTCATTATTCTCCACTCATTCTCTTTCTTCCTCCCAACCACTCATTATTCTCCACTCACAATACTTTTGAATATAAATACTCTCTCCTTAAATCTTGTGCCCAACAGTAAACGTGCGCATTGAGTTGGGACGGAGGTAGTATGACATTTTATTATAAGACATCCATGCTTGTAATGATGCACATCATCTTTATACAAAAACAAATATATATACTCCTCCGTCCCATTTCAAATTTCACAATTTTGGTGATGCACGCAAATTAAGAAAAGTTATTTGTGTAAGAAAGGTTGTGAGAGGGAAGAAGTTAGTGGGTATGACAAGTGGGGCCTACAATTTAAATGTGTAAGAGGGAAAAGTTAGTCGGTATGACAAGTGGGGACTACATTTTAATTATGTGAGAGGGGAAAGTTAGTGGGTATGACAAGTGGGCCCCCATGTTTTTTCCATTTTAGGAAATACTGAAGCAATCAACGGAACATCCATTCAAGTAATTGGTGAAACTTGAAATGGGACGGAGGGAGTATATATATATTATTATTTTTTTGCAATGGAAAAGGAAAATTTGTAAAAGTCTAATCGTAAGCTGTAAGGATACATGTGTGTATAGAGTATAGATACGTGGAGCGGATAACCCACCTTCCTTGCCGGATAAAGTATACTCCTTCCTCCGTCTCATTTTAAACTTCAAAAAAAAAAATGGCACAAGAATTAAGATGAATATCTTTATATTATAAAATATAGATAGTGGGGTAGAGTGTTGTGAGTATAAAGAGTGGGTAGGAGAGAAAGTGGGGTAGAGAATAGTTAGTGGATAGTTGTTGTGTGTATAGGTCTCACTAAATAAAAAAATATAAATAAATTACCTTTTTTTGGATTTTGAAGTTTAAAATTGGACACCTTAAAGAGAAATTTTTGAAGTTTAAAATGGGACGGAGGGAGTACACCTTCCGTCCTACCTTCATTTTGTTCCGTTCCAGCTCACTTGAGATCTCCCCAAAATATTCAACTTTTAATAATTTATACTGATCTGCCCCACCACTCATTCTCTCTCTTTATTTTCCACAACCCAATTTATTTAACCAACACTACTATTTACCCCACTCATTCTCTCCCTGTTTTTCTACCACACATTTTTCTTATTTTATTCTTTTTCATTAGTTATTGTGTCCATCTCTTAGGTCTCAAGTGAGGTAAGACGGATGGAGCAAATCGGAATACATTTTTTTTAAGGGAACAACTAATTGCATTAATAAAGAGTAAGAAGATGGTGCTCCACAATCGGAAACTCATCGCAAACATAGATATTTTTACAAAGATAAACTATCGCCAACAATTTGCATACTCCAGTAAAAGAGCTTAACACATCTTGATTAAGAATGTCTAATCCTAAACAAAATGGCCAATCAATGCCGTTACAAACAATGACTTGTTACGCACAAACGCTCTCCAAGGTGCACTTAGACACAAGCTAATACTGGCCTTCAGAAAACCCCCAAACGGGAACAATATGGCGTTGAAGACATGACAATCTAACGCATTTGGGCAGACAAGAAATGTTCAACCAAGCATCGGAAGTATTGCATCAATGAATACAAATAAAATACAAAGGCTCTCAAAACGGAGAGAAGGCAAAGGCTCTTGACAAAAGAGAAATCAAATAATATAACAAGATGTTGGGCAAAGATTTTAAGAACTGAAAAATAATGTATACCAAAATATTTTTGAGGCGAGACGATTGATTGACGCTAGAATGTCGTTGAAAATTGAGATTGCATGGAACAAATCTCCTTTCGACGAAATTCATGGAAGTTGTGTGTACACCAATCCATTTATTAATGAAAAGCAAGAAATTTCTACTAATTTAAACATTAATCACTAAATAAATCAATAATTAATATGGAAGATAGAAGGGAAACCAGAAGAAGAAAACTAGGGAATTGAGGAAGAAAACGAGAGGGAGAGAGAAGTTGAAATTCTCCTTCTCTCTTTTACTAGAAGAGAGTATACATAGATACATGCTCCTTAAGAACATGCATAACGGTGAGCGAATTTTGGCGCACAAAATGAATTTTTTAATAAAATGGTTGGGGAATTTCCATTCAAACCCATGAGCGAAACTGAAACGGATCAATTTTTTTTATTTTTTTTTTTTCAATTTTAATTTTGTTTTGTCCCTAATGATGTCGTTTATGTCAAAAGATAGAAAATATTCGTAATTTTATCTTTGTAAATAGAGCTCAGCATTGTACTCTTTACGTCCCCCAGTAAGCACAAATTGGGAATTATCATACTATACTAGTATGCAACACTTTTACGCTATTCTCACTGGTTTATTTTCGGATGGATAGTGCGTGTTAAGTTATTGAGCTAGTCTCCCATGAGAACAAGGGGATCAGTCTCATCTATGAGACGAGTTTTTTGATCCGGATCCATGACCCATGGGGCATAACCTGCGACGTGGCAGCCACCCATTGCCCCCACCAAAAAAAAAAAAATAATAATAATAAAAATGCTTTTTTTTATATATATTTTTTTTCCCGCTTTTCCGTCGTTTACCAAAAGTAATAGTTACCATAACTTAATGTAATGACTGTATACATACAGTATAAAGTAACATTGTTCATAAGTAAACGTAACACCTGTTTTACTTAAACAAAAGCTCGTTTTACCCATTTTTTCAAATGTAATACTAACTATAAGAGTTAATTTTGGGGGAAACTAGTTCCTCCATAAGTTATAAAAAGTCCTGTTTTTTAACACTTCTTAAACCCTAAAAGGCCTCAACCCTAAACCTTAAACCCTAAACTTTAACCCCTATAAAAACAGGACTTTTTATAACTTATGGAGAAACTAGTTTCCCCCAAAATTTTCTCCTAACTATAATTACGTGTAACTCAAACAATATCTAAATGTAATTATTATTTATACTGAAATGTAATAGTGCTTTTGCAAAAATATAAAATATTGTAAATTTTAATTTTATTTTTTAAAAGAAAGTAACATTTGAAAAATAACAGCTTATATACATAAATGTAATTATTTGTACAAGTAAATGTAACACTTTAGTAGATGAAATTGTAACAGATTTCCATAGATAATGTAATACTTTTACATATATCATGATAAATTGAACCCATTGTAACTTATTATTTGAAAACATATAGATATACTATTACTTTTCTATACATATATGTTACAATTATGTATAAACACTGTTACATATAAGTAACACGTTCGTTAGATTTTAGTTGTAATAAGTATTACTTTTGGCAAACAAAGAAAACATAGAAAAAATCATTGTTACTTTTCTGTATATGTATTACTTTTACTTATGAACAATGTTACTTTATATGTATACAGTCATTACATTAAGTTATAGTAACTATTACTTTTGACAAACCGAAAAAAAAAACATTTTTTTTTGTGACCTATGAGAGTCTGTCACGTGGCAGGGTCGCCCCCTGGGTCATGGAGCTGGTTCAATATGGGCCGGATCATGGGTCATAGTGTTCTCACCTAAGTTTTTGTCTAAGTTATTATTTTCATGTGTTTTACAAAGGCACGCAATTACGGTAATACAAAAAAGCAAGGTTCTAAAAAGCGCTAGGCGCCGCAGCAACGCCTGGGTCTAGACAAAACTTAGACGGGGCCGAGAATTCAGAAATAGTTATAATATCCTAGACGGGACTTAGGCGTTTCATGAACGCCTAGGCGACCTAGACGGACGTCTTTTAGAACACTGCAAAAAAGTAGGAAAAAAATGTATTTTAAAAAAAAATACTGATTTTAATAATTACATCATTAATTTTAGAAAGTTAAATAACTTATTTTTTATGCTTTTTAAATTCTTTAGTGAGAAAAATATAATGGCGAGCGAAAAAAATAGCTCGCTACAGAATGTGATTTTTTGTGAATAAAATTTCTCTCAAGAACCATATACGCTCACAAGCACAATCTGAGAAAAAAATGTCAGTCACCATAGTGGATGCTCTTACAATCTTCACATTCCTTCGATTTCATGTGAACTTATGATTAATTCTTTTTTTAATTTTTTTTGTCAGTTCGCTTTCTTTATAATCAATCTTTTATCTTTTTTTTTTTTTTTTTATTTTTCATAATCATTTTAAATTTATAATACAAAAATTGGTCAAACATAAGCGAAACCAAAGAAGTACTCCTCTTCTTCCACATTCCCACGTACTTGCCCATCGTTTCTTAATCTTTCTACTAGCGGGTAACCCGTGCTCTGCACGGGAAACTAATACTATGTCTTAAAAAATATTTTAATTATAGTTAACTAATATAGTAATCATCATTTTAACTAATACTATCAATAATAAAAATTAATCTATATGATTACTATTACTATAATAACTATTATAATTAATTAATACTATTGATAGTAATAGTTAATACAGTATATATTAATAGCAATGATTAATCTATATAATAATAATTATTAATATAATTATTATAATAAAATAATATTATTAATAGTAATAGTTAATTGATATAGTAACTATTATGATTAATTAATATTATAAATTAATAATCTAACTTATATAATAACTATTATAATTAACTAGTACTAATAATAGTAATAGTTAATGTATGTAGCCTATTATAGTTAACCAATACTATTAATAGTAAAAAATAACTTATAAAGTAACTATTATGGTTAACTAATACTATTAATAGTAATAATTAACTTATATATAGTAACTATTATAGTTAACTAATACTATTAATAGTAATAATTAACTAATACTATTAAAAGTAATAGTTAACCACTATAGTAACTATTATAGTTAACTAATACTATTAATAGTAATATTTAACTTATATTGTAACTAATATTGTTAACTAATACTATTAATAGTGATGGTTAACTTATACTATTAATAGTAATAGTTAACTTATACTATTAATAGTAATAGTTAACTCATATAATTACTAATATGATTAACTAATAGTATTAGTTAAGAATGAGAATATCAAAAGTCATTTAGATTTTAAGATGATGTTGATGTGGCTTCTCTAAAATCAAGTGTTTACTAAAATATGTCCACATGTCAAATCCACAACACTCCTCACCAACTTTAATATATATATATATAGATTTATTTTTCCTTCTGAATTTTAAGCTTTCTAGCATTTTTTTTATATTAAATTCAAAGTAATAATCATATTGTGGTACGGTATAATGTTATATTTAAAATATTATTTTAACGTTTAATATTTCAATTGCTGTGAAGTGTTGAATGTTTCACTTTACTTTCAAGAGTCGTTCATTGATAGTCATGATGAGCTTCAAAGCTCATTATTATATTTTATTTTATTTTATCGCTAGTTATTTTCATTTTGGGAGTCTCATATTTATTGCTACTTACTTAAAATTTTACATTTTCTCTCTCCTATCCATTCACAACAACTATCCACTAACTTATTTTTTCTCTCTTGCTCAGTCACAATACTTACTTTTCCAACATATTTTTTTAATCTCGTGCACTCTTATTTGATAGCATTAAGTATGGGACGTAGAGAGTGTACAAAACAAAGAAAGTTTGTCTCCATACTCCGCACAATTAAGCAGTGCTTCTTGTTCTTGTTTTCGTATATAAAACAATAGCAGGTTAGTTGTTTTGCAAAAGCGTGTGATTGAAATTTAATCATGTTTTTCTGCTTTGCGACTTTCGAAATAGCTTTTTTTATTATTATTATTTATTTATTTTAAGGAAGGAAAGTACATTCATAATTGAAATGCAATAATTTCTAGAAATGAAAATGATTTGATTAATGAAATGGAACTCTACGAAGAGTGTTTTGTATTTGAATACGGTATGAGAAAGAATAAATAGTGAAAACTCTCAACCAGTTAATTAATTTGGCCAAACTTAACTTACTTGTACTGGGACGGAGGGAAAATATATATAGTAGCTCCGCCTCTGCCCTCAAGTTGTTTACGCCACACATCATTGTGAAAGTTATTTATAAACACAAGACTTTTTTGGTTGAGTGGTTAGGAAAAATATACTATAAATATGTTTGGAAAATTACAAGTGAAAGCTATGTTCTACACCTGGAAAGTCTAAAGAGTTTTTAAACAAGCCAGAAAAGAAAGAAAAATACAATATTTTACTTGACATGGCGTCCACGCAATATATTATGGTGTTTTTTATGTGCTTTTTTTTTTAATGATTTTTGAGGCCTTAATTTTGAAAATAAAATTGACTTTTGAGACACAAACTAAATAAATAAATTAAACTATCATTATACGACGGGAGGAGTATATATTAAGATTGATGAAAGTAAATAATGTGTTTTTTGATAGCTTCACATTTGTCTAATAAATTTTGACTGATAAACTTATGAAAAAAACTTGTATGAGAACACCATGACCCGTCTCTGTCTCATAATAGAGAAGGGTCATTTTTGACCCCTTACTCGGATCCATGACCCACAAGCAAAAAAAAAAATTGTTTTTTTTAGTTTTTATATATATTTTTTTGGTTTGTCAAAAATAATAGTTACCATAAATAAATGTAACAAACGTGTTACTTATATGTAACAGTTTGTATACATAAAAGTAATACATATATACAGAAAAGTAACAGTGCATTTTTTTATGTTTTCTTCGTTTGCCAAAAGTAATACTTATTACAACTAAAATGTAACGAACGTGTTACTTATATGTAACAGTGTTTATACATAATTGTAACACATGTATAGAAAAGTAATAATTCAACCATTTACACTTTAGAACTAAAAACACTTGTGTTAGTAACATTATACAAATAAGAAAGTTAACAATTTTTATAAACGAATGTTACATTTTACTTGTATAATAATATTGTAAAACAGTTACGTTTACTTGTATAATAGTATATCTATATGTTTTCAAATAATAAGTTACAATGTGTTCAATTTATCATGATACATGTAAAAGTATTACATTATCTATAGAAATCTGTTACAATTTCATCTACTAAAGCGTTACATTTACTTGTACAAATAATTACATTCATGTATATAAGTTGTTATTTTTCAAATGTTACTTTATTTTAAAAAATAAAATCAAAATACTCAAAAATAAAAAATAAAAAATATTCTGGAAAAACACTATTACATTTCAGTATAACGATAATTACAGTTATTGTTAGTGTTACACGTATTTATAGTTAGTATTATAGTTGAAAGATGAGTAAAATGAGCTTATTTTTTTTGTGAAACTGGTGTTACGTTTACTTATAAACAATGATACTTCATAAGTAACACAGTTGTTACATTTAGTTATACTAAGTATTACTTTTGGCGAACGAAAAAAACAGTCAAAAAAAATAAAAACTAAAAAAAAATTTGGAAAAAAAAAATGGGCCAATGGGTCGCTGTCACGTGGCAGATTTTGAGTGGAGCATGGGTTGGGATCCTACGCTTCGCGGAGAATATTGTACACGGGTCATGGGTCGACCGGTCTCTTCTATGAGACGGATCTAAGTGATCTCAGAAGAGACCACCTCTCTAAACTTATTGACATGGCTGAATATAGTGGTGAAGCCAAAAGTTTTGGAGAATGAGTTCAACATTGCATGTGAAAAATTATACTTATCACATATATGAAATTTAAATAAAAAGGGGTCAAAATAATATAATAGTATATTTTACAAAAAATAAAATAGATAAATAAACAAAAACAAAATTTTTAGTATAATTTTTAAAAGTTAGAGATATTAAAAATGACAAAAAAAAAAAAAAAAAAAAAAAAAAATTCAAAAAAGAAGGGGTAGAGACCCCATCTTATGAGTGACTTCGGCGGCATATCACCAATGCCTTGTTTTGCTACTTTCTTAGAAGCAAAACTTTACAAAAAGAGTGCAAAGTACTTTCATAATTAAAACTCAATAATTTCCAAAAATGCTAATTATTTGTTTCATTTAATTGAAACTCTATAAATAGTGTTTTGTGAATGTATACCGTACACGTAATGTAAGGAATTTAAAATATAATTAAAAAAAGTGAAAACTCCTAACCAATTAATTAATTAATCTAATTAAACAAACTTTACATATGCCATAATTGATTCAACTTTCTAGAGTTGACACCTAACACTCTTAAAGTTACGGTATAGCCAAAATAAAATGTTCTTTGATCAATTTTTTCTTTTTATTTTTTTTATAGATATTTTGGGCGGGAAATAAGTAGTTGTGTTTCCATTCAACCAAAGTATAAACGCTCATATACATCACGGTTACCTAACCATACCTTAATGAGGTTTTTTTTTTTTTTGAAGCAAACAACAAGATTTTATTAATGCACATAAACATACAAAGTTTGGAGTTGGCAATCCACATGAAATGGATGCTCAACCCAAGTGGTAGGACTTCCGTTAACAAAAGAAGACCTACAAACAACATCGGCTTTAACATTTGCCGTTTGACTATCTAAATTTATAGAGAGAAGAGAATTTGCATTAAGTTTGTCTCTATATTCATGAAGGTTGTCTGACATAGAATAACCATATGAAAATGCGAGCACTCCATCCAAAACAACCTCTGAATCCACCACAACTGTCATCTCCATGGACTCCAAGTTCATGACGGATATTTGATTGAGATGTGCAAAAGAAAATTTCAAAGAAACAACAAATAAAACAAACAAATTACACAAAGCCCTCAGCAATGGAGGGAAAACAAAGGCTTCCACATAAGGGAAGAAAACAAAAGCTTCCACATAAGGGAAGAAAACCAAGTTGAAAACTAAGAAAAAATACATCTTTATTATTGAAAAGCAATAAATTACTCTTAAATTAAACATTAATCATTGATAATAACCATACCTTAATGAGTTGAGTTCGAGTTATAGTTTTTTCTAATAGTTTGCATTGACCTTTCCTGTCGCGTGAATAAATAGGGAGAAAGTTTCGTAACCCAATAGGGGTTAGTTGTGCGTCTACAAGTGATCATTCAGATGGCGCGTGACGTCTATGGCAAGAAGATTACCAGATGCCGAGGGACGTCTATGAGAGATAACTAGAGCAACATGTGTAGAGAAAGTATCCTCTATAAGAACTTGTAATAGGGAGGGCTATAGATTTGTTGTAATAGACTCCATAAGGGTTTATAAACGATGACAATTGACTTGAAATGAATGATATGTTACAACTTATCAAAAAAAAAAAAAAAAAAAAGAGAGAGAGAGAGAGAGTTAAAGGTAGTGCTTGAAGGAACGATAATAATCAAGCTATATGTGTGTGTCTGTGTATTTGATTGTTTGATTGATACTATAATGAAAATTTTCACTTCACCACCCTTCCCAAAAACAGTCTGAGCGATCGAGTAGAGTTACCAAATCATGTATTATATTCTCTTTTTTTTGTTGATTACTTTAATATGGATCATTGCATGTTATTATTCTCCTCATTTACTGCTAAACTCATATTCCCAACACAATCCACTAACTCTTTTCCACCTCATTTTGCATACTCCCTCCGTCCCACTCGAATTAAGACAAATTTCTATTTTGGGTGTCCAATTCGAATTAGGACAACTCAAAAATGGAAGTGTTTTATTTAATGGGACACATATTCACACTCACAACAACTTTCCACTCATTATTCTCTAACTCACTTTCTCTCTCATACTTCACTTTTCATACTCACAACACCTACTCTACTAACACTTTTTCCTTGATCCTCGTTCCCAACCCAAAAATCCTAATTCGGGTGGGACGGAGGGAGTATTATTTATGAACACGAGACTTTTTAGGGTTGGGTGGTTAACGAAAATGTTAGGAAATTTATAAATGAAAGCTATGTTCCACACCTGGAAAGGATGTGTAAGATGTTAATTTCAGCAGTTTTCACACACACACACACACACACACGTCCGTTGACAATAACTTGGGAGTAATTCACACACGCAATGACCAGAATCAGATTTCCCATTTACATTTATTTATTTAAAAAAAGAGATTCTTTTGATTATTTTAGGCAAGTTGGAGCTTCATTTTTACATTTTAAATTATGAGAAGATTGCTCAAATTTTATAATCATTAGAAATACCTCAACAAGGCTAGTATAAATGATTTACGTCCACGCAATAATCGTATGGTGTTTTTTTTTTAATATGTTTATTTTTTTAAATCTTTTTTAATTATGTTTTTATTAAATAAAAGTGAATCCTGGCAACCATCTGGTGGCATTTTTTAAATACAGTGGAAATCAACAATAACATTATGCTGACTGGTTATTATTGTTATACTCTATCATTTTGAAACTATAGACTTATTTTTATTTTTATAATTAATTTTATTAAATTTTATCTAGTGTTTCATAAAAAAATTAACGTTAATTTTTATAATTACCTCATAACTTTTTAACTAAAAAATACCGTATAAATTTCCAAAATGATACCATGAATTCATATAAGTAAAATTTAGAGAAAATTTTGTTTTACAATTGTTTTAGTGTAAAACATAATCTCTTAATATAAAAGAAGTTTTACACAGCTCTTAATATAAAATATGTTTTTAATAAAACTGACTCATTCATATAAATCTGATATGGGTGTTTGAAAAGAATAATTCTATAAGAGAGAATCCATATTCCAGGGAAGAAAACTTGCTTACTTAAAAATAGAATCTTCCAGATTGATGATAGAAAAATACTCCAATAATTAGGGTTATATAGAATCAAGTATATACTCATTGTATACTTTTCTTATGCACCAAACAAATACATTTTCTAATGGAAATAAATGGGATGCCTTTATAAATTTAAAATTAATGCATGTTGTTGATCTGACTAGATATCTCCAAAGATTTGACCCAACTTGACAAGTTGGTTCATTATGAGGGTTGCTTACAAAAACAAAATATGTACTACGTAGTATATACTACCTCCGTCCCGGACTAAGGTTCTTAGTTTGACTTTACACAGAGATTAAGAAAAAGTAAATGTTGTGAGTATGAAAAAGTAAGTAAGAGAAAGCAGGAGAGATAAAGTGGGTAGGGAGTTTTTGTTGTGAAAATGACAAGTGGGTCTCATGGTTTATTTTAGGTAATAAAGCAACTAAAAACCTTAGTTTGGGACAAACCAAAAAAAAAAGTAAGAACTTTAGTCTGGGACGGAAGAAGTATATATATATATATATTAAAGTGTTATCATTATGTACAATTTTTAAAACATTTTGTGTGCTTCATTTTCATTTTTCGAACTCGAGACCTCTGGTTAAACTAGAACAGCCACCACACAATTAATGTATGCAATTGATCTGTGACGAAGCCACGTTAGTGGTAAGGGGGTCACTAGAACCTCCTCAATTTTGGAACGTGTCAATTTTATCATTTTTATTTTTTTTAAACGTTATTTTCTATTAAAAATGATGAATTTATTCATTTTGACTGCTTTAATTTTAGTATATTTGCAGTACATTCTTATTTTAACCCTCCTGTAATTGTATGCTAAATTTGAATACCTTAATTATAATATATGTCCTAAAATTAATGTCGACCTCCCATCTAAAAATTCCTGGCTTCGTCACTTGATGATGAATTTTGAATGAATTGACTCTATATAAATGAGCTTTCAATTTGTAAATTGACAATTAATATGATCACAAAACGAAATATCAGTATTAATTATATCATGTTGAACAAAATATCTAGCTGATTGTAAGAGTATTTCATTCTTATCGAAATGAATGTTCTTTGTTCAAAGAAAAAGTGTCTCCAATTCTTAGAAAATTAGTAAAATCACATTTACTACAAATCTTTAAGGTGTATGCAGCTTAAAATTTGAATTTGTTATATGTGTCTTAAACTTAAAATAAAAAATGGATACTCGTTTAAATGAATTTTTGAATTAAATAAATTTGTGAATAGTATTTTGAATATTAAATAAATTTTTAATTTATGTTAAAATAATTAAATAGTCAAAAGTCGGAAGTTCGGTCAAGTTAACAAGTAACATAGGCAAGACAAGTGGAGAAAGTAACTAATAACTTGAGAAAACGTAATTTAATATAAAAATTTAATACTCCAAATAATAAATGATCAATGGTTTTATATGCCCCCTCAACTATCAATTATTTGTGTACTTTATCCCAAGATAAGTTTTCTCCACACTTGGTCACTAACCTTTACTTTTTCTTATCATTTGGTGCTTTTCACCGTTAATATTTAAATTTTATGTCGAAATTTTGAAAATCCCCAAATTAACTTCAACCGCAACAACTTACACTCGAGAAGTCATGCCAATCCATCCCTCTCCTTCAACCCACCACAATCCCACTCCATTTCCGCTCCATTTAAAACACTCTCTTTCTCCACCCGACCCTCAGCTCACAGGACTAAAAATACAGCCATACCCAATACATTGAACTTACAGGGATTTGAGAGATATGAATGACATAAGAGCTAATAATATTGGAGAGCGTCATGTTGGGTGTTTGTTATTATTAAGGGGCGATTCGGTGCTTTATAATTTTTGACGAGAGTTTTCAATATAAACTACGAAAATGACTAATTGTAAAGAGAATATAAAGGTTAATGACCAAATGTTTAGAGAAAACCCATCGGTGACTATATGCATAAGTAATTGGCAATTGAGTGACCAAATATTTATTTAGTTCATAATAAAATAAGCAAAGTCAATAAAGTAACACTATCTAGTTTGCCACACCAAGTTTATTAGATAATCTTTTATAAAAAACCAGTAACACAAACTCTTCAACCTCTAAAACAAAACAAAACAAAACAAAACAAAATACTTCTTGAAATAGACTAGTCAATAAAGTACACTCGCTTAGGTCCAATTTTTAATTTCTTGTTAATTATTATCAATTATTACTACCTCTGTCTTTAAATGAGTGTCTGAATTTCATTTTAAGGGACATATGAAAATCTCAATCCTTTGTATAATTTGGTGGCAAAGATTCATATATACTCTTGTAATCTTCTTCAAACAGTTAGTTTTGCACGTATAAAGAAACCAGTGAAAAAAAATTCGAAAAAAAAAATATTTAGGGACAAAGTTATTTTTAAAAAAGACATTCATTTTAGGATAAATATTTTTTAAAAATAGACACTCATTTAAGGACAGATGGAGTACTAAATTTATAAGAGATGATGAAAAATGCTAAATGAAAATTTTCATGTTGAGATGTTCGAAATAAGTAGTTATTTATTTCTTGTTTTATTGTTAGAGTTATTTGTGTCCACAAAACAATTAGGAATAACAAGTAAAACATTTTACCACTAGTTCAAAAAAAAGTTAGTGTAGGTATGTTTAAGTGTCATTGACAAAAAAAAAAAAAAAAAAAACAGTTTTTCCTTAAAATTAAACAAAAAACATTTTTTTATATAATATCAACTCTTTATTGATGTGTATGTTTTATAATAAAATTATTCTAATCTTAATTTATTATTTGGAGAATATAAGTTTTTATACGAGGACCAGATACAAAAATGCACCATTATCACATAAATGAAATGATATAATCTAATTTCACTTGTTAAAGGAAAAATTCAAAATAAAATACATTGTTCGTTTTAGAGTTAAAATCTCACTTTAGTTACTTACTATTAAGGAAACACAAAAATAAAAAGATTGGAAGTTGGTAAGAGATATAATTATCCAAACTACTACTATTGATAATGCAAGTAAATAAAAAGTGAAATAATAAGTGTAAGGTTTTTGTAATTATACAAATATTACAAAAATAAAGTTGCATAAAACATTACTCCCCGTCCCATAATTAATCGGACAAAATGGGTTGTGCACAAGAATTAAAGGATGAATAGTAGTAGTCGGACAAAATGGGTTGTGAAAAGTGAAGCAGGTGAGAGAAAGTGTAGTAGTAGTAGGTTGATTGGTGTTGTGAGTATAAAGTAAAAGAGGAAAGAATGATAAAAAATTATTTACTATTTTAGAAAAATGTAACTTACCACCGAAAAAACGCAGGAAATAAAAATAAATTTAAGAAGATCAATAATTTTCGAAGGGTTTGGAGATCCAAAAAGAAGACAAAGGCCAGTTCAAGTCTTTGTCTTGTTGCTCAACTGACAGAAAGAGACAAATCCTCAAACAAACCCCCAGCAGCAACATGGGTGGATCCCACCTTGTAGGCCCCACTAAAATCAATTAATACATTTAATAAGGAGGCGAGTGGGCCCCACAATAAATTGAGTGAACCACCAAGAAACTTAAACGTGTACTCTCTCTCTCTCTCTCTCTCATCTCTCTCTCTCTCCATACATATCCCATCTCTATCACCATCACTTTGTTCTCATTACAGCTGTCCTCTCTCTCTCTCTCTCTCAACTCAATCAAATCCATTCACATGTGATGACATGCATCATATGATGAAATGACATCCATGATTCAAACAACGCATTATTATTACACAAAAACTTGTGTGAGACGGTTACATGTTGTTGAGGATGTAAATAGTTTACTCTTATAGATAGGACGAGGCAGACTCATTTCTTTTATCATCAAGATTCGTCAAGAGACTTTCTCTTATTATTAAGTGATTTTCCAAGATCAACTACTTGGACATCCCGAAATTAATTTGACAATTGAAAAATCAACACTTTTAAAGTATTTTAGTTAGTGCTACTTCTAATCTAAAATAACTGTCGTTTTTGAATAATTTTTTTAATCCATAATAATTGTCATTTTTGACTAAAAAGCATTACAATTCCTTTTTTATCGCTACATTATAACGTGTGACACATAATTAATTGGTTTATTGGGTGATGTAATGAGAGAGAGACATATATGGGTAAATTTGATAGTTTATTCATAAAGCGATAGTATCGATTGTATTTTTTTAAAACTTGTGAAAATTAAAAAAATAACAGTTATTTTGAACCAAATGGAATAATACATTGCTTAGTTGCTTCAATATATTTGTATTTGTATGAATAAGGTAAGTAATTTTTGCTCTCCAGTTATGAGACAGAGATGGATCGAACGCTAAATCTTTACAAATTGTGGAGCTGACTTTTACTATTGAATCATTCATTTGAAAACCATATCAATTATAATTGATAGTAGAAAATGTGAAGAAAAATAGAGGCCCATTTTGTTCTAATTCCATGTTATATGTCTTCTTTTTTTTCACAATTCCATGTCATATTATTAAAAATTGAAAGTGTAATTATTATGAAATTTGTTATTTTGCTCTAATCTTTTTTTTCTTTTCTTTTCAAAATGACTTGTAATTTGGACGTCTAGCATGTCAATTAAGGCGGTGGGCCAAATGTAGACGATTCCATCCCCATCCCCTTTGTTGTGGAATGGTTTAAAAAGAGACCCTCTCTCCCCTCTCAAACTCCATAGAAAAACACACACAACACACACTAGAGAGAAAGAGAGATTTTTTCAAGAAAATGGGCAGCTTATCATCATACAACTACGAATCAATGGAATTCTCAGGAGAATCATCAAACCCACAAACATGGCCAAACAACAACAACAACAAAAACAAGATCCAGAAGAAAAAAAGCAAGAAAAACCAAGTTTTTCTTCAAGGGTATGTAGAAAAATCTGAAGATGATGAACTGGGAAGAACAAAGAGCTTGACTGATGAAGATCTTGATGAGTTAAAGGGTTGTTTGGATCTGGGTTTTGGATTCAGTTATGATGAAATTCCTGAGCTCTGTAATACATTACCAGCTCTTGAGCTTTGTTATTCAATGTCCCAGAAGTATCTTGATGAACAGAACAATTCTTCATCTTCTCCTTCTTCTTCTTCTCCCATGGCGGTTTCTGATACTTGTTCTCCTCCTTCTGGTCCTATTGCTAATTGGAAGATTTCAAGCCCAGGTATTAATGTAATCTGTTTTTTGGGTTTTTTTTTTTTTTTTTTTTTTGTTACCCATTTATGGATTTAGGGTTCTTGTGATTTTTACAGATTTGGGTCTGATTTTGTTTGTTTGATTTGATAGGTGATCATCCTGAAGATGTGAAAGCTAGGCTTAAATTTTGGGCGCAGGCTGTGGCATGTACTGTTAGATTGTGCAACTAGAAGAAGTAATTTTTGCAGAAAATGTGGGAAATATATACTATATATGAACATCAAATCTTTACAAGGAGAGGAATGTGCAAAGGAAATTCAGTTCTTAACCTGGAGACATATACATGTGCTATAGGATCTGGAACCTCTGATTTTGAAATCGAGAGATTTCATTGTCTCATTTATCAGTGCAATCCAATGATTGCACTGATAAATGAGACTAGCCAAAGTTTGCATCGGTAATTGAAACGATGCAATCTTTGGCTAGCGTTCAGAAGGGTGGGAGAGTCAAATGGTAGAGGAACCTGGTTCTTGTAGTATAGTTTTTGTCAATGATGGGTTGGAAATGGATTTGGGATCTATGAGAGGAGGATTAAGAGTTGGGGGCAAAAGTTCTCAAGTTTTGAGATTAACCCAAAAAAAGAACCTAATTTGAGTTTTGGAAAGTTTAGGATTATACTGTAAAATACTTGTACTAGTCCATCCAAGAATAAACTGTATGTATATCTGTTTAGTATACATTCAAGAATAAATCAATGATTGAATAAATTTATTTATTTTTTTCTTGGTGTTCTTTATTCTATATCTTCTACTTAGCTTTCTATGGATCCCGGGCGCCTGAAGTTCAATTGCATAGCAGTTTGAAATATGAACATGTGTCGCATTTAGCTTTTCAACATTGTCGGATTTAAGAACGTGAAAATCTCAAGAAAAACTTGTTTTACACTCGCTTAGTGTAAAACCTGTTTTCATCACTTAATGTAAAAGAGAATCTCTTAATGTAAAACATGTTTGACACATCTCTTAGTGTAAAACAGATTTTTCATAAGACTTGACTCTTTAAGAACTGCTACGCAATCCGACGGTAGGAAACCCAAGTAAGGATATGTTTAAGATTGTCCATCAATTAAAGGATATGTTTTGATTTGAATAGCACATTGAATTGTTTTACATATAAAAGAGAAACAGAATCATAGCTAGAAGAAACAGAGACCAATTATATTTTCCATAGATTCCCACTCACAATGACAACTTGTTCATCTTTTTACCAATGCACTTGGCAAATTGGACATTAACTATTCAAACTTGTAGCCATCTTTTCTTTCCTGCACATACTGTCAAAGATAACTTTTGTAGCCACCTTTTCTTTCATGTGCATTTGTCAGAGATAGATGACAGGTAAGATTAATAGTACTCCGCAAGATCTAAAAATCCAATTGTCAGAGATTGATGACAGATAAGATTATGTTTAGCTAGATCTGCAACTACAATATTACTTTCCAATATCTTGTTTGTTTCATAATTACTACCTCCGTCTCAAAACGAATGTTCGAAATTGCTCTTAATCAAAAACAATTTCGGACATTTATTTTGGATAAATAGTACTATTATGAAGTTAAAGCCAACAACATAATAATACAAACTCCATTTGCATCATCAAAATATGTATATAAACCACACACCAAGAAAATGCGTCAGCAAATAAAATACAACAGGTGCCAAAATCATGATGCCAGATTGCCAGTCACATAACTCAAAGCTAAAGCCGCTCTCAAAAAGACTATCCGTGGGGCTATAATATTACCGTCGGCAGTCATTTTTTGCTCATCGGATCTTGAAGAGACTTTTCGCTGCATCATTTCTCCGTCCCCTTCTAAACTAATTGAGCAGGAGCACTGTTGCTTCTCCACCTCCAGTAATTTACTCGCATGGGGTCCACACATTCCAATACAGAACACACGGTATTTACAAAGTTTGAACCTACTTGAACAGCCTCAGAAGTCATAGCTTCAACCGCATTCTTCAACTCCTGACTCGGTTCAAAACCATGGCAGAGAAGGTCCAAAAGCATGCTAAGAGCAAAAACGCAGTTGACTTTACCGGTCAAAACCTTCAAACAGACAGAGGATACTTGAGGGTCATTTACCAAAGATTTCATATCGTCTTTATATAGGCCTCTAAGGTACCTCCACGGACTTTCGTTCTCGGGATTGGATATTATTGCTTCAATTGTGTAGCTTACTTCAGATTCTCTCATTGCCACTAGGCCTCCCAAGTTGGGGTGCCTTGTTACGACAAAATATCTCTGTGAAACCAAAAAGAAACTATAGTTTTTCTTTGTTTTGACAAGATTTAATGCAAACCAAAAAAAAAAAAAAGGATTCAGAAATATCCATGACCCGATAAAATATTCAGATATCTATACCTGATTCCAAGCAGAATTGTTGAATATGTCGTCTTCAAGGAGTTCTCCACAGTAGCCGAGTTCATCTTCCCAGCCTCCTAGAGCTTGAAGCACCCACTACATTCGAAATCATTTTCCAAATCACTAGTTCCAAAATATTATAAAGACTAATTTCATACTAGTCCTAAATGTGTCAATTACTCCCTCCGTTCTTAGAAGAGAATCATGTTCGACTCGCACATTAATTACATACTAATCATGCATGTGTCATTATATGACATACATTTAGGGATGGGGCAATTTGCAATTTGGTAACATGTGTCTGTCCCTCTTTTGCAATCCCGAACCTGAATTTGTAAACGTGCCAATTCGATTCCTGAGTTTGTCAATTTGTTGCAATTCGATGTAAAAACTAACAAGGTGTTAATGTTTTGACGAAATCAAACTCATGTGCCATGCACATGACTTTATTAGGGGCAAACTTGTCATTTTCTTAGGGCACTTGACGAAACTAACAAACACCCCATTGAGCACCATTATACTTCGTTAACTCACAGTACCACAAAATCCACCATCATTGCAAAATCAATTCATGAGCACATTGCAATTCACAGGCTCTGTATAAAGCTGCAACTGCAAGTCATAATCGTTCCACTCAAAAAATTCATAATTAACCTTGTTATTTATTTTGAACGGTACTTAACCTTCTTTTGAAGAATAGAAAAACACTACCAGTTAAGTACTCAACAAAGTCTACCAATACAGCTTTTTTCATGGCATGGAGACAGAGGAGAGAAAATTGTGTTGAAATTTGGGAGTGCCCCTTCAAAGGAGATTTACCACAATTGAGAGGGTGATTGCAAAACTGGAGGCAGGGTCTGAACTGGGGCAAGAGAAATTGTGAGACTGTGAAGCGAAGAGAGTTTCCCCAGATTATTGTTCGAAGGTGGCGTCAGGTTCGAGACGTCGCCAGATCTGCTGACGGGGAACTAGATCTGGTGAAGGGACTGTTGGCCGCCGGTTCTCACAGGCCGACTTTGGTGAGAGAAGGCGGAAGTTGGTTGGAGGGAGAGGTTGCTGGTTGCTGGTGGTCTTCGCTTGAAGAGGGAGAGTGGGACTTTGGGAGCCTGAGTTAGAGGGAGAGAAAGATTACATGGAAGGGGGAGAGAGAGAAGGCCGGTGAAAATGGAGGAGAAATTGCACAATTGTGTAATCTGGAAATGATTGGGTTTTCCCCTAACAAAGTCATGTGCATCGTCAAAAAATTAACACCTTGTTAGTTTTTACATCGAATTGCAACAAATTGACAAACTTAGGAATTGAATTGGCACGTTTACAAACTCAGGTTGGGGATTGCAAAAGGGTGACAAACACGGGTTATTAAATTGCGAATTGCCCTTTAGGGATGTAGCAAGCAAATTATTTATGCGGGGACAAAAATAATAATGAAAAATGCCGTAGGATAGGATGAGTTGAACAACTTGGCTGCTTTGTTTCTTATATAAGAGAACAAAAAAAGCTCGGATCATACCTGTCTATGCGACCAAGCATGGTAGTTCTTAGCATCACCCGAGAAAATTTTCTTTGTAAATTCAAGTTCTCTACTTGTTGCATCAGATCCGAGTTTCTCCGCAACCCACCGCCTATGATGCCTATAATATAAAGCAATCAGTTAGGCATCTATGAGCTCAGTTATGATAAAAATCCCAGGAGTTAACTTAAAATTGATTCTCATATATCAGAAGGCTTAACTTTTCAGAGCTATATATAAAACTCTAGTTGCAGTTCCCATGTCCTTCATCCATTCCTACTTGTTACAACCCTACCCAAGACCCCTCCCGTGTGGCTTTGCAAAGGTAATGCAGTTAATCTTCAACCATCAGAAATATGATAAAGAGATCATCGCATCGATTAATTACATTATCCACTTCTTCTTCAAAAGAAGCGCCACTGTTCAGGCCTCACCAAAGGAAAAGCAATTAAAGATTTGTTGGATGATCACAAATTAATCTCAAGGACTTTTTCCAATCAGAACTGAATGCATTACATTCCAGTCATGTGTTCAGATCCTGCCATAGACATAGACCTAAATTGGTAT
Organism: Campanula takesimana; assembly: GCA_026119855.1. Lineage (NCBI taxonomy): Eukaryota > Viridiplantae > Streptophyta > Magnoliopsida > Asterales > Campanulaceae > Campanula > Campanula takesimana. Next base: position 734,265 of record JAOWBW010000605.1, on the reverse strand, counting down.
ATTAAGATAGATCTGGACCAACTTTTACTCTCAGCCTTCTCGGAGGGGGGTATTTCCCCCAAAGGCTTGATGATAGTTTTTGATAATGTCAAAGGGAAAAATTACCAAAACAAAAGAATATAAACATTGAGTATATTAGCACAATAGAAAGGCAAAAATCTTTAGAATATGTGTGATAAATCTGGACCATTTTTACACTCAGCCCTCTAGGGAAAAAAAAATAGTACTCCCTGTAGTCCTATTTGCCATTTTTGTCCGTCCCAAAAAAATAGTCCCATTTCCATTCCAAACTTACCAACCAAGGAAGGAGAGGGAGAGAGAGGGAGATGAGACTCAACCAAGGACGAAGATGGAGTTATAATTTTACCGCATTAAGGGTAGTAAAATGAAAATAGGTAGTTAAAATGTTTGAATGGTCAAATGGGACACATTTTGGGATAGTGTGTGTATGTACTAGTATATCAATTGCCCTATTTTTGAATTTCTGTGAGTTCGATGATGATCAATACCTGCAACTGCAATAAACATTTAGGGTAAATATTTTCTATATTTTTATTTTATTTTTTCTCCCAGAAGTTTGAGAGTAAAAATTTGTCCGGATCTATCATACTGAAGATTGTCTGTTTATTTTGCTGAGATACTCGATGTTTAGCTTCTTTTATTTTGTTGATTTTTCCTTTTGAATTATATCTAACATTATGGAAAGTACTTTCAAGCCTTTGGGGGGAAAAGCCTCCCTACCCACCCTCCTAACCGCCAGAAGGCTGAGTTAAATTTTTGTCTAGATCTCTTTATATGTTAGCATAGCAATAAAACCATGTACGTGGCTTGAGGAAAGAAGTAAAGAGTAGAACAATAAAGATCTACCTGAAAAAAGAGCCAAAGTGCTAGTACTACTAGAAACTTTACTCCGTAACAGGGCCAAAACGTGCAAATTACAGCAAACAAAATGCCAGAAGACACTGACACTGTTGATGCCAACGTGTGGAAATCATCTTCTCAAAAGAGAGTGACACGTAGTGTAAAAACTTACATGAAGACAACTAGTGCATATATGAATACTACTCAGAAACTAATACCGCAATTACTTAATTAGCGTACGTGACAGATAGCAATCAGAAGGCTCAGGACTACAATATTTTCACTATATCGAAGTGATGGAGGAGTTACTGATTATATATACACATGATTCATTCACTGACAATGAAACAGCATTTAGTTGTGTCGCCATGTTTATTATGAAATATTTGGAGCATATGTCAACTCAACATCCCCCCCAACCCTCTCTCTCTCTCTCTCCATCACTCAAGAAATAGCAAATAAGAAAAACACAAAACAAGAGGGAAGAGTCCAACATAAGATTAGCAATGGCATCGCATAGGCGGACAGCTCTTCGTATGGCTACTGCAGAGCAACATTAGATAGTCCTCTATCTATCAAACAGCTTCCACATATTGATCTTTAGGACTTGCCAGCAGAAAAGAGGAGCGAGGAAAAAAACCATCGAGATGGATATATATAGACAACAATAACTCACCATATTTGATAGTTCTTGGAGTTACGGCTGGCGAGACGATCAACAAAATCCAATTCCTCGTGCAGATCAGAATTTAACGCCTCAAGTATTAGGCGTCTAAATTGCCATACCTACCAAGAAGAATGAAAGTCAGTTGTAACGGCTGAAAAATTCCACAAAGTATAGCTTTCTCTTAAGAGTAGAAGCTCAAAGGGCTACTAGGTGTAGTGCAAGAGATCACTGCATATCTACAAAGATCGTGGGCAACTGTTTAGTAAGCATTCTAATAAATAAAACTTTTGCTCCAAGAAAATTGGATATAACTCTTTCAGGGCTAACAGTGTATAAATCAATAAAAACGTTCTGAGCAGTAGCCAAAATGCCTTTGGTGTACGTACAATAAAACATGAGGATGTTGTACCAAAAAAAAAAAAAAACATAGGATGATCATGAAGCCAACTCACAATTTAATTTCAACTCCATTTCTTATAAGATAAATAAGAAGTGGGTAATGTTTTCATAAAACCAATAGAACATAGGAAAAACAAGCTTTCATTTTCTCTGCACGTTAAGCAGCAATTACAAAAGTAAAACTCAGAAACAGCTTCAACAACTTGGCATCTAGAGATAATTAGTCTCCCCGTAAAGGAAAATTAATCCTTTGATCGTTAGGTTAAACCAAATTACACTCACCATCATTTATTTTCCACTCTTTACATTCAAGTAGACTACAACACATATACAGTACACACATGGGTAACAAAACCCACCAACTAAAACAGCTAATCACCCACCAAACTGAAGAATCAGCAAATTACCAACTAAAATTCTTCCATTAAACAAAAAATGATTCCAGCTACCCACAGATTGCTCGGAGATTTTTTTCAAGGAAAACATACATGGAAAGAGAGATATGAACAGTGTAATTGCCACCACTTCATTAATCCTATGTATAAGAAATGGTGACTAATTCACTTTTACCCACTGAAACCAAGTGAAAATATTGGGCATATTAAGTGAATCAAAACTTGCAAGTAATACAGATCCCACAAAACCCACCAACTAAAACAGCTCATCAGTCAATAACTAAGAAATTCGCAAAAAAAAAAAAAAAAAAAAAAAAAAAAGTGGAATCAACTTGCAATACTACAGAAACCAAAAAACCCACCAGCTAAAACAGTCACTAAATTAAGAAGTTAGCAAATTACCAATTGAAATTCCATCCATTAAAAAAACATTCATCCATAAATTGAGCTTAAAGAAAAGAAAACTATAAGTTGAAAGAGAGAGAGAGAGAGATTTACAGTGTAATTGCCGGCATTTAAATTGATGGCCGCAGCAGTGAGGCTCAGGGAGCGAGGGGAACGCTCGTCGGCCAAGTAAACAGCTCGGAAGTAATCCATGGTCTCGGAAAACTCGTCGGAATAGGATATGGGAACAACGGGGTTAGGACCGTCATCTTGAGGTACCGGAATTACGTCAGACCACTCCGGTCTCTGACTCAGTGGAGTCCTCTGGCTCTCATCATCGTCGGAATCCATGCTGATGTGCAATCGCTTTTTCTGATTACCCTACTCCAAATTTCCAATTCGTTATCTTTGTCGTAAGGAATAGATCATTATATGTAAAGTATAAAGACACCAAAACACAATCCCTCGTTCCCCAAAAAAAAAAATGGTTAATACCTAATTCTTTGTTTAATTTTCATTTAAGAAATTTATACAACACCAAAATTCAAATAAAATACTACCAAACATCATTTTAGCTTTGGAGTCGTACTTTCCAATTTATCTTAATTTTCAAACTCTATAAATTGATAAAATTCTAATTTTAGACCCAATTTAGAAACACCCCTTAAATTTGGAATAGAATTTTAATTTGCTACGCCTTTAGTTTACTCTGCCAAACAACATGAACGGACACAGTGGCGGATCTAGGATCTACAGTCAAGGGAGGTCAAAATTTCTACATAAAGAAAAAAATGAAACTATTAAAGATAACAAAATTTAAATGCGACATATGTAGCCTATTTTTGCAATATTAGTCCAAATTTGAATGATAATAACCAAAAAAATGTATTTAAATAGATATTCTCATTTTATTCGTCCTTTTAAGGTACATCACGACATTTTCATTTTGAAGGACACCAACAAGGCCACGAGCTGCACCATCGACTTGACCATATACAAATACAATTACAAGTTCATTTGTCAATTGTTATAAGAAAATATACCGGAAGTATTATATTTGACAACTCAATGCGAACTTACAAATACTAAAAGTATTACTCCATTGATAACTCAATGTGAACTTATGAATACTAAAATGATTTTTTAGGTGTAAGGATTTAATTATTAACCCACCAAGACCCATACATTTACTACATGAATAGTAGTTTGACCGTTCTGACAAACAAAATAGTTTCACTTTTATTTTAGTGGTTAATAAGAACGAATTTTGACAAAAAAAAAAAACAAAAAACAATGTTAATTCATAATTTCTACAGAAGTTCTAATTTTTTTATTAATAACATTCTTATTAATTTATCAATAAGAATGTTTGCACTAGTCGTATAACCAAAGCATAACATCCAAATTCAATTTCTAAAATTGTCACATTGACATGGACTAATGAACCCAAATTTCTAATTTGGACAAAGTAATGCAAAGAGATACAATTTAAGGTCAAAAGGGGGCCATCAAGGGGGAACTAAAAAAGGAAGGGCGCCCTTGCTGTTCAGTGGCCACACCGGAGGAAAACCTAGTGATTCATGGTGCCAAATGTACAGTATCTTTAAACTAAATTTTCTAACTCGAATATAATTAATACAAATCAATGAGAATTAGAAAGAAGGTTTTCAATTCTAAAGCCCTATTTTGTTATGAATTAAAAAAATAAAAAAATAAATAAATAAATAAAACTTTGGAACTGAGATTTTAGAATCGAGCAGATAGACGGGGATGTTTGGGGGATTTGGATACAATCCCTAGAAATCAATTACATTTAAAAAAAGATTAAGACCTAATTTGTTAGGGCTTTAGAAAATTGGGGGATTTGAGATCGAGACAAAGAGAAAAAGTCGATGAAGGGGAATACCTGCGCGAAGAGCAAAGCGGAGTGGTGGCTTTGGCTTGGTGCGACGCCGACTGCCTCCTGCGTCGCCTCCGGTAGCGTCAACTCTCTTTCCGTCGATCACTTTTCAGATGCGCGCAATTGGTTTTATGAATCGGTTCTTACTACTCCCCTCCGTCCCGGAATAAGAGTCTTGCTTTTCATTTTGGTAAGTCCTAAATAGGTAAGAGTCATATTTCTAAAATGGCAAAGAATCTTTATTATTCACCCCACTCATTCTCTCTCCTATTTTACTTTTATACTCACAACACCAATCAATTCACTATTCTCTCCCACTCATTCTCTCTACTACTTTACTTTTACACTCACAACATTTACATCACTTCCAATATTTATTAATAAGCGTACAAATGAGGGGTATGACTCTTATTCCGGGACGGAGGGAGCATAATTTGTCAGCTACCTTTAAAGAGTTTATTGCCAATTTGACCTGCATACTATCAAAATCTTGACGATTTGCCCTCGTACTAAAGAAACTGCCAATTTGACCTGCGTACTATGGTTTTAATAAAAAAGTGGCCAAGGATAACGATGACCCGTTAGAAATCTAACGGGCTGTCCACGCTGACATCCACCTGGCATCCACGTCGTTGACTTATGTTGACTGGGTGCTGAATAGACAAAACACAAAAATTGAGGGACCTCACATGATAAATCGTTCACCAAAAACTTACGCATTCCTAAAAGTAAACCCTCCAAACCAAAATCATTACGGGGAAAGAGAGAAAGAGGGCGACGTCGATGAAGAACACGAACCAAATTCGCCTGGCCTGATTTCTTCAAACATTCAATCTTGTGCATTTAGGGTTTCAATTCCGACAACATTGGCTGTAAGTAAACTATTATCTTCACTTATTCCAGAACATAGTCTGAATATTCATCTAATGCCCTAACTGTTAAAAAATTAGGGCTTATCATAAATTTCACAAAGTCCGTCGACACCGATTCTTCATACCTAGGGCTTCTTGTGCGCATCTGAGAGCTGCAACTAAAATCAACTATGGGGTCGGTCATTTTTTAGGAGAAATAATTGGAATCCTCTAACAGCAACTCTTCGAGGATGTGTGATTGTGGTCTCAGAGCTCCAATTTGGACCTCTTGGAGTGACGATAACCCAGGTCGGAGATTCACTGGCTGCCCAAATTGGATGGTAAGTTAGAATTTTAAATGTTTTATGAAGTCTTTTATAATTTGGTTTTCATATTTTGTTATTACATTTTGTAGAATCGATCACAAAGCTGCAAGTTTTTTGCTTGGATTGATGAGCCGATTAGCGACAGAGAGAAGAAAATTGTTCTAGCCGCACGATTGAGATCTCAGATAATGAAAGTACAGCACAACCTTGAGAAGAGAGAGATGCAAGTTACACAGTTGGTTCATGAGAATGAACAATTGAAGAAGAAATACATGAAAGTGAAGGAGATTGTGAGGAAGATGGAAGAAAATGAACAAAAGCATCCATGGTTCAAGTTTGTTCTTTTTTTGATTTGGGCAATTGATGTAGCAGTCCTAGTAGGAAATGGTAAAGGCAATGGTATTATGGCAACTATGTTGATGCCCCAGACAATGGCAACAACTTATGTTAGGTTATGTGTTGTTTGTTTAGATTATTTGGTGTTTGTTTAGGTTATGTGTTGTTTGTTTAGGTTATTTGGTGTTTGTTTAGGTTATGTGTTGTTTGTAATGGCAATGGTATTACTAAACATGGAGTTTATCCTTGAAAAGACAGTGTATTATGTTAGTTATGAATCATGTGTGGTTATTAGTCACTGAATGTTCAGGTCATAATGCTTTGTCAAGAGTGGTTGTACAACATTCATGGCAAAATACACATGACATACACTTAAAGTAATACTCCCTCCGTCCCGAATGATGTTCCCATTTGTTTTTTTTTTCGACAATGTTGTACTTATGTCAATACCCTTGGGACAGAGGGATAACATCATGTCGGGACAGAAGGAGTATACTTTATGAGAGACAGACATGGAAAGGAAACACAAAGGCACAAATAACTTCACGAGCTACATCCTTTTCCTTCAAAAGAGCAGCATCACCGCTTTTCTTATTATGCTCTCTATGCAGGGTATCCCTTTCCTTCGTGAGAGCATAAGCCTGAAAGCCCTCACAAATACAGTTTGGCAACAAACATATTAGTCGTGATTAGGTGGATATTACTGCTATATGCAGTTTAAGCCACAAGTATGATGACTAAATAAGCCTTCATAATTCAACAGGTCTAAATGTCTCCATAGAGATCTGACTACAAAGCGTTGACTAAAGCTATCTGGATAAGAATCAGTGCATCAGAGAAAAAACTCAAACAGGAGCACAACAATGCACGACTCATAATATAAGCAACATCCATAATGAGTTCATACACCACCCAAAAAGGTATTCATAAGTTAACTGTTCAGAACATTGACAGCATTTAACTTAACAAAAGGTGTACTCAAATCATTAACATTTGACTGAGTACACATTTTATTAGCATACTAACATCCATACAAAAGATATTACAAGTCGTTGCTACAACCACTGTTCACATTAGAAATCAAACAACTTTTTCTTCTTTTCAAGAAGCCTTGGTGAAGTCCTCCTTTGAATAGTACTGACTCTTGAGGTCTCATGTTCAGGAGATTGAAATTGCTGACTATTTTGAGAAAGCTGTGTTAGTAGGATCTCAGCTTGTTGTTGGTGAAGCCTTGGTGATGTCCTTCTTTGAATAGTGCTTGCCATTCCACTTTCTTCTTCAACATGAGCTTCCAGTCTTCCACTTGCATTTCCAGTATTGTTTGAAGGACTAGTACTGCAATACTTTCCATGCCAATACATTTTTCCAACTGGGAGATCATTCTTGCTCTTAGGGGCAACCTTTGATTTTCCATTAACAAGTAAAGCAGCTCTTGTTCCCTAAAATAGAAGGACCAAATATATCAATGTATTATACTCCCTCCGTCCCAGAAAGTTAGTCCCACTTTTTTCATTGCTAACATGAATCAAGTAGGACTAACTTTCTGGGACGGGGGAGTATAATACTTATTTTCATGAAACTAAAACATCAGTTCAAAATATTTATATGTACTTACACTTACACATCAATGTATTATACTCCCTCCGTCCCAGAAAGTTAGTCCCACTTTTTTCATTGTTAACATGAATCAAGTAGGACTAACTTTCTGGGACGGAGGGAGTATAATACTTATTTTCATGAAACTAAAAAAAAACAAAAAACAAATATATACTTATACTTACACATAAATAAGTGGCTCCTGTATTCTCATTAACATAGGCACCAATACCCATGGGAACTTGATTCCTTCTTTGACCAAAATTGACCTTCCTGCCTCTAATTCCCCTCCCTCTTGAACCTCTTGTAGTTGCATGTCTTTTTTTGCCTATGATAGACCTTTGATCCTCATTCACATTCACAGTCTCAAACTCATTCATATTTTCATACTCATTCACATTTTCATACTCATTTACCTGTAATAAAAGAACCAAAAATACAGTTTTATTATATTTAAATAACCTGATATAAATAAATAAAAATAAATAATTTACATGTGCATTCTCATCCAAAAATGCAGTTTTATTCTCATTCCCCTTAAATAAAACAATGTCAATGCAGTTTTAATATTTTTAAATAATTTCATGAGAATATATATATCAAAAAAATATGCTTACAGTCTGATTTACAGTCTGATTTGCATTTTCATTCAGATTCTCATTGACTTCCACATGTGCATTCTCATTGACAACTGTTCTAGTTATCTTCTTCTCCATATCAACAACATATCATTCATTCCCCTTACTTACTTCATACTTGTTATGTCCATTGTGCACACATAACCAATGTCTATATTCTTCTTGGTTTGCCTCAAGTTTCTTTCTAATTCTAGGACATAATTTATCCTCAGATGTCAACAAGAGTCTTCTGTTCTCACCTAGCCTCCTCATCAAACCAAGTATGATCTCCTCCAACATAGAAATGATTGCCTTTCTCCTAGCTTTGAGTATAAAATGGTTGAAAATCTCATCCATGTTGTTCTCCACACTATCACAACATGTAGCCACTGAAAAATAACATCTACACCAGTGACCAGTGTTTAGGTTCCCTAGATATGAGGTAGTCATAAGCACCACGGTTAGTTTCTGTTGGTCCCAAAGGGGCAACAAGGGTATGAAAAATGCTAGAGGAGGGGTGAATAGCGTTTTAAAATTCTTTTCAAACCCTTTTGCAAATCAATGTCATATGCGCACAGTTCTCAAATAAGCTAAGTATAGAGCGCAGAGAAAGTGTGAAATGCACAGCGGAAGTTTAAGCAGCACCTGCGCAGGAAAAAGCTGCGCAAAGATAAAAACGCACGCGCTAAGTTTTGGCTTAAAGTGTTGGATAAAATGTTCTAAGGCAATAGGCAATAACAAACACAACAGCAATATCAGCAATCTGATAAGATCAAACAAAGCAGTTATTCAGAAATGATTAAGTAGGAAGTAAATAGCGAGAATAAAGAACAAGCTATTTGGAGAGGTTCGATCAATGAAAGATCTACGTCCTCTACCAAGATGGTTAGTCTTAGATTTTCTAATGGAGATCTTATTATATGAGAGAGTCACAAGATACAACAATGTAGAACAAACTAACTCAAAGATCTATAATTTATGAAAAAACAAATCCTAGACTAAACCGGTGTATCTCAAGAAGTAAGATCTAAATGATCGAAGCTTCAAGAGGTGTGTGTGTGTTAAGAAATTCTGGGCTCTATGAATCTATGAGATGAAGAGCACGAAGAATTCTGGTGATTTAAGTCTTAGGATCTGGGCAGGAGTTTGAAGGTATGAAGGTTTGAAGGTTGATCTTGAATCTGTGAATAGTAAGCAGCAATCTTCAGAACTTCAAGGATATTAGAAAGCACAAACTCTAGCAACTTGGAAAAGAAGATGAGCTGGCTATTTATAGCAGAGGGCTTAAAACTAGCCATTGGAGCTCTGAGCAAGGACGATGAGCTGGCACAATATGATTGGTGCGCAGGTGTACTTTATAGCCGTTTGGGCTTTGATCAAAATTGATGACCTGGCACAATATGATTGGTGCGCAGGTGTTTTAGAGCCGTTGGAGACTGAGCATGAAGACCAAATTCAAAAGCTTCTTCTAGAAGGTTGACAGCTGTCTTCATTTGAAATATTTCTCTTGAGCGCGTCTCCACCGTTGGATCTGCTAAGTATGCTTACTTTGTCGTTTTTGCACACCTCGGCACTTTTAAAAGCGTACATCTTCAAAGCGTTTTCCAAGTTAGGTGATCTGAATGAATTGAACTGAGGAAGAATGCTGAGCAGGATATACCTGCGCAGTGGTGTCCTGCGCAGAGTAGTCCTGCGCAGTGACCACTGACACTTGGATCTTCATTCCTTTTCGCTTCAAGTCCTATATTCTAAGCCTATACTATAAAATGGACTAAGCTAAAATTTGAAGTTATAAAACTTCTTACATAGGGTCCTAAAGTCCATAAAATATTAACAGGTGATGGTATCAATCAATTCTAACAAGTAGGAGCTTTAAGAAGTAAGCATACCCAACAATCTCCCCCTAAATGATTGATGCCATTACCTACTATAACAAAGGCAATTCATTATACTTGATAATAACATGTTCATAAAGATGTGGATGGCAAATCATGCCTCAAGTCAATGCACACACTAGCCAATGTCATAGATTTCTAGTCTATCCAAAAGATTAGCTTACGAAAAGGGAAAGACCGAAATATCATTCAGCGCATACAAATAATATGAGTTTTAGTTTTAAGTATGCGTTTAAACTGAATGTTTAAACATTATGCGTTGAGAATATGAGCAGTTAAGATTATGCGCATGGGTTGAAATAATGCAATCATTGTTCCACAAACAAAGAGTTTGAATTGAACAAGGTTTTGGAAACACATGATGCGATTTTTCTCATTAAAACTTGAAGTGTAAAGAGTTGCATATTACAAGTTTGAATAAGAAAAACAAAATGCGCACAAAAAGAAATACTTTGCGCAAAAAATAAGAAATTTACATAGAGCCTAGTCTATGTTGATGCGGTGCAAGGCTTCGCGCAGCTCATTCTGCAGACTGTTGAACTTATTCATAAGTTCAATCTTCAGTTCTTGAATTTTTTCTCTGAACGCCACAGCCTCACCGACATAGGTAGCCATTCCTCTACGCATATCTCTGTTGTCTTCTCGCAGCTCTAGGAAGTTGGCTCTGTACTGGACTTTATGTCCCGTCATCTGGTTGAAATATGACTGCTCAGCAGCTTCAATAGTGTTGATGACGGTGGCCTGCGTTGCTTCGAGTCTTTGGTCAGTGTGGAGGCGCTGAGTGTTCACGCTGGCTTGAATATCGAACATGGCTTGATCCATCCTAGCGTTGAACCCATCAGCGAAATCAGTCATCGCTTGAGTTATGCACTCCCTGACACTTTCCATATTAAGCGCATTGGCATGCGCGAGACCACCTTGTTCCAATCTCTCCAACATCATTGCTTCCATCCCCGCAAACCCTTCATGCAACCCATCGGCCAAGCTCTTGTGCAGACGCTTAAGCAGTCCTATAAACCCATCATTGATAGCGGTATAGGTGCAGACGTTTTCAAGCATCCCAGCTATTGACTTTAATGAGTCCAGGACCATTTGGTCTAAAGCATCAGGGACGCGCTGCGCAGAGGGGCCTGCGGAGGTACTTGCCTTTGAAACATTCTCCCCCTTAATGGCAGCAATCTCTAAACGCTGTGCATCAAGTTGCTATTGGATAGTTGTCTGCGCAGTAATGAGCTGAGTCATTTGGGACTGCGCAGCAACCTGGTTGACTTGAATAGTATTGAGAGCCTGGAGAATTTGGCGCAAATCAGCAGAGGAAGATAGAGAGGAAGTAGATACTGTAGGAAGGACGGAAGGAATAGCTTGAGCTGATGGAGCAGAAACTTTGGGAGGAGAGTGCGTTGGAGAAGGTTGTTTGGGAGAGAGATGAATAGGATCAGCAGCAGGAGACCTATGCGTAGATGAGTGCGTGCTGCTGCTATCTGTATCAGTTGTGCGCACATCCCCTTCCTTTTCACCTTCAGGAGGATTAACAGCAGCTTGCTGCGCAGCATCATCGCCTTGCGCAGACTTGGTAACTTCATCCGCATCCTCATCTTCTAAGTCCAATCCATCATGAAGAACAGAGGTGCCAGGTTGAGTATTTCCAACCGGAATATTGAGGCGTTGAAAGGCACTTGATGATGGTTCAGGACAAGGAGGAGCCGCAGCTTTTGGCTGTCCCTTCGCAGTGCTGCGCACAACTTGTTTCTTGCGCGGAGTTCGAATAGGATCATTCTTAGCAGGTGCAGCAGCAGCGGCCTTGGCAGGCGTACCGGAGATGGGAAAAGCTTCATCCATCCAGTCGTCACTATCTCCTGTACCCTGAGCAGGAGGTGCTTCAGCAGCCTTTGGATCTTACTCCCCCTGCGCGGTATCATCCGCAGCATCAGCATCAGTCTCATCCATTCGAGACTCGCTGTCTTCTTCAACCATAGCCGCCGCAGGAGGAAGTCTGGTAAATGCAAACTTTTTCTTGGTTTTAGCTGGAGAGGGAGCAGGTGCAGGAGGATCTTTGCGCTTCTTTGAAGGCTTGGGAGCAGGGGGCGGTAAATCAGATCCAATTTTAATGCCAGCAGTTGATCTGACATTTGGGATTTCCTTCACTTTTTCTGGCGCATGATCTGCAATACCTTTGCCTTTGCGCTTTGCCTGCGCAGCAGCAGTTTCAGGTTCAGCAGGCTCAGTGGCCTTTGAAGGCTGCGCGGCAGTGTTCTTTGCCTTGGGTTGAGGGGCTTCAACATCATCATCACTATCAACCCAATCTTCCTTGTCTGGGCTGGTGTCCTTGTTCCAGATCTTGCGATAATCACTGCAACCAATTTCATTGCGCAGGGAGTAGAGGTGAGAGATGGAATAGGTCTTGGTGCATGAAACTTTAAGTTCAGGACGCTTCTGCACGAATGTGCGCAGCTCAGAGACGTTCATCAGATACTTGGATAGTAGCCTACAGTGAGTTCTGTACTTGGCTACTTTCTTGTCTATGCGCTTGTCATAGCTCTCCGATGCATCCCATAGCTCGTCAAAAAGAACAGAGGACCAGTCTAGAGCATCGCCATTATAAACCGCAGCGCAATAAGCCCACTGCTTGGAAATGAACTTGCCCTTATTTCCATTTTTGAAGTTTACTGAGTCACCAATAATGGTGCACAGGTGATACATCACCTCACCAAATTCCCTATGATCATGAACGCTCCATTTCTTTACAAGTGAGGGTTCCCCAACCAGTTTCTGCGCAAGCTTGTTTTGTTTAGCTTCAGAATAGGCTTCTGGCGCATCATCAACATTAAATCCGCAAAGCTTTTTAAGTGACGCAGGAACAATGCGCACTGAATAATTCCGAACAACTGAGCGGATAACATCAATCTTTGCTCGAGTTTGCTTGTGCGTCATGGTGACTCTCTCTGCATTTTCAAATAACTCGTCTACAAGAGAGGGGACATAGAAGTCCTGAGCCAGTGTAAAGAGAGGTAAGATTCCGGAAGAATCCATAAGATGAACAATCATGCGTCCGACAGCGTCTTTATGTAGCGCAGCAAGATCTAGTTCCCAGCCTTGTAGGAAATAGAAAGAATTTTGCGCAAAATAAGAAATAGTTTAGACAAGAATCACGCATGGAGCGAAGCGCATGCGCGGATATACGTATGCGCAGCATCTCCATAGGGAACGAATGTAAAAGTTATGCGCAAAAATGCAAACACTAAGAAATTTTAGGCGACCCAAAACAAGAGAAAAAAATAAGAACTTGATGAACACGGAATAATAAGATATGAACACGAAGAACACCAAAAATCAAAGTTTGACCAAAAAGGACAAAAAACATATCAAAATAACCGCATTTCAGAGACGAAAAACGACTAAGAAAACAAGATTTCCAAAAACAACACATTAAGCCCAGAAATCGAGAATAACTGTTCGTCTGCCTTGGTGGTTTTCAAACGAATTTTTTTTGCAGAAAACATATGAAAACAGTACTGATCGTGAAATAAAGTACATACAAAGATAGATCAGAGAGAGACGAACTCAAAACAACAGATGATTTTAAAAATGATTAATAGATAAGAGAAAAATCGAAAAAGGGAGTTTTAAGAACTCGAGACTTAACAATGGCGGATTGACTGAAAATGAGTTCAAGGGTCAGAAATTGTTACCATGTCGTCAACAGTCTTAGCTTCTGGAGGAGGAACCTCTTCAACCGGTTCATGGACCTCACCAACTACCTTAGCTTTTGATTTTCGGGGAGCCATTTTAAATGGAACTAGGGTTTTTGAAAAGAGGAAAAGAGAGAAGTGTTTCGCAGAGATTGAAAGAAAAGTCAAGGAGAGAAGAAAAGGAAATGATTAGGAGGTGGAGAGTAGGTTGCAGAGGAGAGGAAATGATGAATTTGTGAAAGAGGAGAGAGCGGGAAAGAGAGAAAAAGAAGATTCAAAAGGGATTTATACCAAAATGGGAAAAGGTACCTGACGTCAGCGAGGCGGTTTGGTGAAAGACGGCGAATTTGGTGAAAAACGCAGAGGCGCACGATAGCAAAGCGACGTGGCCGAATAGGGAACGCGCGTGCGCAGACCTGACGCACGCGTGTGTGAGTAGGTCTAGGCAGGTCACAGTCATATCAACTCCCTCATAAATGTTGATCTGGAATTCTAACAGGCGCTATCATCAATGGCCGTATGCATTTAATGATAATGGGACATGCGTAGGGGCAAAAGCGTAATTTCCCAAGAAATTTCAAAAATAAGGCGAGGGAAAATTTTAATTGCACAAGTACCCTTGTGAACTAAGCGTTGACTTTTCAGTCAGGGACCTAAGTGCAATTTCTAATAAATAGAAGACTTACCTGCGATCCACGAAGTGTGCGCATGTTAAAATCATGCGCTGAGCTTTGAATAGCGCAATAGATTCTTAAAACAAATTAACATTAGTGTCATGCGCAAGTGAAGTACTGCGCAGGGGTTGCGCAAAAGCATAGATCATGACCTATGATGAACATTTTATCAAGCAAACACAAGATTATTAGTATTAACAAATCATATGGACAGGTTAGCTAAGTTCAATCATACCCATTTCTCCTCTCAAGAATACAAATCTCTTTGCGTCAAGAGCCTTTGTAAGAATATCAGCAATTTGATTATCTGTGCCCACATGCTCTAAATGAATGTTTCCTTTTTCCACGTGATCCTTGAGAAAGTGATATTTGATGTCGATGTGCTTTGTCTTTGAATGCATGACAGGATTGTTGGAGACAGCTATGGCGGACATATTATCGCAGAATATTGGGCAGTTTGCTTCATGAATTCCATAGTCCACTAATTGTTGCTTCATCCATAGGATTTGGCAGCAGCAGCTTCCAGCAGCAATATATTCAGCTTCTGTAGTGGAGATGGACACAGCAGCTTGCTTCTTGCTTGCCCACGCAACAAGTCGATTTCCAAGGAAATGACAAGTTCCACTTGTGCTCTTTCTGTCAATTGTACATGCTGCGTAATCTGCATCTGAATAACCTAGCAAATCGAAATTCGAATCTTTGGTGTATCAAAGTCCAAGGTTACTAGTTCCAGAGAGATAACGAATAATGCGTTTAACAGCAGTTAAATGCGCTTCTCTAGGGTCCGCTTGATAGCGCGCACAGACACAAACACTAAACATAATATCTGGCCTACTAGCAGTAAGATAAAAGAGAGAGCCAATCATACCTCGATATAAAGTTTGATCCACTTTCTTACCTTTTAAGTCTTTCTCTAGCTTATTGCCCGTGGCCATTGGAGTGTCGTATGCTTTAGCATTCTCAAGTTCAAATTTCTTGATTAAGTTCCTTGTGTACTTGGCTTGATTTATGAAGATGCCATCATTCAATTGCTTGATTTGAAGTCTGAGGAAGAATGTGAGTTCTCCCATCATACTCATCTCAAACTTGCTTTTCATGAGCTTCTCAAAACGCTTACAAAGTAACTCATTAGTAGAACCAAATATAATATCATCGACATAAATTTGAACAAGTAAAGAATGATCATTATACTTAGCAATAAAAAGAGTTGTATCGATTTTACCGCGCTTGAAGCCTTTCTTTAGCAGGAATTTTGATAGAGTATCGTACCATGCTCTTGGAGCTTGCTTAAGTCCATACAAAGCTTTCTGAAGTTTGAAAACATGATTTGGATATCTGCTATCTTCAAATCCAGGCGGTTGAGTTATGTAGACCGTCTCTTGGAGTTCACCGTTGAGAAATGCGCTCTTCACATCCATTTGATAAAGCTTGAATTTCTTGTGAGAGGCATAAGCTAAGAAAATTCTGATAGCTTCTAGTCTTGCCACAGGCGCAAAAGTTTCATCATAGTCGATTCCTTCTTCTTGCCTATAGCCTTGCGCAACCAACCTAGCTTTGTTCCTGGTGATGCTTCCATTCCCATCCATCTTGTTTCTGAATACCCATTTTGTACCAATAACGCCTTGATCATGAGGTCTGGGTACTAAGGTCCAAACCTTGCAGCGCTCAAATTGGTTAAGCTCTTCTTGCATAGCAGTAACCCAGCTTGGATCTTGGAGCGCTTCATCAATCTTCTTTGGTTCGATTTGAGAGATAAAGGAGTGATATTCATCATCAAAGTTTGATGCTCTCCTAGTACGAACCCATACATTAAGATCACCAATGATGTTTGAAGTTGGATGATCTCTAACTTCACGAACCTCGGGAGGTAAGTTAGGTTGAGTAGTAGGAATACGAAGATCTTCAATGGGCACTTCATTTGTTCCAACATCAAGGTCATCGAATGTGATTTGCTGAAGCGGAGAAACATTATGCGCAGGAGGAGGTGTTTGCGCATCAGGAGTTGTCACTTCTGGCGCAGGATCGGGTGTATGCGCATGCGATGGACTTGCTTGATTCTGATTTTGATAATCATTCTGCGCAGGTGCAGTTTGAGGCTGCGTACCTGTCTCATCATTCTCAACAGAATCATCAGAATCATTTGGAGCCAAATGTGGCTCAAGGAGAGAATGCTCATCAAAAGTAACATGTACAGATTCTACAATTACTAGAGTAGTTCTATTAAAAACACGAAAAGCTTTAGAATGTTTGGCATACCCAACGAAAATACCTTCATCTGCTTTGGCGTCAAATTTACCTCTATGATCTTTGCCATTGTAGAGGATATAGCATTTGCAGTAAGAAATCTTGAAGAAAGCAATGTTGGGCGCTCTTCCTCTCCATAGCTCATATGGAGTCTTGTTGTAGGCTTTGTTGATGAGGGATCTATTCTGAGTAAAGCAAGCCGTGTTGATAGCTTCTCCCCAGAAATACTTTGGAAGCTTAGCTTTAGCTATCATTGTTTTTTCAGCCTCAATCAACGTGCGATTCTTTCTTTCCACAACGCCATTTTGTTGAGGAACTCCAGCAGCAGAGAAATTGTGATCAATTCTATGGTCATCGCAGTATTGAGCAACACCGTTATTCTTGAATTCAGTTCCATTGTCTGATCTAACGCTTACGATGTCGTCTTCCTTTTGAGTTTGGAGCTTTCGAAATAGCGTAGTCAAGATATCATAGCAGTCATCTTTGGATATCATCATTTCGACCCATGTGTATCTCGAGTAGTCATCCACCATAACTAA
Organism: Campanula takesimana; assembly: GCA_026119855.1. Taxonomy (NCBI): domain Eukaryota; kingdom Viridiplantae; phylum Streptophyta; class Magnoliopsida; order Asterales; family Campanulaceae; genus Campanula; species Campanula takesimana. The sequence continues at coordinate 716,892 of JAOWBW010000605.1, read as the reverse complement.
AGTATATTTGTTTCCTCCAATGCTTGCGGTGGTAACCGGTCCAAACAAGTCCATGTGAAGCAGTTGTAAACATTTGGAAGTTGAGGAGGCAATCTTGCTGGAGAAAGACTGCTTCGGTTGTTTACCGAGCTGGCATGCTGCGCATTTTCTGTCATGATGGTCAGCTACTTTGGGAAGTCCTTTGACAAGATTTTCCCTTCCTAGCTTAGCCAAATACTTGAAGTTCAAATGACTTAAGCGCTTATGCCATAGCCAGCTGCTTTCACTTACATTCTTTGCTACAAAACAGAGATTAGTGATAGAATCTATAGCAGTAAGATCAATAATGTAAACATTAGTCTTACGAGTCCCTGTGAGCAAAGTTAGTCCGGATATGCCATCTTTGATATAGCAGTGTGTTGCAGTGAAGTGACATTCCAAACCTTTATCGCAGAATTGTGAAATGGAGAGCAGGTTGTGCTTGAGACCTTCTACGAGCGCAACTTTCTCAATGCATACTTTATCTTTTCTGATTCTTCCATATCCAACTATGTGCCCTTTGTTGTTATCTCCAAAAGTTACAGAGGGACCTCTTCCTTCATGCACATCTTCAAGAGCGGTGACATCTCCAGTCATGTGTCTAGAGCATCCACTGTCGAGGTACCATATATGCGCTTTAGCTTGTGAAGAGTGCGCAGTGAAGCAGGAGACCTGAAAGATAGACATTAAAGACGCAGGTCCCCTTTATTCTTGGGTCCTAGAGTTAGCAACTTTTGACAGCCCACTCCTGTCTGACCTTAGGATTTTTATGTCCCTTGGCATTAGGAGCAAATCGCAAAAGGCATTCTGCAGCCTTGTGACCTAAACCATCACACACAACACAATGATGAAAGCCACTTATAGATTGGGTTTTTACAAACTCTTTACTTTTCTTTGGCGCAGCATTCTTTACTGGAGCAGATGAACTTGCTTTGACAAATATCAATTTCTGAGGTTTGGGTGCGCTTTTCTTAAGAATGCGCATCTGGTGTTGGGGCGCATGCCTTTCATGCGCGTGTCCCTTTTGCGCAGATTTGGCATTTGAAGTTGAAGCGCAACCATAGTCAGAATATGAGTTGTCATGCGCAGGTTCAACTTTAGCCTTACCCTTGGCTTTTCCAGTTTGCATTTTTGGGTAGACATAATGGAAATTTTGTCTCTGGACTTTCTCCTGTCTTTTACCCATTGAAGCAGAATGCTTTGCTTTAGGAATTTCAATAGTTTGTTGTGATGTAAAATCCTTTTCTCTTTCAGAGCAAACGGCTCATTTAAAGTTATCACTAGTTGAGAACCCCAAGCCTTCCTTATCTCCACTGGCTTTTTGGGATTCTAGAATTTGATCCATAGTGACACGAGATTTGGTCCACTCATCAGTGATCTTTGTGAGATCAGTTACTTGAGCAGCCAATTCTTCGTTTCTTACTTTAAATAGCGCATTTTGATCTGTAAGAAAACGGTTCTTTTCAGTAAGAGGAGTCATGCTCTTAATCTGCTCCTTAAGGAGGGTGATCTCAGATTTTAAAAGAGTTTTCTCCGTCTTAAGCTGTGAAATTTCTCCAATTGATAAGTCCACTGCTTCTTTCATAGAATTAAATTTCTTGATTACCTTTTCAGCTTGCTGAAAAATAGACTCGCGCTCAGCAGCAGAGTCATTCTTTTCTATTACAATTTCAACAGGAATTTCAAGAGATTCTTTGCGCGGAGGCGCAGCTACAAATTTCTTTGATAGATCTGCTCTGGCAAACAAGTACTTGCCATTCTGTCTGCTTGGAGTCAGATGTCCCATTTCCACCAGTTCTGTGATAGTGGGACCTTTCTTCTGAATTGTCCTTGGCGCAGCCTTTGTGTCCGCATCGGGATCATTGTCTGAATCGCTATCAGCATCAGCATTGGCCACTAAGCAGAGCAGTCCATCCTCAGAGTCATCATCATCACTGTCTTCGGTGTCCGTCTCTATCCAAGTCTTCAGTTCCTTTTCTGCGCAATCTTCTTCAGCAATCATTCCGCGCTGTCTTGATGATTTCTGCGCAGTATTCCTTTTCATGTACTCATATTTTGGAGTGGGACATTTTGAAGCAAAATGACCGGGCTTTTTGCAGTTGTAGCAGACCAACTCTTCATCTTTCTTTGAGTCTCTGCCACGAGAGAATTTAGCAGGTGGTTTGCTCGAGGATCCAGGTTTAGAGAATTTCCTGAATTTTTGGAATCGCTTAACGAACATAGCGAAATCATCATCATCCATTTCAAGTAAAGAGGAAGTAGAGACTTTGTCTGAGGTTTGAGCAGGCGCAGGTTCCTTTTGCGCAACATAGGAAACAAGTTTTCCTTTGCCTTCAGTTTCGTCGATTCGATCAAGCTTTAGCTCATACACTTTTAAGTTAGCGTATAAGCTGCGCAGAGGCCAAGTATCAAGAATCCAGAATCTTCCAGATGACTTGCTTTGTGCACATATCTGGAACCTAGCGCATCTAAGAATTGAGAATTGACTTCTTTATTAGTGAAAGTAGTTCCAAGAGATTTACAAGAGTTTACAACAGCACAGAAGCGATCATATGTTTGTCTCAAGGTTTCACCATCTTTTCTCATGAAGCAGTTGAATTTTCTTTGCACCACAAATCTTTTGTTTTCCTTGCTTATTTTGTCTCCATTCACATATCCTTTAATAGCATCCCATAGTTCCTTTGCAGTTCCACCGCTCACAATTTGATTGTGCGTGGAGAGGTCTAGAGTGCTAAGAATGATGTTTTTTGCTCTTCCATCATAGCCGACCCATTTCTTTTCTTCATCAGTCCATTCCTCCTTGTTCTTCTTGATGGTAGGATTTTCCTTATTTGTAGCAGCATCAGGATTAGCTTTCATTGGAATGTAGGGTCCTTCAAGAACGATGTCGTGGAGGATCTCGTCGATAGAGGAAAAATGAGTGAGCATGCAGTGCTTCCAGATTTCGAAGTGATCTTCATTCAGCACTGGGACATGTGAATAGTTAGCCATTGCCCAAGATTTTGAAGCCATCTTGAATCGGCACCCAAGCTGTTAAGCTTGAAAAACAAAACAAGTTTTATGAAGGTGTTTGCTCTGATACCACTTGTTGGTCCCAAAGGGGCAACAAGTGTATGAAAAATGCTAGAGGGGGGGGGTGAATAGCGTTTTAAAATTCTTTTCAAACCCTTTTGCAAATCAATGGCATATGCGCACAGTTCTCAAATAAGCTAAGTATAGCGCGCAGAGAAAGTGTGAAATGCACAGCGGAAGTTTAAGCAGCACCTGCGCAGGAAAAAGCTGCGCAAAGATAAAAACGCACGCGCTAAGTTTTGGCTTAAAGTGTTGGATAAAATGTTCTAAGGCAATAGGCAATAACAAACACAACAGCAATATCAGCAATCTGATAAGATCAAACAAAGCAGTTATTCAGAAATGATTAAGTAGGAAGTAAATAGCGAGAATAAAGAACAAGCTATTTGGAGAGGTTCGATCAATGAAAGATCTACGTCCTCTACCAAGATGGTTAGTCTTGGATTTTCTAATGGAGATCTTATTATATGAGAGAGTTACAAGATACAACAATGTAGAACAAACTAACTCAAAGATCTATAATTTATGAAGAACAAATCCTAGACTAAACCGGTGTATCTCAAGAAGTAAGATCTAAATGATCGAAGCTTCAAGAGGTGTGTGTGTTAAGAAATTCTGGGCTCTATGAATCTATGAGATGAAGAGCATGAAGAATTCTGGTGATTTAAGGCTTATGATCTGGGCAGGAGTTTGAAGGTATGAAGGTTTGAAGGTTGATCTTGAATCTGTGAATAGTAAGCAGCAATCTTCAGAACTTCAAGGATATTAGAAAGCACAAACTCTAGCAACTTGGAAAAGAAGATGAGATGGCTATTTATAGCAGAGAGCTTAAAACTAGTCGTTGGAGCTCTGAGTAAGGACGATGAGCTGGCACAATATGATTGGTGCGCAGGTGTCCTTTATAGCCGTTTGGGCTTTGATCAAAATTGATGACCTGGCACAATATGATTGGTGCGCAGGTGTTTTAGAGCCGTTGGAGACTGAGCATGAAGACCAAATTCAAAAGCTTCTTCTAGAAGGTTGACAGTTGTCTTCATTTGAAATATTTCTCTTAAGCGCGTCTCCACCGTTGGATATGCTAAGTGTGCTTGCTTTGTCGTTTCTGCACACCTCAGCACTTTTAAAAGCGTACATCTTCAAAGCGTTTTCCAAGTTAGGTGATCTGAATGAATTGAACTGAGGAAGAATGCTGCGCAGGATATACCTGCGCAGTGGTGTCCTGCGCAGAGTAGTCCTGCGCAGTGACCACTGACACTTGGATCTTCATTCCTTTTCGCTCCAAGTCCTATATTCTAAGCCTATACTATAAAATGGACTAAGCTAAAATTTGAAGTTATAAAACTTCTTACATAGGGTCCTAAAATCCATAAAATATTAATAGGTGATGGTATCAATCAATTCTGACAAGTAGGAGCTTTAAGAAGTAAGCATACCCAACAGTTTCCTTGATTTTTTTGAAAATTTTCGTACACTGCTCCATTGCTCCACACTTGACTGCTTGCCAAAATAAATTTCTGAGTTGCACTCCACTGAACCTCTTCCTAAAGTTGGCATAGATATGCCTTGCACAATTCCTTGTCTCTGCTTGAGGAAATACACTTTGTAGTGCATTCAAAAGTCCCTGAAAAAGAAAAATTCATAAACAATTAATAACGAAATACTCCCTCCGTCCCAGAATGATAGTCCCACTTTTAAGACTATTTTTAATTATTCTAATAAAAAGATAGTGGGACTATCGTTCCAGGACAGAGGGAGTATAACTTACTAGTGGGACTATCATTCCAGGACAGAGGGAGTATAACTTACTAGGTAATTATGATGACATATAACAGACTAATCAAAAAAATAGACTAATTAAAAATAGTAATGGAAAAGATTATACCTTTTGCTGATCAGTGAAAATTGTTAATGCATCTCCATCTTGGTAGTCCATATCTTCCTTCAATAGTCCACAGAAGAAGGTCTAAGTGTCTTCATTTTCAACCTTAACCACAGCCCAGGCAAGGGGGGACATGTTATTGTTCCCATCCCTACCAATTGCACATAACAGTTGACCCTTACAATATCCCTTTAAAAAACATCCATCTAGCCCAATTTTGGACCAATTTGATGCGCCCGAGCGTACAAGCTTTTTCCTCCTTCTTTAGTTTTCTTCCAGTTCAAGAGCTGGTGAATCAAGATCTCTCGGTAAATAGATCGATTGAGAAGGGAAGGATATCTGTATGCGAGTTCTGACTTGGGCTTCTCTTTCTATCGTGAGGGTCTTTGACATTCCATTTCTTTCGATTTGTGAAAGAAAAGTCTTCTTCTATGCTTGCTCGATAGGAAGGGCGATCTTTAGCAAAAGGGTAGTAGGGCAGCTGCTCCTAGCCTAGGAAAGGTGAACAAGAAGTCCAAGATGCACTAGCAGAATTCCAAGAGATTCACCTGGTAAGAAGCTCCCCCATCGAGAGAAGGGGATGTCTTTCACACTACCTTAAATTATTCGACTATGAAGTGCCGGATTCCACGTAATTCTAAGATCCTCTTTTGCCTTCTTACGACTCGGTATCTACGGCTTGAAAGTCGGATGAGTCAAGTCCGTCCTTCTCTTTGCCTTACCTGACGCCTCTTCTTTGACAGCATTCCTTTCTCTAGCTCAAGCTAGCCACCTTTCGCTTACCCTCTTTGGCACCTCCGACCACTCGCAAGCCCTTCGATTGGTCTTTTGGTATAAAACTTGCCTTCCATCCCACTTTTAAAGCATTGAAACAAACATAAAATCTATTAAACATGAGTTCATCCTTTTCATTTCTAACTGTCTCAACTCTAACTGTGGACCCTGGATTGCTTCTCATAAGCTCCACTTCATAATCAAACAACCTGGTATAATGTTCTTGTAAAGCACTCTGTAACTCATTCATTGCCTTTTGTTTTGCCCTATAGCATTGGTTCTCAGTCACTGAAAGCTTTAACTTTAACAACACATCAGCAACCATATTAGGCAATGGCATTGTTGGATTTTTCCTGATCTCACTTGCATACATTCTTGCAATCCATGATGAACCTGCTATCTTCACGTTAAAATCTTTGATACAAGTATGTTTACCCCTCATTGACTTTATCTGAAATGATTTCTCTTTCTGCATGTATGTACCATGGAATTTCCACTTACAAGGACTTTTGCACCCAACAACCAACCCGTTAGTCTCACATTTTATCCACCTTAGTTGCCTTTGATTGTTCACAGCATAGCACGTAAGACAATGTTTCATTTGTTTGCAATCAGCAAATCTCATCCCAAGTACAGGCTCCATTTTATCCCATGGTGTAGATGGATCAAAAACAGGATAATGAGTCAAACTATGGGAACTATCATGTCATCATCACTACTATCATAAGCGGGGGTGTCATAGTCACTTGAGTCAAGATACTCTTCATTGCTCTCTTCTAAATTACCATCACCAGAAAATTTTCTTATATCCTCCAACAAATCATCAGTTTCTTCAATAGGCATAGAAGGTCCAAACCTATTCTCCTCATTTGTTTGATTTGATTCTTCAGGGTGTCAGCGGTTCGGTTCAAACCGCGGTTTGAGACGAACCAAACCAAACCAGGTGGTTTGGTTTGGTTTTTATACTTCCGTGGTTCAGCTCGGTCTGGAAAATAGCATAAACCGTGTGGTTCGGTTCGGTCTGTGGTCTGACTGTCATAAACCGAACCAAACCAAACCGAACCGAACCATATCAAACCGAACCGCGGGACCGAACCGAGGAACCGAACCGCGGAACCGATAGTCCAAACCGCGATGTGGACCATTGATCATTTATAAATGTTAATCTGGATCGTTGATTTATACATATAAATATAAACTTAACACTAAACCCTAACAATAATCACTTCTCACTCTCAGACCTCAGTCTCTCATTTTAGAACGGCACGAGCGACGACGCTCAATCCCCCCCCCCCCCCCGACGACTGCTCAATCGCCAACGCCGACGGCCCTTCCTTCTCCGGTGGCGATCGCTCCTTTCTTCCGTCCCCGACGTCTGCTCGAACGAGCGGCTCTCCACTCTCCAGTCCAGTCTTCCCCCATAACGACTCGCCTCAAGCGCCGCCGACCCTTCCTTCTCCGGCGGCGATTACTTCCTTTCCTCCGTCCCCGACGCCGACCGACCCTTCCTACTCAGGCCTCCCTCTTCTTCATAGAGATCTCAATTGCAGCAATGTGTTCGTCAATGTTAATATTGGTCAGGTTTGTTTTCTATCTAATTAATTGATAATTAACATTCTTAATCAACTTTCTTAGTTTGACTATTTCTCTACCTGTTCTGTTCATTGGTTTATAGTTTTTTTTTTTTTTTTTTTTTTTTTTTTTTCTGATTGTAGAAATTGCATAAACAAATTAGTAAATTTGATTGAAGAAGCAAGAAAATTAATGCCTATGAATATTTCTTGATTTATTTCCTAAAATTGCACAAATAAATATTTAAACCTCATTCTGAAACCGCATTCTGAAACCTCAGTCCGAAACCGCAGTCTGAACCGGAAAATTAAACCGCGGTTTGAACCGAACCGAACCGAGCTTTCAACGGTTTGGTTTGGTTCGGTTTGAATCTTTCAACGGTTCAGTTCGGTTTGGGATTTTCCCAAACCGATGACTAGCGGTTTGGTCTCTAAATCCTCCCAAACCGAACCGAACCGAACCATTTACACCCCTAGGTAAAATGTTTTCCTTCAACTTTTTCTTCTCCTTTCTAACTTGTACACTCTCTTCTTCAACATCACTAAGATAATCTAGGCTGTTATCAGAATCATCATCACTGCCATTTGTACTTCTCTCTACAATAACATCTTCTGTTTGACCATCATCATGCTCTACATAAACTTGAACATATGTGCCTTTGCTCTTACAAAGCTCAATCAAACCCACCAAATGGTCATCATTTCCAACAAACCTTAATGCATCTGCAAATGACTTTCCATGTGCCTTGTAATGGATTTTATCTATACCTTTAGTGGTAACTGATCTTATCAACCTAACCAACTCATCATATGTAAAAGAAGCAGCAGACAGACAAGGAAACCTAGAAAGCTTAGCCCCAACATAATTAAGATAAGGCATCAATTTCATAACCCCACTGTGATGGATGCAAAGTGCTACTGAATCATGCATTTCCTGTCCACAAAAAAAAAAAAAAAAAGACTTTCTCATTAAAGTACAGTCATTTATGATTAAAAGCATGAAAGATAGAAATTTTACACCTTGGCTAAAGCAAGCTCACATGTATGCATTTTAAAAGCCATAAATGTCTTCTCAAGTGGGTGAGTACAGTCAATAAAGCAACACATGGGGAGCAAGAAAAATCATAAATAAAAAATAAAAGATGCTTTGAATTGAATAAACAAACATAATGAGGGGGGGTTCCATTTCATATGTCACAGCAACAGAAACATACACAGCTATGGGTCCACCAAAATTATTAACAAAAGAACACATGATATTAAAAAATAGTCACTTGTGTCGGCAAAAGCATGCACAATTTAAGAAATCGGCTTTGTTATTTGTGAAATTTATGATAAACCCTAAATTTTTAACAGTTAGGGCATTAGATGAATATTCAGACTATGTTCTGGAATAAGTGAAGATAATAGTTTACTTACAGCCATTGTTGTCGGAATTGAAACCCTAAATGCACAGGATTGAATGTTTGAAGAAATCAGGCCAGGCGAATTTGGTTCGTGTTCTTCATCGACGTCGCCTTCTTTCTCTCTTTCCCCGTAATGATTTTGGTTTGGAGGGTTTACTTTTAGGAATGCGTAAGTTTTTGGTGAAGTGTGTTTTGTCTATTCAGCACCCAGTCAACATAAGTCAACGACGTGGATACCAGGTGGATGTCAGCGTGGACAGCCCGTTAGATTTCTAACGGGTCACCGTTATCCTTGACCACTTTTTTATTAAAACCATAGTACGCAGATCAAATTGTCAGTTTCTTTAGTACGAGGGCAAATCGTCAAGATTTTGATAGTACGCGGGTCAAATTGGCAATAAACTCCCCTTTAAGAGAAAATTACCTCCTAGTCCCTCAATATTATTGAATTTACGTCCTAGGACAGAGACTTTTCTATTTTACCTCCTAGTCCTACAAAATATTTTAGTTAACCATATAGTCCTTTGGCCTATTAACTGCACCCCTCCCTCCCCTACTCTCTCTTATTCACACACCCAGGGATTTTTTTTCTCTCTCTCTCTCCCTCCCCCTCTCTCTCTCTCTTCTCTCTCTAACTCCCCGTCGACTCGTCCCCTCCTAACCCCGGCGACCCCTCCTTCTCCGGCGACCCCTCCTAACTCCGGCGAGCCCGCCTCTCTCCCTCCAAATCCATTACCTCCGGAGAATTCCTCCCCCACCTCCGTCGACCTCCGGCCACTCACTGCCGTCCGCTATTTTCAATTGATCTACCTAGATCTGCAACAAGAATCACAAACTTCACTGGCCAATCGCTCCCCTCCCCTCGCTTTCCCTCTCCGGCGATACAAACGGACAATATGGCGCTGAACGGCGGCGATTAGCTGCCGTTGATGACACAACCATGTGTCGAGGTTGTGCAAGTCGGTGAAGAGCCGATATCCTACTGTCTTTGCCGACGTCGTCTTCAACTTCGTCGCCGGCCAACATCCGCAGCCTTCTTCGGCTTCATTTTCGAATAAATTATGTCGAGGTTGTTACTCCCTCTAGGTAAGCATATTTGAGCCATAGTTATATATTGTTTATGACATTAAACTCAAGCTGATGAGTATGTATTGTTTTTATTTGGTTATTAATGCCATATGTTTCAGATTGGTTTATTGTGGTACTGTGATTCATTAGTCAAGAATTAGCAATTGATGCTTTGTGTACACAATCAAGAACAATTTTAGTAAATCATTGAGAACATTTAAGAAATTTTAAGTTGTTGTAAGATAATAAATTATGTGGTTGTCGGTCGGAGTTAGCCGCCTTCCCAGTTGACAACTTGAATAACCGAGAAGTTCTTCACTGTGTTTGTAGTTTAATCGACAACCGAGAACTTACTGATAAGTTCTCAGTTGTTGATCGTTTGCCGGAGTTGGTTGTGTTTTTAGTAGACAACTAAGAACAACAGAAAAGTGGTGAATTTTTTTCGAATAGTTGAGATGTTCTTAAGAACAACAGAAAAGTGGTGAATTTTTTTCGAATAGTTGAGATGTTCTTAGTCGTTGGTTGTCGGAGTTGTTCGGCAGAGTTGGTCGTATTCTTTGTAATTGATAACTGAGAACTTACTGATAAGTTCTAAGTTGTTTTGGTCGCCGGAGTTGTTCATGTTCTTAGTGGCTCAGTTGTTTGGCCGCCGGAGTTGATGGTCACCAGAGTTGTTCATGTTTTTAATAGTTTAGTACTGAGAACTTACTGATAAGTTCTCAACTGTTTGGTCGCCGGAGTTGGTAGTCGCCGGAGTTATTCATATTCTTAGTAGTTTAGTTGACAACTGAGAACTTACTGAAAAGTTCTCAACTGTTTGGTCGCCGGAGTTGGTGGTCACCGGAGTTGTTCATGTTCTTGGTAGTTTAGTTGATAACTGAAAACTTACTGAAAAGTTCTCAGTTGTTTGGTCGCCGGAGTTGTTCGTGTTATTAGTAGTTTAGTTGACAACTGAGAACTTACTCAGTAAGTTCTCAACTGTTTGGTTGCTGGAAGGTCACTGAAGCTAAAAAAAAAATAAAAAAAAATTGCACCGGAGTGGTCGCCGGAGTTGTTGACTGAAGAAGGTGGTGAGGGACAGCCTAAGGGGATAGTGGTTAGGGTGAAAGTAAAATGTTGAGAGGGTGTAGTTAGTAAAATGTTAAGGAAGATGTAAGCTAGGGACTATATGGTTAGCTAAAATATTCCTTGTCCTAGGAGGTAAATAAAATAATATTGAGGGATTATATAGTAAATGCCCCCACCTTTAAATTAACTTTTTGTCAGTTACCCTTAAATTAACTTTTTGTCAGTTACCCTTAAATTAACGGACCTGGAACCGCTCCACCCAAAACTGTTGTACCCCTCCACCCAATGGCTCAGATCAAGGCCACATATGCGAGCTCATCATCAGTGCGGCTAAGATGATTTTAATTTTTTGTGGGTCCCACCGAGCTCGGCCACATCTCATCCGTTGGGTGGAGCTAAAATGAGGTGGCTCCAATCGGAATCATTGGGTGGAGCTAACTAGGGGTGCAGCGGTTCGAAATCCTAAATTAACAAATGTATGAAAGTCAATAATTATAGTCGCAGATGTTTGAATTAGTTTGGTTTTAGAAAAATAATAAATATTTAATTGTCTCAAAATAATGTTTATTTTTTTTTATTTTTTTAATCAAAATAAATTTAAATTATCTCAAAAAGTGTTTCAAAAACGCATATTGAAAAGGTTTATGATTGTGAGGGAAAAAGTTGTTAGAGGTTTATAAAAATGAGAGTGTATAAAGTGATGATGTGGCAGACTCATAGGGGTAAATATAAAGTCACAAAAAATCTTGCAAAATTTAGCCCACAAAATGATGTGTCAAGATTTTATTGGTGCTTTAAATTAGAGTGCAACGGGTCCACAATCGATGTAACCAATAAAATATCACCACCTCATTACGTATCCATCATTTTTGTGAACTTCTTTTCTGCCCCTAGCATTGCCCTTATGAGTGTGGATCCCCTTAGTATACTCCCTTCGTGCCAAAAATGATCTTCGTGTTTGACTATTCAAACTTTTTAAGGTTATGAACACTTGATTCACTATCCATGTTTTGTTTGTGCACTTTAACGCCTAAATTATAGAAATGAAAATCTTTTTGGGATAATGAAAAATAGCAAATAGGAATATCATTTTGGGAAGGAGGGAGTATAGACAATCCATAAGCTGTGGAGAGATAAAAGACTATATCATATTTGTGTATCATTAGAAATCCAACAATTATAAATTATTAAGCTGACGTCATCATCATGTATTCATGACCGTTGGATCTATAGTGACACGCAGTGAGCACACAAAACTAGATATATATATATATATATATATATATATATATATATATATATATATATATATATATATATATTATCTCGGCCGCAGAAGTATGCTTGCCAGTAAGAAGATGGTTAGGCAGATTGTCTTCTAAGCAGATGAATATATAAAATAAAATAATAAATAAATAAATCCATTATGAATAATTCATGCCATATAGATGTTCCAACAAATACACCCTTTTTTTAGGGGCGCGCACGCATACATGAACTAAGAGAAAGAAGGATCATACAATTAGCGCGGTACCATAGATATTGATCTTACAATTAGCGCGGTACCATAGATCTTGAACATTAATGCTACGATACGCAACTTGTAGTATTTCATGCACCATTAATTTATAGGAGCAATGTTTAATAAGTACATATTGATGAATAGCTTTAATGTTTAAACACAATACAAGTAAGCAACATACACAGTTTAATGAAGAAGACTCTCCTTGGTGTGCTTTTTATGTTCTGCAAGAATCAAGAAACAAGATCATCAGTTTATTGTTATATACAAACGCCTTCACACGAGTTTAGTCAACTAAATCTTAGCCATACGTCAAATGCTTCGACTCCGTCCAGCTCAAAGAGCGCCCTTTTAATGGTTGTTCGTCGATGTGTGTGTCTGTGTGTGTGTTTATATCACATGATTTATCAACATAAGTCTATATTTAGGTAAAAAAAAAAAAGATTCATCATCAAAAGCTATAACAAAGATATCATATTTACACCTAATTCTTTGTCCATTTTTGATCTTGAGAGCCGTTTAAGAAAGTTGGCTTTCAAGTTCTTTTGACAATAATAATGCATAAACACCCTGTATTATCTCATCACTTGACATCATAACAGTAAGAAAAATTAGGACATTATGATAAATAAGGGAGTGTTTAGTAACTTCAACAAAGAATTGGACATTCATTTAGGGGATTATTTTTTTGGAAAATAGGATATACGCCCTCCGTGCCACAAAAAGATGCACTTTTATTTTAGGCACGGGGATTAAGAAAATGTGTAAACGGTGCAAGTGTTGTAAGTATGGAAAGTGAAGTAGGAGAGAGAAGGTGGGGTAGGAATAGCAAGTGGGTAGTTGTTGTGCAAGTGGGTCCCACTGAATAGAGAAGAATAAAGAAGTATTTTAAATTTTCATTTCGGGAAAGTGCATTTTTTGGTAGGACACCCCCCTTTTGGGTAAAGAGTGCATCTTTTAGTGAGATGAAGGAGTACGTAAAGAGTGCATCTTTTTAGTGAGACGGAGGGAGTATACAAGTAAATGCTAAAATAGTTACCTTGGTTCTCAAGAAGATCCCAGAAGATCTTGGATGTGCTCCTGCCAAATAGAAAGTGAAAATAAAAGGTCAACTTTTACATAAACCAAACTACCTAAAAGTCAAACCAAAATGAGAACTTTGAACAAACCTCAATCTCAAGTGGTGGTGTCCTAGGACCATATCTCTCCACAACCTTTCCTTCTTTGTTCACCAAAAACTTAGTAAAGTTCCATTTGATGCCATCAACCAAGAATCCGCCTTTTTCTGCTTTTAAGAACTTGTAGAGCGGTGCTGCATTCTTCCCATTCACCTCAATCTGGATCATTGCACAACATCGTTATGACAAGTTTTTTTTTTTTTTTTTTGGCACCAGATATTTGACCGAATGATGTACACCAGTAATCAATTTATTTATTTATTTATTTATTATTACTATTTTTTATTTTGCATTTTGAAGACTAAATATCGCATAGCTCATTAAATATACTCTGTTAGGAATTTTATTTCCATCATGACAGAACTTTGAAAAATCTATGATTTTAGGTAGCTAAAAGGTTAAGATATAGATACTTGATTCAAAGATGGTTAAGATATGAAATTGAAGTAAACACAACAAAAAGACTAGAAGAAAAATCATTCATCCACCACAAGAATCCTCATTTGACTTCATTTTGGTGATCATGACTGTGGCGGAATGTCAGTTGAGATAAATTTATTCGACTTTTCAAACATATGAAGTTTGGAGTTTCTATCCATAGAGATTTAAATGGTTGTATCAGTTGAAGGCTTAAAGAAATAAAATAAAGTACGACAACCCCGGAAAGTGCTCAAGTTACATAGAGAAAGTTCTCAGAGGGTTGTGAATGAAAGGCCGGAAAGGGATGGAGTAAACAAAATAAACCCGCAGCCTGACCAAATTATGGCCATATTATTATGGTGACAGGGACTGGGATATCGTATTGTAAAACACCTAAGTGCTAATATATCATGACTTAGTATATTCGAATGCACTATAAGCGAAACTACATAACATTAGGATGAACAGATTAAGAAGAACGCCCTGCCATCCAAATATATCTAATATTCCCTCCGTTTTAGAATGATAGTCCCATTTTCCATATATGTTTGTCCGAAACAGATAGTCCTATTTCTAAAACTGGTGTGTCAAAATTATTGAACTTCCAAACTTAAGTTTGTGATGAAAATATAAAAAAGTATTGGTTGTTGCAAGGGAGGGTTTATTGGGAGTAATATTTGGACCTCGCTAAGGGTAGTAATAAAAATGAAAATATGTTTTTAAATGTTTGAATAGTCAAAGAGAAAAAATACAATGCGGTGTCACTGCAATATACAGTATTTGCAGCAACTGATAGCCATTTGCCACGTCATCCTAAACACCACAAACCACAGTATTCCGATAGACTTGAATGCACTGTATCAACACATAAATTCCCCCTAAATATTCCTATATCTCGCTATAGGCTTTTCAAGTATCCAACCAATTGTGCGGCCGCGGATGTCTACATCCTCCGTCCGATCCCGATGACTTTTCCGACTGCCAATTGGTTGCAACACTGTTCACCCTCCTTAAAAAATCAAAAAATCCATCCGATTGCAACACCGCTCAATCAATGAGAAACGATAAACAAAAGGTTAACCCATCATTCTCTTTGTCATCTCGGGCAACGGTGACATTAAAGGAAATTCTAATCATTGTTTCTTCTTCAGGTGAGGCAGATGGTAGAGGGGTAGGGGCCGGGGTTCGCTGAACTAACCGAATCTGGTGGAGGTTTTCCGGCAGAGTTGGATCATCGTGATTTTGAGCTTGACATTCAATGCAGGGGAAGGAGATTAGGGGTGGACTTTCAGAGTTTTAAGAAAGCAGTGAAAACTGAGCTCACCCATTTGATTTAAATTCGTAAGAAGTAATGACAGGGTTGGGTGATTATTTGACGAGATCCAAGAAAATTTGGAGTTCTCTTGTCTTGCTACCGTGGATACAAACCTAGCATATTAGTGTGGGTCTACGGTGCTTTAGCTGATGTGTCACACAATAATTGGTCTCTGCAAATTGGGTGATTTGCAGTGACACCTAATATTATTTTTTCTCATAGTCAAATGAGACTATCATTATGGTACGAAAGGAGTACGTGCTAATATGAAGCTTTTTGAACCTCAAAAGATGCTCGCATCAACTAACGGATAAGAATAATATGGAGTATATTCAAATATCACACATGCGATCGATTGGTTCATAAAACTTACCTTGTCAAATATTGGGAACTCAGCTTTGAACCTAGTGCACACAGTTTCCTGAATCTCTTCGTTCGTTCCTGGTTCTTGCCAACCGAATTGGTTGCAAGGAAATGCCAAAATTTCGAAACCTGCCCAAAGAACAGCAAAGACAAAGTTAGAACATTCTAACTGATGGAGACCCAACAAAATTACTCCCTCCGTCCCAAAATGAATGTCCGAGAGATGTTCAAACTAAGTCTTGATCAAAAGCGAATTTGAAAAAAATAAAATTGAACATTCATTTTGGGACGGAGGTAGTAGCATATTATACCGGAGAAACTAA
The DNA here is from genome assembly GCA_026119855.1 of Campanula takesimana. NCBI lineage: Eukaryota > Viridiplantae > Streptophyta > Magnoliopsida > Asterales > Campanulaceae > Campanula > Campanula takesimana. The sequence continues at coordinate 700,915 of JAOWBW010000605.1, read as the reverse complement.
GACTACTCTTACTGAAAAATGATTAACAGACCTTGATCCTTGTACTTTTCATATAATACATTCAACTCCTTGTAGTTTGATTGTGTCAAGCCACTGTGGGAGAAAAGATAAAGAAAGAGGTAAAAACATTAGGCGTAGTTCAATTGCGAAATAACAGCAATCTAATAATCTTGGGGAAATGAATGAAACAGATAATTTTGGTTTCAGGAACCAATCAGAAATGTAAGGAACGCACATTAATAATAGTAGTGCGTAATAAGAATACTAAATACCCCTTTCATCCGTAAATGAGTGTCCATTAATTCCAAAAATAAATGCCCGTGAGTGTCCAAATTTTTGTGAAATTACTAAATCCACCCTTGTCAATTGTTATTTTCTAATTTACATTTGGAATCATGCTCGCATATGGTGAGATAGTATATGCTACGAAAAATGATTAAAAGTCAGCTTCTTAAACTCAAACTCAAAAACGGATGCTCATTTATGGAAAAGGCTATACTTACACCAACTGTATGGATACACTACAAATAAAATAATGCCAAGTGTTTTAGATGGAGCCTATGGAAGAATCTCTCTCCTAAAATTCCCTCCCTAGATATTATGTGTCACACATATATTGGTGGTGTATAGAATCTTTCTATACACCAAGTGTAAATGTATCATCTTCCCTCATTTATGGATGGAGGGAGTAAATAAAACATTTACGCTGACAACTAGATACAGAAGTGCACAAGTATTATTTAAAATGATGATAATATAATATCAAATCCTCAACCACCATCGCTGGTCCTTAATTATACATAAATAAGATGCATGTGAATGATCTGACAAAAAAATATAGAAAATGGCATAAAATAACACATGAATCAGAAACAGATCAATACGTCAAATTTATTTTACCATTTTGAAGCAACATTGACAATCAGAACAACCTTCCCATTGTAATTGCTTAGAGGCACGTCATTACCACGAATATCCTGCCCCCACAAATAAAAATTAAACGAAGATGATACAAAAAATATAAACTCATGACAACAAATGAAATTAAAACCATGCAATCATATGAAGAAAATTCTGGACTATGATAATCAGATGTTACACCCACAAATTAAAACCCAAGTCGAGATTCATGGCAGGGAATAATCAAGAAAATAAAGTGCTCCCACCGTCCCTAAGTGAATGTCCATTTTCAAGAAAATTTTGTATGAATGTCCTTTTTGTAAAAAAGTGTCCCTTGTCTGGTACACAGTTTTAAAAACGGAGCTTCTTTTTGGACGCTACTATTTGGAGCGGCTAAAAAAGGTTAAGATTTTTAAAAAGCTCCAGTTAAAAACTCTCCATTGAGACGCTTAATTAGCAAAAAACTGGTTGTTGTTGTTGTTTGAAATACTGGTTTTTTTTTCAATCCATTTTGAACGCGCCGCACTACCAAACAAGCCCATGTTTAGATAATGGATGACAAAATTATTTCTGCATCTTAACCATTTAGTTATATTAAAAGTAAACATTTTAAGAATGTCACTTAAATAAAGTTTGGACATTCATTTGGGGACGGAGGGGTTAACAATTTTCAATAGTAAATTCAACACAAACCCAAATCAAAATCCACTCCAGCAAACAATCAAGAAAACAAAGTAGCAATTTTTAATAGTAGTTAACTCAACACACACACACACACACACACAGCCAACTCAAAATTCATTACAGCAAACAATCAAGAAAACAAAATAGCAAATTTCAATAGTAAAATCAAGAAAAAAAAAAAAGGGGGGGGGATCAAAATTGAAGAGAAGAATACCTTGACAGTGAAATCATAAATGGATTTGGGGGTTATTTCCTGAGCCATTTCAAGATTAAAAGAAGAAAAATGAGAAGGAAATTTGTAGAAGAAGAGCAATGCAGCAAGAAGAAAGAAAATAGATGGCAAATTGCCTAATTTTCCAAGAGGCATATTTATTCACCTACCCATCTCCCCAACTGTGAGTTTTATATAGTATCATCAAGAACAGCTCTTTTTATTAGTCCATCCAATTTAGCTGTCCATTTTTGAAAAAAGGGACAAAATTATACATAGCCCCCCTTTGATTATGAATTAAGTTTGAAATATACCCCTAACTTATGAATTGAATTATCTGTCCCTCAATTATGTGATGAGTTTAGATTGTATCCTTTAACTATAATTAAAGCAATGTATCCCCTCAACTATGTGCTGAGATCAAATTGACCCCCTAAAACATTAATTGAAGAAAAAAATGAACTTATTGAACCAAAACAAAATCTGATGAAATATTTTCACCCATGTGTGATGCATATACTAATTTATTTCCTTTTTTTTTTTTTATGAAAATGGTGATGTAAATTTGGGTTAAAGATATCATGGCAAAAGTGAGAATTTATAACTTATTTGGCCAAAGCGAAATCCCATGGCAATAGAAAGGCAAAAATATTATTTTTCCAATTCATAAATGTATATTTTGTTTAATTTCTTTTCTTATTGTCCTTTTTATTAATTTCGATGGTGGGACACTTTCACTCACTGTCCCTGTAATTTCATTTTTGTTAATTTAACATTTGATATACCTCACTTTTGTTAATTTAACATTTGATATACCTCACTGGTTAATTATAAATTTTTTTTACTAGTTTATCGAAATATAAAATGTAAATATTCCATGGTGGACAAATGAGCACAGTGAGAACCATATCCTCAGTGGAAGCATGTCCACTGAGGTTTTACTAATAATTTGGTGTCCATGAGTGATTTATATCGCTGTGTTTTTAATAAGAGGGTCGGAAAAGTGGATAGTGAACTGCATCACTAACAGAATGGAATTTTCACTAACCTTATCATAAGCTTAGTTTGCTAGGTTCAAGTTTTAAGGTTTTAATGGAACCGTTTAAATTTGTGTTCTTGGGGTGTTCAAAAAATTCACAAATTTATAAAGATATTGCACAAAAATCTATATATATATATATATATATATATAGATATATATATATATATTAAAGCTGGTGAGGAGTGTTATAGTGTTGACATGTGGATAAACTATAGAAAAACTTGCATATGGTGATGCCACATCAATCCTACCAACATAAATATGTGACTTTTCAAATTCTTTTTCTTAGCTAATAGTATTAGCTAATACTATTAGTTACTATATATGGTAACTATTATAGATAACTATTATAGTAACTATTACTATTATTAGTAATAGTTAACTATTATAGTTAACTATTACTAATAATAGTAATAGCTACTATAATAGTTAACTATTAAAGTTAATTCTTACTATTATTAGTAATAGTTAACTATAATAGTTAACTATAGTAGTTACTTTATGTAGTAATTAATAGTATTAGCTAATATTAATATTAAACAAATAATAATTAATTATTAATAGTAAACTATTATTACATTTTATATTTTTTTTAATTAGAGTTAATTATTAAATAATTTAAAATTATGCAAAATCTCATCAAAAATCACTCAACTGTGACCAGTTTGAGTATTTGGTCACTAAACTAATTTCCTTTTGAAACAACACATCAACTAAGAGTTTATTGAATCGAAAATCACTATCACTAACACCGTTACATTTTTTCGTTAAATAGTCATGTGCCAATGCACATGACTTTGTATCAAGGGTATTTTCGGTACAAAAATCACCCTTTCCCTTATCCTCCCACTAACCTTCATCTTCCTAGCCCACATGGAAGTCTCCCACCTCATCTTCTCCAAAATCGGCCGCCATGAATCCCAACGGAACGGAGCTTCTCCGAACCCGGATCCGGAACCTACAACCACCTCTCCAAATCCATATCCGCCGAATGGGTCCATTACATCCTCTTCAAAATCGCCTACTTCACCTTCCTCCTAATCTTCTCCCTCCTCTCCACCGCCGTCGTCGTCTATACCATCACCAGCATCTACACTGGCAGCATCGTCACTTTAAAAAAAGTCATCTCCATCGTACCCAGAGTCTGGAAGCGGCTAATGGTAACCTTTTTATGTATGTTCCTCGCTTTCGTCATCTACCACGTCGTCGTCGCCATCGTCGTCGTCATCTGGGCAGTCACCGCCGCCGGCTATCTCATCTCAATGAAGCTCGTCAAGGGACATAGAATCAAGGCGATTTTCATATTTTTCTTGCTCAATTTCATCTTAGTTGGAATAGAATAACTGTTCGAATTGCTGGTTGTTCATGGAAAATATTTGGATGTGGCGATTTGGGGAAGAATCGGGTTGGGGATTTTGTGCTTCTTGCTGCTATTGAATTTGTTCTTGTTCGGGTTAGTGATCCAAACAATTCTTTACAAGGTCTGCAAATCTTATCACCATCAACATATTGATAAAGTGAACTTGGCAGATCATCTTGAGAGCTATATTTTTTTACCGAAAATACCCTTGATAAAAAGTCATGTGCATTGGCACATGACTATTTAACGAAAAAAATGTAACTGTGTTACTGATAGTGACTTTCGATTCAATAAACTCTTAGTTGGATGTGTTGTTTCAAAAGGAAATTAGTTTAGTGACCAAGTACTCAAACTGGTCATAGTTGAGTGATTTTTTATGCAGTTTTGCCTTAAAATTATTATTAATTAATAGTATTAGTTAATCATATTTTTTATCACACACACATATATATATATATATATATATATATATATATATATATATATATATATATATATATTAATTATTGTTATTAATAATAGTATTAGTTAACCATAATTGTTATATAAATTAACTATTATTAATAGTATCAATTAATAATTATACAATATATGATAATATTTAGTATTAACAGTACTCACTCCGTCTAAGAGTTAGAGTTTTACTCTCTATTTTAATATATTTCAGATGGTTTTTCTCAAATTGACAAATTATAAGAAAAGATGAATAGTGTTTTGGACTATATTTTCTTTCTATTGCTTCTATAATTACAAAAAAACCGAACTTACTAACTTATATATTGTCCACTTGCACTGTGAATTGTGTTTTGGACATCTATATTCTCATCCCACCTTAAATGTTTACCCATTTTCTATTGTTTTTTAATAAGTGTGCATAAGCAAAGTAGGACTCTTACTCTAAGAAAAGGGAGTATTAATTAATCATAACAGTTACTAGATATATAAATTATTACTATTAATATTATTAGTTACTTAATTTATTATTCTACTAACACATTATATGTACACTATAGACTTTTATATTTACTAATTATAATGTGTATATAATAAAAAATAATTTATTGGACAATAGCTAATATTATTAAGTCAACCATGTATAGAATTAAAAGTTAATTCATAATAATAATAAATCATATTTAATTTCAAGTTTTAATTATCATAATAAATACAAATTATATGCAACAAAAGCTAAAAAAAATTAACACAATTGTCCTAAATTTGTAAGGAAATGTTTTAATTCATATACAATATGCTTATATACCCAAAAATATTATGTTTTTTTTATTAAATAAAAATAGCAAAAAAAAAAAAAGAGAGAAGCTAAAAACTGACAAATTAGTTTCCCGTGCAAAGCACGGTTACCTACTAGTAAATCATTAAGGGTGAAAGGAATTTGTTTTGGGGGTGAATAGATGTAATGAGAAGCCTTAAATGTAACACTTTAGACTGATTTTAATATTGGACAAAAGAGATCACGATTTTTATAGAGGAATAAATTGAAAGAATGCAATAATAAAAAGTATATAACACATTAGTGGCAATAGGGTTCTTTACTTTATCCCATAAAATATTGATGGAATCGAGTAATTTAACTTTAAACCATAAGTAAGGGGCTACATGTATTTACTCATGATAATATCCATTAACCCTTCAACTAAATTTGTATTATACATGTTATAATATAGATAAAAAGAGTGTGAAAATGATAACCCGGTCACATCTTGACTAATTAAGATAGTTTGATCTTATCATCTTAGGTTTTCAAATAAGTGATCCTATATGCAACGACTACATGTCAAACAATATCATATAATGTGTTTGTTTCATGTCCAAGTATGTTGGCTCAATTGAGGATTGAAGTCGCTAAAAACACCAATCGTCTGATTAATTGAAAAGACATTCCCTTATATGCTCTCATACATAACTTTCATCTCATGCACGTAAAATCTCCATTACTCAATCACAAGATTGAGATGATCTGACACGCCCCAAGTCCCGGGATTCCCTAATAGAACCTCGAACCTGGTGCGCGTAATTAACAAGAAACAAGAAACTAACGGGAAACAGGAACAATACCTGTTAAAAACAAAATTGACATGATATATATACTCAAGAGTAGGGAGCTAAGATAGCTCACACGAGTTCTAGACCAAGAAAATTAAAACCAAAATGGTTACATACAGCGGAAGACATGCCTAGCAAATAAGCTAGCAACAAGAACTGTCTAGGGACAACAAATACTACCCCAATACAAGCCCAGAGTTTAATTAACTCATACAAGATCGTCCTTACCAAAATATAAAAGGACACTAACTTCGAACAAGAATATCCTGCTGAGTAAATTCCCAGCTAAGTCGAGCCTCACTGCGTACTATCCCCTGCTTTCCTGGGGGGGAAAACAATTAAACAAATAAAGGGTGAGATAAATCTCAGTAAGCTATTAACATGCAACTATATGTCATATTATCATGCAATATAAGTAGATACTCAACTAATCATATATCAAGTATCATCAAGTAACAAGTATAGGAGAGGCTAAGCCAACTCAACAAGTAATCAAGCTCAAGATATGATCAGGTAACAAGTAGTCAAGTAGTGTGAGAGGCTAGACCAGCTCACCAAGATGCACATAGGCCTATCACGCATTTGTACCTGAATCCTTCCTTATTCCTCCCAAGAATACCATTTGTTGTCGATGCTTTTCTAGCTGAGGACAACCAAGAACAAGAACAAGAGACTGCTGTGCAGTATATAAGAAGACCTGGTAACCAGTGTCATCCACAAGAACAAGATCCACGAGGTGTTCAAGACAATCGCATTCACTTAGGTCAGGCTTATTGCTCTAACCAAGGAAGCTATGCCCTTACTATGGCCGGTAGTAAGGGGTCAGGCGGAAATACATAGGGACCCGATTGTCACTTAAACCCCATCTCTCGCGACAAGCGTGAACCTATATATTTTCGAACAAGCAAGGAGAACCAGCTGGACTCACACAAGAATGCACAAGTAGATGTTTACTTGAACTACGAGAACAGAACTCAGTCCCTTATTAGTGGTGTCACGACCCGAAATATAGGCTCTATTTTATTAGTAACTAAATGATTTTTATTTATTTATTTGCTTGTCTATTTATTTAAATTATTATTTATTTAAATATTTATGTGTGCAATTTATGTGTCATAATAATTTGTGCCTAGCATTTTACTTGAGTTATTTGGGGCTAGTATAGAAGTGTTGGGTCTTAATTGTTAGTATGGAGTAGTGTGTGTGTGTGTAGTGTGAGAGAGGGGGCCTAAGTGTAAGTTTTTAAAATAATTTCCCTACTCCCTCCCTATTCCCCTCACCTCCCTCACCTTTTCCCTCACTCTCCCCATTCTTCTCCCAGCAACTTCTCTCTCTCTCTCCTCCCTTGGGTAAGTTTTCTTCTCTTTACTTCTCTCTTCATTTTCTCCTTCTTCCTTTCATTATTATTCGTTTCTTAAAACTTGAACATTGTTTAGATCGTCGATAGGATCGCGTAGAATCAAAAAGATTTGAAATCCATCAACTTTGAGAAAATCCAAGTAAGTTACTTTTCCCCCATTTTGATGCTAAAATGTTCATATCATGTCTAGATGATGTTTGATGTGTTATATTTGAAGTTTGGTTGGGTTTTGAATTTATTGGGAATTTATTTTGGGTTTTGATTAAAAATGGTGATTTTTGAATGTTGGGTTGATTCTTGATTTTGGTTGATCAAATGTTGTTATAGGAGTCTTTTTAGACTTATAAGTTGTTTTGGCACATTAGTATATGAGTTGGAAGGTTGGATTTTGGTTGAATGTGTTTTGGGTTTGAAAATGGAAGAACCCATGTTGTTCTTCCCGATTTCCAGTTTTTCAGAGCATTGGGCGGCCGCACAAAATTGTATGGGCGACCGCACAACTATCTGAAGGCTTTTGTTCTTGTTTTGAAGGATTTTGGGCGACCGCCCAGAACCCCTGAAAGTTCTCATTTTGTTACTTTGTGAGATTGAAGAACGTGCTTTGGTCCAATTCTTGGGTGTCCTTTTAGTTGACCTTAGTGATCATTGTAGTACACTTTAGTGATAGAATTGGGTCCTTTGTGATCAAGGTTGTGTTTGAAATTCATTAATTGTTAATTGGGATTCTGGAGCACCTTTATTGTGTATTGTTGGTTCATTTCATCTTCTTGGTGATTATTTGGCATGATTCCCTACTTTGGAATCCTTTGTTGTTTATCGTGCTAGTATTTTATTACTTAGCCTTTACGTGAAAGTCCAGCTGGTATTTTGTGTGTGTTTGGGCGATGCGAAGCATTATGATGGCACGGCTAAGTCCATTGTGATGTTGACCATTGTTTTACCCCATTATTACCCTCCTCCAGATTGGCCTTGGATGTGAGAAGAGCTAGCTCCTTTGTGTGCATTTTAGCTTCTTGGAGCATGACTTTGTGGCATGTCTCCCGTCCCTTGTGACACTTCTTTGGATTTTGGTTCCGGTACCGGGGTTTCTCTTCGGCTTTCATGCTATTATGAAGATGATGATTTGTTGATTATTGAAGCTGCGCAGCGATCCTTTATTTGGATGTTCCGGTTTGGAAAACCTTGGCTATATCCTTTGTTATGTGTTTATTTCCGCTGCTATCTGTTATGTGATAAATGCTATGTGTTACATGATATTTATTATTGTTTATCACTTCGTGCATCATAGCATGTCATGTAGTTGCATTAGTAACTTATTGAGATTTATCTCACCCCGTTTATTTCCATCTTTGTTTTTCCTTACCCCCCCAGGTGCTAAGGATTAGTCTCACTGATCACGAGAAAGAGGACGTCGAGCATGGATATATTCTTTTGGGGAAGGTTGTTATAGGTTGGTTTACATTATGTAAATGTGTAACCATTTTGGGATAGTTGTACCAAACATTGACGTCATTAAGAATTGTATAATTGTATTTTGTTGGGCATAAACTTGTGGAAGTTTATGATAGTTGTATTTGGTTTTTATCAAACTTGGTTTTGTAAAACTTTGGATAATCACCTTTTGGTATCAAATGAAATTTTTAACTTCGGTATTTGTCAGTTTTGGTTTTAGAGTCGACGTCCAGCTCGCGGTCTCGGGCCCGCGGGGTCCGGGGTCGCGACAAGTGGACTATTCTTTATGCACCATGTAATCATGTATCATGTGCTCACGAGAATATGCACCATGTAGTCATGTATCATGTGCTTACGAGAATATGCACCATGTAATCATGTATCATGTGCTCACGAGAATATAAGTACACGTACGCAATTATTACGAATACAAACCAAGATAACAATGGCACATAAGGTGTCCACGTAACACGATCAATCTAAGTAAGAGTCTATTTATAACAGACTTCAGTCAAGTAGTAGGGTATATCACTTTGTCACATGCCAAGTTTGCACGTACATATTCATATCACGTTTAACACATTAAAGTGTCTATCACGATACCCTTACTATCAAGTAGAGCTCAATACATTATACTCTAAACACGTAGTAGAATAGGTCACATTGTACCTAGACACAGTCATATCTCACGTATATGTATCGTTAATAATCGAATACATTTTCCAGCACATATTGTGTTCTGTAGTTTTTCTTATTAACTTAAATCGTAGTATTCATGATTATATGAATTATCTTCATATTACACTAGTCCCTATTTTCTTTAGGAACCCATTTCAAGACAAGATATCTTCTTTATTCTTTATATACTTCATTTAGTATATACACGATTAAAACCAATCACTAGCACTTTAGTGTTTATTCATAACACTTACAATACACACGTATCAAATTCAAGTATGTAGTAGAGTTATTCATTCTCTATCTAGTTCCATATCCCAACTCTTTTGGTTATTCATACCACGTACCAATCAATCAAGAAGCCACATTCTATCAAGTAAATATATGCAAGATTTCATATACACATCAAGACTCTTTCAAGTTTATCACCATACACATATATTGGTGTCAAGGCACGTACAAGATTTTATAATCTTATATTCAAGTCTTAATCCAATTATTTGGATGTTCAAGTCATGTACGAGATTTTATTGTCTTATACTTCAAGTTACTGTCTCATCTTAAGACATTCAAGACATTCAGGACATTCAGGACATATACAAGATCTTATCATCTTATATCCAAGTTCTCAATCCATTTCTTTGGATGATTAAACATGTACAAGAGTTAATTATCTTATACTTCGAGTTCAAGCTAGGTAGATGAATTATACATCTTTCACGTACTATTTTCCAAATCCTTTTCTTAGGACATTCAAGCTCTAGACATTAGTTGGTGTCCCTAAGGTACACAAACATTGACTTCAAGACACATAAAAGAGTTATTACTCTTATATTCAAGTTATCATTTAATTATGATTCAAGTCCACATTTTATTTGTTCACAAAGGGACTATTTTTCAGTACTAGAGTGTTCTACAACACTCATCTAGGCCATCTAGGGTAGTACCCTAAACCTAGACCAAGACTACTTCAAGTTCAAATTAAGTAAATGAGCTATACCACTCATACTTACAAGTTCATAATCCCCTACATAGGATATTCGAGTTCAAGACATTAATTTGGTGCTCTCACGGTGCACAAACATTAGTTCCAAGACAAGTATAACACATAAGTACTTGTTCATAGCACTTTCAAGACATATAAAAGAGTTGTTACTCTTATACTTAAGTTCTCATTTGAGTTCTATAAGTGTTCATGTTCAAGACTAAGTTCTCATTTTAATTCAATGAGTATACACGTTTAAAACCAAGTTCTGATGCCCCTAAGGTGTCACAACACTTGCTAGGACATCTTATACTAAGGTTATATACCTTAACTAGAGTTACTTCAAACTTATACAAACTTTAAACAACATTTTGTTCTTCAGGTAACTGTGCGGTCGCCTAAAATGGACTGTGCGGTCGCACACAAGCAGGTCAATTCCTTTGAAAAACCTTTCAGAAAGATGGGCGGTCGCCCAATGGTTTTTGTGCGGTCGCACAAGGTACCAAAATGCTAAATTTTTATTTCTTTCCCAGGTTAAGAAATTTCCCGTCCCAAGCGTAGGAGTAACTTTTATTAACTCTTAGGCAATACCCAAAACATGATTTCAGGCTCAATTCGTTTCTTTTACCGTCCCATAAATAATAGGATAATTTCCTTTTATTCCAATTTAATATTTCACCGACCCAAAAGTATAAGTACAATTTTATATTATACTAATATACCCATTTAAAGATACTTCCATTCATTTCCCCGTACCACAATTAATGGTACAATTTTTCTAATAATATTTAAATCAAGTTACTATTTTACCGTCTCACGAATAGGAGTAACTTTTCTATACTTTTCCAAGTTCTTCCCAGGGCAAGACTATTCATTCTTATTTAGCATACGAATACTCCCTTCGTCCCAATTTTACAAGTATCACAAAAATTGCTCAAAACACAATTTTAACAAGAACAAGTAGCGGGAATAACATATATGCATGTTATTACAAGTAAGGGGGAGTCAATAACTTACCTAGTCAAAAATCAAGTTGACCCAAATTAATTTCTGATCGGCCTGGAACGCTCTATTCAACGCCACGAATATTTATCCGGGACCAGAATCACGAACAAAGGATTAATTAAGCTCGAGGAGTCGAGAATAGGAAGAATCCTAAACCTAGCTTTAGAACAGAAGGAGACGTACAGAGAATTTGGGGAAAATAAGCTTCTGAGAAGCAAACCCACAAGATATACTTGCAAGATTCCAAGAATTGCAACTAGGCCCCTCAAGTTCTAACTTTGACAAAAAGGCCCCTAAACTTTCAACTTTGACATTTAACCACCTTAATTTTCTAAAGTAGTTAAATAATTAACTCAAATAAAATAGCATATAAATATGCTAGTCAAGAATTTAACAAGCAAGTCAAGAATTTAACAAATAAGTTAAATATTTAACGAGATTAAGGATGGGCGTTACATGATCTTTCATCTTGCACAGAGAAAACTTTAGACTAATTTTAATATTGGACAAAAGTGATCACGATTTTATAGAGGAATAAATTGAAAGAATGCAATAATAAAAAGTATATAACACATTAGTGGCAATAGGGTTCTTTACTTTATCCCATAAAATATTGATGGAATCGAGTAATTTAACTTTAAACCATAAGTAAGGGGCTACATGTATTTACTCATGATAATATCCATTAACCCTTAAACTAAATTTGTATTATACATGTTATAATATAGATAAAAAGAGTGTGAAAATGATAACCCGGTCACATCTGGACTAATTAAGATACTTTGATCTTATCATCTTTGGTTTGCAAATAAGTGATCCTATATGCAACGACTACATGTCAAACAATATCATATGATGTGTTTGTTTCATGTCCAAGTATGTTGGCTCAATTGAGGATTGAAGTCGCTAAAAAAACCAATCGTCTGATTAATTGAAAAGACATTCGCTTATATGCTCTCATCAGTGGCGGATCTAGGATTTTTTGACAGCGGGTGCACATTTTACACTACAAAACTTCAAACCAGATTTTACACTACAAAGTGGACTAGTTAAATAAACTTGTAATAGAAAATGAGAGAGAATAAAAGTACTCCCTCCGTCTCGGTTTAAAGTTCTTAGTTTAATTCTGCACGCTTATTAAAAAATCAAGTGAAAAGCAAAGAAAAATGGACCAACAAAAGTAGGGAGGTGGAGATATAATTGTCCTAAACACTATAAAGCAAATGAGTGAAAAGGAAGTTAGGTAAGTATTGGTATTGTAAGAACCTTAAAATGAGGGAGTAGTAGAAAATAAAAGAGAATAATAAATATAGTAGTTATATTTGAAATTATTATAGGAAACCCAAAGTGGCCTTGTTAAATTGTACTAGTAGAAAATGAGAGAGAAGGAAAAAATTTCGGGCTAGCGTTGAGAGTCGAACCTGGGTAGCCTGTAATATGAAGTTTTTTAAGACACTCCATTACCACCGGAACACATAGCTACTTATATATCTTATCAGGGTGTTATATATTTATCCATTGTGCGGGTGCACTTAATAAACATGGTTTAATAAAAAAATTAATTTTAACTACAAATTTCAGTTGACCGGGTGCACGTGTACCCCCTGCTAGAACATAAGATCCGCCCATGGCTCTCATGCATAACTTTCATCTCATGCACGTAAAATCTCCAGAACTCAATCACATAATTGAGCTGATCTTTCATCTTGCACAGAGAAAATAAATTAGTCACATAGATGGGTTCCAGTGAATAATGTAATATAAAAGGCGATATCTCAATACTCCCTCGAGTCGTAACACCACGAGATGGTCCCCCATATTGACTTTCTCTCTCACTCACATAAGTGTTTTCACGTAAACACGATATTTCAATTGTAAATACAGTAACTATCGCTCAGTCATGCCTGCGCGTGCTTGATTTATCATCCATATACATATACTTTTCTTATCGTGGAGCCTTTGTCAAGCTATATTGATTCTCATATGTATTACCTTCGCCCGTGGAACATCCCTTTTTGGCAAGTTCATAGAGCTTATTTTCATTTCAATTCACATAATCAAGCCACATATCCAAATCCGTTGACTCGAACCGGCTACCACCATTTTGGCTTTATCAGTCACCTTTTATAATAGAAAACATATATAACACATGTGCCAAAAGAATGTGACATTATATGAAAAAGGACATCACTATAATTTTCGAAATGTATAAATAAATAAAATTGCATACTAAAAAGTTTTGACATAATATATATGTTTTCATAGCGTTACATGCATGAACATCACCATTATATTTACTTTCATAATTTCACATCCTTATTATATTTGTTCATTAATTCCTCACGGTATTTGTATCCGACTACAAACCTTTTTTTTATATCAACCAAAACACGAATAGATGATGAAATTTTTAGGGGCGAGTCTGGTACATTTTTCACATTAGATATATAAAATTGGGTAAAGTTGAATGCAAATGAGACGACTGTAGTTTACAACACTTAACTGCGAACTAGAATCTTTTAATGAGGACATTTTTTTTTGGCAAATGACAAATAAGGGCCTAAATTTTGAGGGTCATTCGTAGGTAGGTCTGAAGTTTCAAAATTAGCAGATCAGGGCCTGAAGATAGGAAAAACTAACAAATATGGGTTTTTTGACGAAAAAGTTAGATTTTTCAGTTAAATCCGCATGTGTCGTGCACATGTGGACTTAATTGAAATAAATGTTATTATCTAAGGAGTAAAATGAATATTTTACATTTTTAAGGACTAAAAGTAAAATTTTCACCAATATATACTCTCTCCGTCCCACCCGAATTAGGATTTTTGGGTTGGGCACGGGGATTAAGGAAAAAGTGTTAATGGAGTAAGTGTTGTGAGTATGAAAAGTAAAGTAGGAGAGAGAAAGTGAGGTAGTGAATAATGAGTGAAAAGTTGTTGTGAGTGTGAATGTAAGTCCCATTAAATAAAACACTTCCATTTTTGGGTTGTCCTGATTCGAATGAGACACCCAAAATGGAAATTTGTCCTAATTCGAGTGGGACGGAGGGAGTAATTCATTATTTTTTTTCACAAATTAATTTTTTTTGTTTGAAAAAATAATTTCACTAAACTATTTATTTTAAAAAATATTTCACTAAATTCTTTGAAAAAATATTTTTACTAAAACAATCTAGCCTAATAAGTTTTAAAATAATACTTCAAATAGCTTTTCAAAATAATTAATTTAGTGAAATAATTAATTAACAACGTAGGTTCTCATTTTTTTTAAAAAAAATTATTATACAAATTATTTTAAAATAATACTTCAAATAATTTTTCAAAATAATTAATTTAGTGAAATAATTAATTAACAACGTAGGTTCTCATTTTTTTTAAAAAAATATTTATTATAAAAAACTAATATTGTGGTTTTCATTTTCAAAAAAGTAATATTAATTTAGTAAATTTATATTAGTGAAAAAAAATAATTTTAGTCCTTTTAAGTTTTAAAATATTCATTTTACCCCTTTAATAGTAATATTAATTTCAATTAAGTCCACATGTGCACGACACATGCTGATTTAACTGAAAAATCTAACTTTTCCGTCAAAAAGCCCCTATTTGCTAGTTTTTCCTATCTTCATGCCCTGATCTCCTAGTTTTGAAACTTCAGACCCCTACCAACGAACGACCCCCAAACTTTAGGCCCTTATTTGTCATTTTCCATTTTTTAATGGAAATGAGAATGCTTAATCTTTTTTTAAAGATACTTTCCAACCACCGTCTATTTGAGGTTGTGAACGTAGGTGAGAGGCGGGTTATTTTGAAGTCAATGGAAGAATGTGGCGTTCAAAAGCAAGCTTCTGAGAACCATTAGGTAAAACTCAATACTAATGGATGTGCGAAAGGCAATACAAGTTTGACAGGACCACGCAAGATCTTAAGGGATTTATAAGGGATGCGGATCACATGATTTATAACGAATATGGCATTTTGTTTCTCTATCTATCAGATGAATTTGGGTTATTTCACACAGTCTTGAAATTGCTTGAAATAAATGATGTAGACACGTAATGATCAAAATAGTTTAATTGGTTCCGGTAAGGATTCTTCTGAAAGTCAATGTATCGTCGGAACTAAAAGAGGCACAGTGATAAAATGTTGGAAATGGTGTGAAAAGAATGTAACTTGCACACTGTACACGTCCACAGATGGGCAAACAATACGCTGACTTTCTATTTCTATGTTTGCCAATCTACACAACGAAATACTGATTCATGAGAAACCTCAAGAAAATCAAATTTGGTCAAGTTGATGAAGATGATAGCATGAGAGCAACTTGGGCTAGATAGACGGTGTAGGCCAACCTTTTTTTCTTTTTTTGTTTGTTATATTTTCTCTAAAAAAAAATAAGACTTTGAAAGTGATTAGCTCATCTATTTATATATTATTATCAAAATAATAAATGCGGACATCAGTATTGTACACGCGTCACCTTCTCATGACCTTCCCCAAAACCATTGCATTCATGTGTTCATGAGGTGATTTAATTGTTGGATTAAACTAAATGCAAGTCTATTATTGCCACTTTATTCAATAAAATTTTGACATGAATTAATTGCAGAAATAATCGAATTGCAAATCGCAATAGACCTTGACCCTTTTTAGGTGTAATCAAGAGTATATGTCACGTGAATCAAAATTCACTAATATTATGATCATAATCTTAGGACAACTTTTGAATAATTAAAAGGCAAAATGCACAAAAAATCACTCAACTATGACTTATTTGGGTATTTGGTAACTAAACTAATTTCCTTTTGAAACAACACATCCAACTTATTTATTTTTGCATCCATAGTCACTATCACTAACCCCGTCAGTTTTTTCCCCTTAAATGGTCATGCGCGACGCATGTGATCGAATTTTAAATGGTATTTTAGGTAGTTCATGCTCCACTAACAATTAAAGGTTAGATTTATTCAAAATGAGCCCCTGATCTATTGATATTTATTTTCTCATGTCCATCACTGAACTTTTTTCTTCACTTGCTATTGATATTTACTTTTGTTATTTATTTTTTATAAACACCACCACCCCAACTCACCACCACCGACCACCGCACCACTCCATTGACAAGCACACCATCAAAATCACTGCACAAAAACCATACTCAAAAATTAAAACCAACAGTTTTTTTTAGTACTACCAAATTAAACAAGCAAAATTACCAACCAAATTAGAAACAACCCCAACTCCTCCACCTTGCAAACCCACCATCGCCGCACCCCCTATCCCCCGGCACCGGTGGTCTCCCAGTTCCGGCCATAGTTGCCGGCCAGAATTCCGTTCTGATCAGATCTGGAAGGATCGTCTGATTCAATCCAACTCTTAGAATCGTTCGAGCACACACTCCTCGTCGTCCGTGAAGTCCTCGTCTTCAAAATCCCGCCGCTTTACAGTCGGATCTAGAGAGATCGGAGAACCAAATGACGTTGGAGGACGGCGCCAAAAAAACTGAAGAAAAATGATGGCGGTGGGCAAGGGAAGAGACCGGAGTTGCCGGGTTTAGATCGTTGATGGCCTTCCGTCCTGCAATTCTCAGGATCCGTCCACCCAGATTCGTCGGTGACCGGAGATTGGGGAAATTACCAGAGATGGGGAAAGGGAGAGGGAAGGGAGGGGGTACGTGGCTGGAATTCTGGAAAGGGAGAAGGACGGTATGCGGTTGATGGGGAGAGAGGAGTATGAGATAGGGGGAGAAGACGTTTAGGGTTTTTTGTTTTTCCTCTTTCAAATTCTAACCCTGCAGTTTTAAAATTAGAAATTAAACCCTAAGTTTGTTATTTAGTTTATAAATTAGATTTGCCTAAACTACCCCTTAAAATTAAATCACATGTGTTGCATAGTGCCATTTAACGGGAAAAAACTGACGGGGTTAGTGATAGTGACTATGGATGCAAAAATAAATAAGTTGGATGTGTTGTTTCAAAACGAAATTAGTTTAGTGACTAAATACCCAAACATGTCATAGTTGAGTGATTTTTGATGCAGTTTTGCCTAATTAAATCAAAATAACATTTTTTTTCAAATACAATATATATTTCAATAAAGTTTGTAAAATAGTATAATTCCCAAACGAAATCACATAAAAATATTAGTAATTTATTTTTGGACATATAATCTATTTTAGTAAAATGGATACTCATAAATTCTTACCATACGGTGTTGTTATACACCCCCGTAAAATTGATGAATAAACCCGTAGTGTCAATTCTTTCAAAAATGTCATTAATGAAAATGTCCATATTAACCTTTACACCAACTCAAATGCAACACACATACCGTTTACTCCCCCAAAGTCACCCTTCACCTTCGTCCACTTCACCATTTCTCAGGCAGTTCCACCATTATTTCCGGCTAGAAAATTCACAAAAACAAAAAACAGAAAGAACATCCAGATTCACTGGACTCAATCTTAGAACAAGGAGGCGATTAAGCTGCAACAGAAAGCAAAAAGAAGGAGGGAATTGAAAGTCTGCAACTGGGAGGGGAAGGGGCTGCAATGGGGGTTTAGATTAGGGTAAAAATTCGGCCATGGTTCACCGGAAAAGAGTCCAAAATTCGGCCGGGTGTAGCCGAATTACAACACAAGGTTTTGCTGGGTGTGACCGAATTATTGAAACAGGTTCGGTACCCAGTTGCCGAACAATTATTCAAAGTTCGTTCCTGATCTGCCGAACTCGTAAATCGACCCAAGAAAAATTGTTTTCTTTTTCAGTGGTCAATTAATCGACCCAAGAAAAAGTCTTGCATTTTCCCTCAATCTCATTAGCTCAAAACCCAAAAATCACAAAAAGAATAGGAATTGCAAAATTTCTAAACACCCGTAACTGAATTGAACTTGAAATGGAACAAAGAATTGGCAATGATTATCTTTCTTAGCTAATAAAATCCAAATCCCCAAATAAATGATAAAGATTCAAATTGATAAGTGAAGGGTAAAAGGGAAACTGATGAAATTGGAATGGGAGAGAGCAAGAAGGAGTTGGAGTTGCAGGGGACGGAGAACACTGTGAGAGAGAGAGAGAGAGAGAGAGAGAGAGAGAGAGAGAGTAAAAACTGATGTTTATGGAATTGGGTAGGTGAATATGTGTGTCTTTTATTTTTAAGGTTAAAAGGGTATAAGAGGAAGTTTATTGAAAATGTTTTATTTTGGAAGGATGGATTTATCTTTACGGGTTTATTCATCAATTTTACAGGTGTGTATAACAACACCCATTTAATTATTGTGTTTTAAGTGGTTAAAGGGTATAATAGAAAGTTTGACAAGTTTGTGTTATTTTGGAAGGGTGAACTTAGCCTTACATGTGTTTTCATAGGATTTACGGGTGTGTATAACAGCACCCCTTACCATACTTGCTTCAAAAAAAATAAAAATAAATTCTTACCATACTGTTGCACGTAACCCCCTCCCCCCCTCCCAAACCTCCACAGTCTCAGCGCCGCCATTTGTTACACCATTGTTAACCCTAAACCGTCATTTGCATAAACCCCAAATCCCGCCACACCCAATTTTCCGATCACCCCGAAATCCCACCGCCCCATTTCCCCGCCAAATCGAAGGACCAAACAATGGATGATGTAGCTGAAGGTAAGGATTTCAACTTCGCAAAGCAAGAGGAGGCAGTCCTTCAATGGTGGGTAGAAATCAAGGCCTTTGAAACCCAGCTCGAGAAAACCAAAGACAAGCCGGAATACATCTTCTATGACGGCCCTCCGTTCGCCACCGGTCTCCCTCACTACGGCCATATTCTCGCCGGCACAATTAAGGACATTGTCACTCGTTACCAGACCATGAAGGGTCATCATGTTACTCGAAGATTCGGTTGGGATTGTCATGGTTTGCCTGTTGAGCATGAGATTGATACTAAACTTGGGATTAAGAGCAGGGAGGATGTGATGAAGATGGGAATTGATAAGTATAATGAGGAGTGTAGGAGTATTGTTACTAGGTATGTGGGTGAGTGGGAGAAGGTGATTTCGAGGACGGGGAGATGGATTGATTTTAAGAATGATTATAAAACTATGGATTTGAATTTCATGGAGAGTGTTTGGTGGGTTTTTGCTCAGCTATTTAACAAGGGACTTGTGTATAGAGGTTTCAAGGTTTGTTTGGGGTTTTTCCTGATCTAATTTTGACCTTTTTTTGAGTTATTGATCTGCTCAAATGGGTTAAAATTTTTTGTTGTGATGATTTTGATTTACTTAACAGGTTATGCCATACAGTACTGGATGCAAGACCCCATTGTCAAATTTTGAAGCTAATTCGAACTATAAGGTTTGTACTAAAACTTCTTACCACCTTTAGTGAGTTTTTTTTCTTTCCCAATTGACTAAAGTTATCATATCAATTGAGTCATTGTTCCGAATATTCTCTTTATCCCCAGGATTGCGCCCAAAAGGTACCCTCAAAAACTGATACTCCCTCCGTCCCGAAATCAATGTCACACTTTCCATTTTGGTCTATCACAATGTCGCCTTTTCTAATTTAGGAAACAGTCTTAGTAGAATTTCACCATGTATAAATAAGTAAAACACAATTTTTTAAAATTCTGACTAGTCGCTACATTCATTTTGGGACTGAGGGAATAATTGTTTTGAAGAACTTAACTACCAATAGAGGGACATGCCTAAACCCACGTCCTCCCCTAAATTGATCATACCTCAAATTAACTTTGAGCCCAGAGGCCTTCTAAAAGCTTGGAGAATCTCGAGAGCTTTCATAAATTCACAAACTCACTCAATCAAGTGAACCATACGAGTAGCAAACTAGTGAAATGGGGGTAGAAACTGAGATAATATCCTTGCCAACCTGTCACCCTGCTATTAAATATACATCCTTCCCCCAAATATTCAATCTGCTAAGAATACTAGCCACAAGACCAAAAAAAAAAAAAAAAAGAAGAACAGAGAGGATCTTCATGTTGTAAATCTCTCATAGGATTAAACCAGTCATGCACCTATACCAATCAGTGACTGTAAATAATAGATAGATGCCTCTCCAATTTTGAATCCTTTCCATCTAACCCGAAAACCCTACTGCTCCATCACACGACCAAGAAATTTCCAGTTCACTCTATTACAAGCCTGACCTAAACAAGTCTCATAAGAAAACCCTTTCTGCTCATCCTATTTAAGTTCTCAATAACCTCATTCGTAACTGGGGTTGCATTAGTGCTTTGGTAACCCTTGATAAAAGGCACTTCGAGCTTTTGAAATGGCAGACCCCAAAACCATCCTTAGTCTTTAAGACTTGACCTTAGGTGCAATTTTATACACACTAGTCACCAAACTAGTATGTCTGAATTCACTGACCTTAGCCGAGCTATTCTTCTTAGGCACCAGGGCAATACAAGTAAATTAATCACCCCCCCCCCCCTTTTTTTTAAAACACCATCCCCACCGAGGTTATACAAACAGAATAGATGGTCCCACACTACCATGCCCACAAAACTTTGAAATAACCGTTATAATGTCCTTGTTCACAATATCTTAGCGTGAAAGTTAAAAATCCATTGGAGAACAATCAAGCAAAGGGCCTTAATATTTTCTACCATCCCAACCCCAGCCAAACGGACGTCTGTATGACGATTTTCTCCCCAACTACTCACATTAATCCTGATACACTAGTCTAGTCCTTCAAGCCCAGGTCCATTAGTCACTTCTCATGAAACACATATGTAAAGATTTAGTGAGAGAGAGAAAGTTGGAAGTCAAGGCTGTATTCTTCACTAGCTATTCCAAATCCTATTGTACCTCCAAAACTTAACTTTCTCCTCCTATCACACACAATCCTGTGAGTAATATTAAGGGTTCCTTTACGTGAGGAACTCCTTGAGATTGTTCTTCAAAGCGATCCTCCTATTACTTTAATTATTTGAAAAAAGCACCCAAATTCGCTGGTGACCAATTTGTGCAATGTCCCTATAGCTGCGTTGTCATCCCAAGTTACATAAAGTGACATAAAAAAGAGGTTGATAAGCATTATCTAGTGATTTTGTAAAATTCATATGAGTGTTTTCAAACACGGCATCAGCAAACATTTTGGCATATTTCTCACGCCTAGTTAAGTCTTCTCTTCTTTTTGTTCCTTTTCTTCTATGTCTTTCTTCTTGCTCCTACATTCAGACATGTCTGCATGTATCCTTGTCTGTTTATACAGTTGGATAATTTTGAAAATATAACAAAAAATTTGGACGCACGATTGGTGTCTTTGAGGCGTACAGGAGCATGTCCAAGGGTAACGATTTACGGTTGTGTGACACGCTTGGATACTTAACATTAGTCTTGAGAAGAGTGTCGATTCTTTCTAGGATATTACATTTCTTAACTGATTGCACGTTGTAAATCTGTCTTATACGAATGTACTATGCATTTTTCTTTGAAGATTGTTGCTATTATTGGATAGTTTTATTTCATAGGCCAAAATTCATGTTTGTCCATTGTACTTTGAGGGCACTTTCACTTTTACCATTGAACTTTTTTATTAACATAAATGCCATTATACTAATTTTAACTCAACCCCAAAAGTTAACCCGTTAGTTTTTCATGGATGAAATACTTTAATTTTTCACACTTCCACCCCCTTAACTTGTAAATGGAGGGTCACATCAATATCACACTTCTAAACCTCCATTATCACCATAATCACCATCATTACCACCGCACTACCACCACCACCCACCACTTCCACCACCATTGCCACCATCATTGCACTACCACTGCCATCACAACAACAACCACCACTACCACACCACGGCCATCACAGCCACCACCGCATTACCACCACCACTACCTCCCAATCATAACCACCACTGATTTTCTCTTACACACAAACACACTTATTTTTTCTCTCACAACCACCACCACTACTAGATCAATATGTATATCCATTCAATTCGAACTTCTTTACTCCATTTATGGATTCTCCCGACTGCATTTGCAAGATTAAGCTCTTCATGAAAGCCTAATATTGCGGCCACTTGTCCGCTTTCCGCCATTTTTCTTTTAATTTGTCCAATTCGGTTTTCCAATGGTGGGTTGTGATGAGTGTGGCAAAGTGGTAATTGGTGTGACGGCGGTAGCGGTAGTGGGGGTGGGGTGTAATGGGGTGGTGGTGGTGATGGCGCCGGTGGTGGTGGAGGTTATGGAAGTCGATGACTGAAGGTGGCGTTGTGGTCTCCATTTAAAATTTAAGGGGGTGGAAGTGTAAAAAGTTAAAGTTTTACATCCATTAAAAAATTACTCGGTTACGTTTTGGGGTTGTGCTGGAAAGTTAAAATTAGTATAGTGGTTTTCATGTTAATAAAGAAGTACAATGGTAAAAGTGAAAGTTCCCTTAAAGTACAGTGGACAAAAACGAATTTCGGCCTATTTCATATTGTATCAGTCATTTTTTTTCTACAATTTTTTTTTGTAGGATGTGCCTGATCCTGAAATGATGGTGGCGTTTCCAATTGTTGATGATCCTGATAGAGCTTCACTTGTGGCATGGACAACAACGCCATGGACCCTCCCTAGTAATCTTGCACTGTGTGTCAATGCAAATTTTGTCTATCTGAAGGTCAGTCTGCCCAAGTTTTCTTACATTTTTCAAAGTTGATAATTGAAAAATGCAGCTTGTCTTCGTGTTGAACTTTTACATGACAGACCATCCATTACTGTAACAGTGCCAGAATCAATGTGTTTGGTTTTTGTTTGCTATATTATTTGGTATTAACTTAAAAGAACTCAGGTGCGCAACAAGTCAACATTGGAAGTTTTGGTGGTTGCTGAAACTCGATTATCAGAGCTTCCAGTGGAGAAGGCAAAAAAGCCTTTACCAAATGGAGCTGTCAGTGATAATCCAAACGCTAAGACCAAAGGATCCGGTAGTGGAAAAGCCAAGTCAACAGGGGATGCTTTTGAAGTGTTGGATAAGATATTAGGGGCTTCACTTGTTGGGAAGAAGTGAGTGCCTGAAACCTTGTTGCATCTGAAACTTGTTTATACTGCTATTTTATTTTTTTCTCAATTTCTTATTTTTAAAAAGAACCCCACTTTGCGATGTCTGTGGATCATTTAAGTTAATCTTTGTTTTTCTTCATAAATTCAACATATCCGTTTTCATCAACTCTGTATCTTGATGGTATTAAGTGTCGTGTTTATACTCTAAGAAACTTATAACTTTCTGATTTGCAGATACGTGCCATTATTTGATTACTTCTCGGACTTCTCAGACGTGGCATTCAAGGTTGTAGCAGATGATTATGTAACAGCTGACAGTGGAACTGGAATTGTGCATTGTGCTCCAGCATTTGGTGAAGATGATTATCGTGTTTGTATTGATAATAAAATAATCAATAAGGTTTGCAAATAGTTTCTATTCTTTATATAATTTTAATTATCATCTAATTTTGTTTGTTTTCTATTTGTGTAAAATGTACCCATAAATGTACATGTACAAGCATCTGCTCTGGCTTAGAACACACACACTTTATGTTTGTGCTTGTTCCCTCTTGAAGTATGTCATTTCTTCTTCATTCTTCCTTTGGTTCATGGTATATTTTTGAAGAATGTTTCTGTATAAAGCACATGCATACATATCTGCTACTATGACACTTTATTGAACTTGTTCATTATGTCATGATTGTGTTTGTTCTTTTGCTGTAGTCCCTTTTTTCTTTCATTACTTTTTCTGATAATAAATTTTATTCATTACTCACATAAGCCTTTTTTTCTACCTCTTTACCGTTTGGTCCATACACATTCTTCTTCATCTTACAAACGCATAATATTGGTGTATTCAGGGAGAGAACTTGGTCATGGCAGTTGATGATGATGGTTGCTTTACTGATAGAATTACTGACCTCAGTGGGCTCTATGTCAAAGCAAAAGAGACTGATAAGAAGATCATTCAAGCAGTGAAGGTAAGACTAGCAACAATGTGTCAATTGTATACTAAGTGCAGTATCTATTGTGTTTGTTTACCATATCAAACCTCGTTAAACTTTTATGAATGGGTGCTTAAAACTTTCTTTTACTGTCTCAAAGTTCTAAATGCGTGACAGAAATCTCATTGGGCTTTCCAGTTATTCCCAAGATATTTATTTTGCTGCTGTTGGTTATTTGTACTTGTCTGTACCGTTCTCCGTGGTATTGTGCATTTTTTTGTGTCCTAAAAAGGGATATGAGATATTCACTATTACTGTGTATTTCCTCTTCTTTCCTCTCCATTGCTTCCCAGATGACTGTAGATTTCAATGATTACCTCATTGTAGCAATCTGTTATATTCTCTGTTTTTTGCTTTGACACAGGAGAAAGGCAGGCTCATCAAGGAGGGAAACTTCACCCATTCATACCCTTTTTGTTGGAGATCAGATACCCCGCTTATATACAGAGCTGTTCCCAGCTGGTATGCATACTTAATCGACCTCCGCAATACATGAATTGTGTATAAACCTAGTTTTTGGTTCTGCTATGACAGGGTTTTATTGAACTTTGTTAATTAATACAGACTTATAAGATTCCAGGTGAATCTATATGGGTTAATCTATTTCTTTATCAGGCCAATATTGATTGCCAATGATAAGAAGAGATTGGAGTTCAATCTAATTAAATTTGTAGCTTCAATTTTCAGTATCAGATGATTCATGAATGGCTGAATATGAAATCTTCAGTTGATTGAACTAGTACTACCCTCTAGTGAAGAGGGGGTTAACATGTTCAAACCTGACACACCCTTGTCAAGATGCAGCAACCTGAGACACTCTCTTAGGGTTGTAACTTCATAGCTAAAGTTCTTTTTCCCTTATGGATTTTGGTTGTTTGTGCAGGTTTGTTGCAGTGGAGAAGTTGAAAGATAAATTGCTAGAGAACAATAAACAAACTTACTGGGTTCCAGACTTTGTTAAGGTGAGATTCTTCTTAATGCATGCTTCAACTTTAATTGCAGTTTTTTTTGTACCCTTCCCTTGAGGCTATCACTTTAACATAATTTTGATTTCCTTCTTTCAAATTGTTCTCCTTTGGGTGTTTTATTATCTCTTGTGTAGTTTGTTTTCTTCCTCAAGCAGTTTCATTCATTTCCCTGTAGGGTACTTTTATGTTCTCTCAGACTATTCAATTTTTTTTTTTATTTGTCATTATTATAATAAACTCCTTCCGTCCCAGAGTAAGGTTCACAATTTCCTTTTTGGTACGTCCCAGAGTAAGGTTCACACTTTGTTTATTTCCAAAATGGCAAAATGTTATATATGTCCTCATACTTTTTGGATAATTACAAAATAACCTATGCTTAACTAACCTAACTTTTTAACCACTTGAATTGTGAATAATGTTTTGGACAATTATGTCCCCAACCTACTTGATTTGCTTACCCCATTTTTAGTGTTCCCTTAATTAGCGTGCAAACCCAAGGTGTGAACCTTACTCTGGGACAGAAAGAGATTTTTTTTGGGTGTGAAGAGACGGGCTGTGTTGTGAAGAAAGTGGAAGTAGATTCATTATTGAAATGAAATCAGTAGTTAATTCCACTGAAATTCTAGAGTACTGCTGTAAGTGGAGCTGTTATTCTGTGCTGCACTCAAACAACATATAGGAAATATTCTATGCCCCATCCGTCTTTTTTTGATAGTTCACACTTTGGCTTGGGCGCTGTTTTCAAGGAAACTTGTATAATGTTGATAGTGGAGTAGCCGCGTAGGTGTTGTGACTATGAAAAATTGGATATGAATTGTAAGTTGGGTAGTTGTTGCGAGTATGACAAGTGGACCCCTTGAGCAAATAATTACTCCCTATGGCCCAAAATGATCTTCCTATTTGCCATTTCTCATTGTCCCAAAAATTTCTTCTCATTTCTACAATTTGGGCTTAAAAACGCATAAACAAAACATGGATAGTGAAGCAAGTGTTCATATCCTTAAAAAGTTGTCAAATGTGAAGATCATTTTGGGACGGAGGGAGTATTATAAATGCTCCATATTGAGGTTGTGAACCGTCAAAGTGGATGCCCAAAATGGCATAGTGTGAACTATCAAAAAAGACGGAGGACGTATATCGCAGAATGGTGTTAAGGAGTTTGAAAATTATGCAATGCACACTTTTAGACTAGTCCTTGGCCTGGGTTCTTCTCTGGGAGAGGGTGGTATTTGTTGCTCCTCTATGGGTTTTAACCAGTGTTTGAAAATGTGGCCTAGGCGCTAAGCGTCAACCCACTGCCGTGACTACCTTCAAATCGGAGAAAGAAATCGTCGGTCAGCTAGAAAATCGGCCACTAGGTGCCACTTAGGCAGCCAAGGCGCGGCCGACCGCCCAAATGGCGAGATCCAGACTTTGGTCTTACAGGAACATGAAGAGGTGTAGACGGCTGTGGCGACGATTGGAGTGGCCGGAGGAGAAGGCGGACACGGTGGTAGATGTGGATGGAGTTGAAGTGGTTAGTGATGGACGAAAGGTGGGCGGTGGAGGAAAAGTGGCCGGCGTTGATTGATCTTCGGCTGAGAAAATGGACACAAAGGACGATGGAAGAGAGATTTGTTTGCACAAAAGTGAAAGAGAGAGAGAGAGAGAGAGAGAGAGAGAGAGAGAGAGAGAGAGAGATGCGTCTTTTAATTTTCGCGGTTGGGGCGTTGAGGGAGAGGAGTGAGGAGACGTTTGGGAAAGACGGGAAATTTGCATTGGTAACTGGAAGGTTCTTTTCATTGTTAGTTTGGAAATTGAAAAAATGAAATAAAATATTGAATGAAATGGTATACAGGTCATCCGTCATTTCCATATTTTAAAGCTTAAACTCAATCTAAAGGAAATGAAAATTATCTCAGAAATTGAAAATGTTCCTATGATCTCGTCAATTAATTGCTGATTTGTTTTATTAGTATTAATGATTTTTTTTTGAAAGAATTTGTATTAATTATTAATATCTGTGAAATAAATAGCATTCTTATCTCAAAATAATAAATTTCAATCTGAAGGAAATGAAAATTATCTCAGAAATTGAAAAATGTTCCTAAGATCTCGTCAATTAATTGCTGATTTGTTTTATTAGTATTAATGATTTTTTTTGAAAGAATTAATAATAATCATTAATATCTGTGAAATAAATAGCATTCTTATCTCAAAATAATAAATGTATAATTATGCTACACATATTAAAAAATGCAATTAATAAATACTCCCTCCTTCCCACCTCACTTGAGACTTATTTCCATTTTGGCCCGTCCCACTTTACTTGAGACTCCCCAAAATGGTAATATTTTTATAATTTTATATTCAATCTACCCCACCCACTCATTCTCTCTCTTCATTTTCCACCACACAATTCATTCAACCAACCTACTATTAACCCCACTCATTCTCTCTCTTCATTTTCTACCACACATTTTCCATATTTTATTATTTTTTTTTCTTAATTATTGTGCCCACCTCTTAGGTCTCAAGTGAGGTGGGACAGAGGGAGCATGAAAAAGACTTGTGCACTCTTAAAAAATTAAATTACTTAAGTAATTAAATATTTTGACAAGAAATAGTTCACAGTTAATAAATAAGGGTGTAATTGATATTCAAGAGCTACATCATAATTAATAAACAAACAAACTTTTTATGTTTTTAAAATTTTATGTTTTGTATCGAAATTCTCGGCCTCGCACAGTCCCCGCCTTGGCCCCCAGGCACTAGGCCCGGCTCTGCCGCCTAGCATCCGCCTAATGTTTTCTAGAACCTTGGTTTTAATTTGAGAGAGCTTTCCGTGGTGTGGATGTTTTAGTCATTCATCATGATTTGTTTTAATTTTGATTCTCATTTGGTTTTAAGTTTTCGTAATAGCTGTATTTCTCGTCTTTTTTCTTTGCATATTCGTTGTCCTTCATTGCATCCTACTAACCATTGTGGCTAGGACTTCTGTAGAATGTTTTGTTCGAGACTGCTCTTAATTTCTTATTACTGTCTTCTCTTATGATATTAAAATTCAGGAAAAGCGCTTTCACAATTGGCTGGAGAATGCTAGAGACTGGGCCGTTAGTCGAAGTAGGTTTTGGGGTACTCCTCTTCCTATCTGGATAAGCGAGGATGGTGAAGAGACAGTAGTAATGGATTCCATTGACAAACTTCAAAAGCTATCTGGCGTTGAGGTATTTTTCTTTTCTTTTCCTTTTGATTTGTCTATTTCTTCCTTCCTTCCTTCCTTTCTCTCTCTCTCTTTCTTTTTTTGCATCAATGTTTTGCTTGCCTTAGTCATGAACAGTTTAACTGATATTCTGTTTTCCCTGTAATTGGTACATCAATCGGGTAATGCAATCCAGGAGCTTTATATGTGCAGTAATGGTTTTTTTTTTTTTTTTTTTTTACATGATGTCTATTTCTCTCATTTGGTTTCCAACTTTATACACAAGATTCACTGTTCAGGTCTGACATTTCTTTTTCTCTCTCAGATAAGTGACTTGCACCGTCACAAGATTGATCACATCACAATTCCATCCAGCCGCGGTCCGGAATTTGGTGTGCTTCGACGTGTTGAGGACGTAAGTTATAAATTGAGTTTCTGCGTTTTCTGAATTCTTGCTCAACTTTAAATTGGAAAGTACCTTCCCTCTTTTTTAGTTTTTTGAACTTTATTTGTTGGACATGAACATCTTCCCATTAGTTGTGGATGCCTCTTACACATAAGTGTTCGATTTTGAGTATTTCTTTTGGTGTTTTTGAGCTTGTATTGTCTTGTGGTTGCACTATGTTCATTAAACTATTGATTGCTCAACAAGTTAAACTCTATATACAACCTTTCCTAATGAAGTTATCCCTTATAAATCACTCAAACATGAAAAAGAGAGGGATATGACAAATATGTCTGTATTTTGATTTTCCTGTAACCATTCTAGCTTCATAAAACAAAATACGAGAAGCATTTGTTGAGTGCTTTTACATAATATACTGACTATTATCCAATATACCTCCTAGTTTCCTACAATCCTATAAATCAAGTGGTCAGGGATAAATGGGTTTTTATTTTCCAGGTATTTGATTGTTGGTTTGAGAGTGGCTCCATGCCGTATGCTTATATCCATTATCCGTTTGAGAATGTCAATCTCTTTGAGAACAATTTTCCTGGACATTTTGTGGCTGAGGGACTGGATCAAACTCGTGGATGGTAAGTTTCATGCAACTTTCATTCCTTTGTTTATCATACATTTATTAACTGGTAGTTGTTAGTGAAAATGCATTCATAGAGATTTATCTTATTATTATTGATATTCTAATAATTAGAATATATATGTGTGTGCCCGTGTGTCTCTGTAACTCTTTATTTTCTTTTACTTTACAAATGGATTTAAACTTTAATTTTACCCCTTTGGTTATCCTACTGATTGTAGTGGCAGCTCTCTTATCCGCTTTTGTGCTCCATTTCATTTGTGAAATATTCTTCTACTAAAAAAACAAAAGGAAAAAAAAAAACAGTTCATTTCATTGATATGCCTCGTCTTAGTTGCTCAACAATTTTGGTCATAAAATGTTGGGTCTAAATAGCTATCATATAGAAAGTCCCTTTCAACGTAACAGATCACATAATCCGTGGTAGCATTTTCCACTTTCTGTGGCTTATATTTTTCTTACCCAATATTGTTTACCACCTCTCTGTCTTGATTGTTTTCCCTATATAAAGAAAATGATTATTAATATATCTTGGCCATGCATGATGTAATATGTTAGTAATCCATTAGTCTCCATGCGCCCCTAAACTTGCATACAATATACTTTTGGTTTACTCTTACTTAATTAACACTTTTGACTTCTGATGCATGTGAAGTAATTCATCGCCTTGTTGACATGCTGCAGGTTCTATACTCTTATGGTGCTCTCAACTGCATTGTTTGATAAACCAGCATTTAGAAATCTGATATGTAATGGACTTGTGTTGGCTGAGGATGGAAAGAAAATGAGTAAAAGATTGAAGAACTATCCTTCACCGATGGAAGTCATCAATGATTATGGAGCTGTATGCGTTTTTATTTTTCCTTTGAATCAACCAATATATATATATATATATATATATATATAATATACCTCCTTCCGTTGGTAAATCAAATCTTGTAAAATAAGCGGCGACTCTTCATCCATGTAATAAATCAACATGGTCTTTTGTTTCTATGCAGGATGCTTTACGCCTGTACATTATAAACTCTCCAGTTGTGCGAGCTGAGCCCTTACGTTTCAAAAAAGAAGGTGTATATGGAGTGGTGAGTATTATTCAGGGATTCATGCTTGTCCTTTTGATTCACAGGGTTCTCTTTGATCCCTTTGCTTCTTCTCATTGCATATTGCTCTGATAAAAATAACATACAATTTTCGGGCAATATATTCTCGTTGTTTCCTAATTTCAGTTCATGGTCTATGTAGGTCAAAGATGTCTTTTTGCCATGGTACAATGCATATAGGTTCCTTGTACAAAATGCCAAAAGACTTGAGGTGGAGGGGCTTGCACCATTCGTTCCTTTTGATCAAGTCACTCTCCAGAAGTCAGCTAACGTCCTTGATCAGTGGATTAACTCTGCCACTCAGAGTCTGGTTCATTTTGTTCGGCAAGAAATGGATGCCTATCGCCTCTATACGGTTAGTTCTCTGGCCAACTTTTTTCGTTGAGCTACTGTCCGTCGTGCACAATTTCTGTTATCAGTTCTATGTTGTTACGTCTTTTAAATAACGGTAGCAAGCAAATCCATTAGAGAAAGACACAAGGGATGAGCAAAGTTATGGATGTGTTTTAAGGTAGGCGATTCCCATCGCTTTATGTGGGAGGCAAAAGTACAGAAACTATAGTTATTTAGCAACATTTTTTGCCCTAGCATATATTTGTAACTATGATGACAATGAATGTACAACATATTTTGTATTACCATTCTGTTACATGTGGTATGGAATGGTTCATTTGCACCTCCTCTGTTACTAAGCTTCGCGGATGTTTGTCCTTGTATCTGCAGGTAGTTCCTTATCTGTTAAAGTTTATTGACAATTTAACAAATATATATGTGCGATTCAACCGCAAGAGATTGAAAGGCCGGACAGAAGAAGAGGATTGCAGAACAGCGCTTTCAACTCTTTACCATGTAAGATTTTTTCCCCCCCGTACTTGATCTGTTTGTGCTCTGTTTGCTGTTATTACTACTTGTCTGGGTAAATGCGTTTTTATCAGACTGCATACAGTGTCTTATTTCTAATTCGCTGAAACTCATGTCGTTTGTACACCGCTTATTCTTGACTGTGCCTCGTTTATCTTTGATATATATATATATATATATTTAATAATTACTGTAATTTCCTTGCATGTAGCACCACCATTTTCCGTACAAAGTGTCATTTCTGGGATGTTTTATTGAAAAATTGTTCTGAGAAATTAAGAATGGAAAAACCTGTAATCATGATGGACTAAGTTTCCGCTTGTGGACTTCACAAATGGAATTTGTTTATTTGTTTGTGGCAGAGGTACTCACGTATGTCAGTATGTCAATATCTGTAATACGTGAACTTTGTGTGCGAGTATAATTCAAGATTGGCAGCTGTCTTAAGAGGCTGTGTTGGCATTTTAATGATTGTAAATGAGCTGTTATCATTTGT
Organism: Campanula takesimana; assembly: GCA_026119855.1. Classification (NCBI taxonomy): domain Eukaryota; kingdom Viridiplantae; phylum Streptophyta; class Magnoliopsida; order Asterales; family Campanulaceae; genus Campanula; species Campanula takesimana. The sequence continues at coordinate 668,549 of JAOWBW010000605.1, read as the reverse complement.
GAACACCTTCGGTGGATAGTTCTATAACAAAATTGGATGTCTTAGAGATTGGTCATAGCATTGGTGATGTTCAACCAGTCCATGTCGGAAAAGTTGAATATTTTTAACAGATACTCCCTCCGTCCCAGCTCACTTGACACTTATTTCCATTTTGGTCCGTCCCAGCTCACTTGACACTTCCCAAAATAGCCTACTTTTTATAATTTTATATTAACTCTACCTCACCACTCATTCTCTCTCTTCATTATCCACCACTCAATTTAATCAACCAACACTACTATTTACCCCACTCATTCTCTCTCTTCATTTTCTACCACACATTTTTCTTATTTTAATCTTTTTCCTTAGTTATTGTGCCCACCTCTTGGGTGTCAAGTGAGGTGGGACGGAGGGAGTATATTGGTATCCTTAGAGATGGTCATAATTATGCTAACTATCGAGCATATACCGAGATGTTTATATCACATGTGGAGTGTAAAATTGAATGTTTATGGATCACTTTTGAAAGTTGTTTCTTTAAGTGAAACTTCCCAAAGTAGAATAGTGGACCCTTTGACGGAAGTGGAGGGAGGGAGTGTGAGTGTGTGTGTGTGTGTGTGTATGTATACACACATATATAAAAATATGGGTATATATATAGATTTTTATACTCCCTCCGTCAAGCACAAGTAGGAGTAGAGGAGCGGGCACAATAATTAAAAAAAGTAATATATGTGTGGTAGAGAATGAAGAAAGAGAATGAGTGGGGTAAATAGTAGTGTTGGTTGAATAAATTGAGTTGTGGAAAATGAAGAGAGAGAATGAGTGGGGTTAAATGGTGAATATAAATATATTAAAACATTTCCATTTTGGGCGGTCTCACTTGTGGTGGGACGGACCAAAAGGGAAAGAAATCTCACATCTGCTGGGATGGTGGGAGTATATATTTATACAGAAATGCACACACACACATATGGATATACATACATATCTATATTTGCATGTAGTAATTCTTACATGCAGCTGGATTAGAATTCTCACTGACCGCCCTTTGTTTCTTGTTGCAAGCGCACATTGGAACATAGTCGCTGACAAAGGGAAATTTAGTACTATCTCTGATCAAGTGTAAATTTGACTTTTTTGTGGACATTTGGTAACTCTTTATTAGATGATAGAAACTTGTGTAGGGGATCCCCCCACCCCACACAAGAATGGGCACTTATTTCTGATTCTGGGAGCCCAACTTAAGAAATACAAGTAGACCATGTACGACAGTGACAGCATAATATCCTAGTATCTCTGGTAGAGTTACTCCCACTAGAGAAACCTTGGCCAACATCCAAAGTGACCACAACCACAAGTAATTTTCAGACATTACCTTTTTTTACAACAGGTTATGACTCTATAAAGTAACTGCTCTTTCTTTTGATATCTGACTGCACAGTTAAAGAATGATAAATGAAAACAATGCAATATCCTAAATCAACCTAGAATCCAACTCATAACACTTGAAGTACAGGGAACCAGAAATGACAGTGGCCATGACCCTAGAGTTCTTTGATTGCTATTACTATTTTTGAACCTCAAGTCTTTAATCAGATGTACCTTTCGGTTGCCTGCCTGTTTTAAATATGGGTGGTTTTGTTTGGTTTTTGAAGTACGTTTGACAAGGCGTCGTTTTAAAGCAGAAATCACTAGGGTAGACATGCAGGGAGACTTGTAGATTAATTATAAAAAATCTATTTTCTTCTTTTCATTCTTGTCCGTCCTCCTATTTACCTTTTGCATCGTTTTCTCCTTGCATGTTATCAACATCTATTATTGCAGTCTTGTACTCAGTCATTGATGGTACTGTTCTGTTACCAATTTAGGTCTTGAATCAATTTACTTACAATCTTGTGTGCGGATGATAGGTGCTTGTAACTTCATGCAAGGCGATGGCCCCATTCACACCATTCTTTACTGAGGTTCTCTATAAAAATTTACGTAAAGTGTCAAGTGGGTCGGAAGAAAGCATTCACTATTGTAGTTTCCCGGAAGTAGAAGGGAAGGTATTGTTGGGGTGCTTTGACCTTTGATTCTGAAATTATCTCGACATTTTTTCCTTTCTTTATCCTTAAAGTTTTCAACATATAATGTTGTATTTCAGAGAGAAGAACGTATTGAAGAAAGTGTCAACAGAATGATGACACTCATCGATCTTGCTCGAAATATTCGTGAACGTCACAATAAACCTCTCAAAACACCCCTTAGGTAGTGTTTGTACCTTTCATCTATTCGCGGTTACCCCCATGCTTAGTGCTTGATGATTAGTGTTTTATCTTTATTTTATTTGCTGTAAAATAATATTCCCGCAATTAATGATTTTCAGGGAGATGGTTGTTGTACATCCAGATGCAGAGTTCCTTGATGACATAGCCGGGAGACTAAAAGAGGTGCTTAAGTAACATTTTCTAAAGAAGCTTCTTTCCTTGCTTGGTTTCTATACTTGGAACATATCTGATACATGTCTTATACTACATCTGTCTCAAAATGAATGTCCAAAATTTAATTGAATTTGCGCTTGATCAAGAATAAATAGTAGATATTTTTGAACATTCATTTTGGGAAGGAGGGAGTGGTATTTTTTCATCACTTACTCTATTAGAGAATGAGATGTTGTCATTTTTCAATTTGTTCCCCAGATTTTGGATCCTCATGTTTGGTAAACTTTATTAAGAGTCGACAAGTGGATATGTATGTGATTGGAATAAGTTGTGATGTGATAGCTAGTTATTTTAGAGAGGCTACATTGACTCATAATTTATGAATGTCTTTTTGCCTGAAAAGCTAGGCATATTTTCTTGGTTTTTGCTTGCGTTTAAATTAACATGTGACAAGCCTTCTACTTTTATTTAGGTAGTTGTGCTATTCGATTTGCACTTTCTTATTCGGGTTGACTTGTCTTTTGTATGGCAGTATGTGCTAGAAGAGCTCAATGTGAAATCGGTTGTCCCATGCAATGATCTCTTGAAGTACGCCTCTTTACGTGCAGAGCCTGATTTCAGGTACTTTATTTCTTCTTCTTCTTTGGAAGTATTAATTCTTTGATTATTTTTTTCTCTCTCTCACGATGACATGTGAGGATTCATGTTAGCCGACCCCAAATTATTTTGGGACTAAGGCTTTGTTGTTGCTTTGGAAGTATTAGTTCTTTCCTTGTATTGTTGGTTTTAAATTTCAATCTTTTTACCCCCCCCCCCCCCCCTCTTCTCTCTCTTTCTTGGTGGTGAATTGTTTTGCACTTATTTTGTTCTTATTGGCCTGTGCTATCTTAGTGTGTTAGGTAAAAGATTAGGGAAGTCGATGGGTTTGGTTGCAAAGGAAGTGAAGGCAATGTCGCAGGAAGATATTTTGGCTTTCGAAAAAGCTGGTAAAAGAACTTTTAGTGGTCACTGCTTAGAGCTGGCTGACATCAAGGTCTGTTGTTTACTCCCTCTGTTCTGGAAAGTTGGTCCCTGTTTTTTCGTTGTTATTACGAATGAACTTTGAGCAATAATTTAAGCTACTTTTAATTATCCTAATGAAAATTTACAACTTGATATTGATACACCATTATAAGTACTATCAATACCATTTTTTAGAGTCTCAGTAAGATAATTAAAAGTAGCCTAAATTATTGCTCTAAATTCATTCGCAGTAACAACAAAAAAAGAGGGACTAACTTTCCGGGATAGAGGGAGTATTTATTAATCCTTCATTACCTTCTTCTTCTTGGATGGATTACTAATGTAGACTCTTGGGCTAAAATTACCTTTCAGATTTGCATTTCATTTTATCAACCCAAGAGAAAGGAAAATAATTTTTGAGTTATATTATATGACTGATGCATGATCTGTGGTCCTTTTTCAGATCATCCGCGGATTTAAGCGTCCTGATAATACAACGGAAGAGGAAATGGATGCGGCAGGAGATGGTACATGTCTTCAGATCCATCTCAATGAATGTATGTAAATTATAATTAGTAAGTTGTTGTCTAATTGCTTTTCTTTTACACATTTTAGGTGATGTATTGGTAATATTGGATTTGCGTCCCGATGATTCGTTGTTTGAGGCTGGGTTGGCTCGCGAGGTATTTAAGAACTAGTTGATTTTTTGCTCTTTTTTAGTAACTGCAATTTGAATTATTTATCTGACAAGGAGTTTGCTTTTTTGTAGATTGTTAATAGGATTCAAAAATTGCGGAAAAAGTCTGGCCTTGAACCTACTGATATGGTGGAGGCCTACTTTAAGTCATTGGATAAAGATCAATCTGTATCTAGGCAAACTTTGAAATCACAGGTACATCTCAGATCTAGTAGTTGCGAATTTATGAAAGTAACTAGTATCCAAAAGCCCGTGCCAATGGCACGGGTCTTTACAAAAACAATGACAGTACAAAATGATGATTGTATGAAAATGGGTTATAGACATGATAATAATACAGTGAGTGACATTTAGACACGATGACAGTGTGGAGTATGTTTAAAATCATGTAATCTACCTTATAATCGAACTTGTAACCCCTACCAAATAGAAGAACAATGTCAGTTTCTCCCCCGTGACCATGATATATCAAAAATATGAAAATAATTATTTTGGGACAGAGGGAGTAAGTAAAAAATGTATAAAAATATTTTGGGATTGAGGGAGTATGTAAACTCATTTAAAGAGATGAAAATTGTGCAAAGAAGGTTAGTAACCGGAAAATGCATTTGTTTTTCTCAAACAAAAAAGATATAAGGCCGGTTCGATGAAACTCTTATTTAGAATGAAAAAAAGGTATAAGTCAATTAATTAACAACTAACATGCTTATCTATAAAATTAAAAGCTCAATATGGACGTTATATATACAGGAAATAATGTAAGCATATTCAGCATGATGGAGTTTTGCTTATAACAACGCAAAACATGAAACAAATGGGAATTAGATAAACCTACATATTACTAACAGATTGTTGTATAGACAATCTATAATCCTTTGCTTCTTTAGATTTCCTTATGAACTCATCACGTGGGATCACCGTAGGTAGTTCCGCTCGTTGGGCGGTACTTTTCCTTGATGTCTGCCTTAATCTGGCCATGCTACCTATAGTTAAAACATGATTAAAAGTGTAGCTAAAACATGATTAAAAGTAGAATTAGAACATATATTTTGAGACAGAAGGAGTAACTATCTTCACTAAAAGTAGAGTAACTATCTTGAATAAAAGTAGAGTTATTTTTCAATACTTTCTCCTTTAAAGAGAAAAATAGGTCTTTTATTACACAGTGTGTGTTATGTAAATACGATGATAACTGACGGTAAGTATAAGAAAATTGTGAATTTGATGTCTGAACAAATCCACCCCAACCCCATCAAGACCCATTGAAATCAAATCCAAAATGTGGGACACAAAATGGGCGTTGATGCATTGACAGGAACAATGTTTGTAAAATAGAGCTGGAGTCTAAACAATAATAATACTCGTCAGTGCCAAATTACTTTAACGGAGGTAGTACTTTTTTACTTAAGTGCAACCAAATTAACCATCAAAAATGAAGTTTCACAAACTTTACGGGATGGAGGAAGTATCACTTTGTTAATGAATACCTACCGCCAAACTACTCTCTCCGTCCCAACAACAAATGCATTCGTGGAAAGCAGAAGAATGACGTGCTAGAGAAATTGGACAGGAACAACGCAATTAAAACCCAGCTAAAAAAATAGATTAGTATCTGTCATCCTCAAGTTTGCTATGAAAAAAATCATAATAACTACATGAGTAAGTATAGAAGCAACAGGAAAACGCAGAATCAAGTTTGAGACGGAAGAGGTATTTTTTTTGTTAAAGTGCAAAAACTGAAAGCGACAAAAGTGTATCTCAAGTGCTGAAACTAAGAACAGACCTCAATTTATTATCTGAATACGCCAAGGATCTTCAAAAGCAATGCAACTTGATGTCCTCCTTTATTGTCACCTGATATAAACTTCACTTCCCAACAACATAAATATTAACGCATATTGAACATAGTGCTTTCTATTTCCCCAATATACCAAGACTTTGAGTACATGTACATTCTGTGAAAGACGAAGGAGAACACAAAACTCCATTTGTCTAGGGACATGAGTAGTACTACCAATTTCCCTCAGCAAATCACAAATATGAAACAACTTTAAGACATGGCATCACAAACTTCACAAAAAAAATAAAATAATAAATAAATAAATAAAAAAAATAGAAGGAAAACCTTCGATTTCAAGTCCATAAAAATACGGAACCAAAGGACATTCATTTTGGGACAGATGGAGTAAAAAACAAAATAAAATGACTCGAAACAAACCTCTATTGTGGTAGTCCCCAAAGTATCTGCTTTCATTCATAAATATCTTCAAATGTTTTCCACTCAACTATAGTTGACAAACTCTAATATTCTTACTCTTCATTTTCTTAGTATGCCTTTAGCTGTGGCACTCTCAAAACCAATATCATTTAACTTCTTTACAGCACCTATCTAAATTATGGCACCAACTAAAAGTCACATCTCCTCCGTCCCTTAGAGAGCACCCGAGAGCATCCTAAGAAAAGGGCAACAGAGAGATTTGATTTCAAAAACCAAACTCCTCCAATTTTTTATAACCAAATGTTGCACATCTTGTGAAACCCGCCATACACCAGACTGCTCAAAACAAAACAACACTCTCAAAAAATGTACTACCTTTTAAATCAAATGGAGGTAGTATATTGCAAAAGTAGGCTCAAAAAAAGGATTGTAGTAAAGCATAAAACAACAATTTTGGACGAAAGACAAAAAAACCAAAATATTAAAAGTTAAAACTATAGCAAATCAAAAGCACAGTAGGACCAAAAAATCTCAGTTAACATAAACACATAAGACGGTTGGGTCAAAATTAAACTCAAATCCATTTTTGCTGCTTCAACTCTCCAACCCTCCATTATTTATGAACCAACTCAAATCAAAACTAATAACTAAAATAAAAGTGCTTCATCACGTTATTAGACATTTCAGCAAAGCTACAATCCAAATTGAAGAGCTTCTAAAGCGGGCACTTACAACAGGGTCACTAATTTTTTTTGGGTTCCTTTGTTTGGGTCAGGAAAAAACAAAATGATAGTGAGAAGGGCGGGAGTGTGAGATAGAGATACCTAAAAACTGCAATTAACCTCGAACATCAAGCGTAAAAGAAGAATTTAAAACACAAATTAAAGAGGACAAACTACGGTTCTGATAGAGGGTCAAGAGCTGGCCGCCCTTGGGTGTATATTTCCACCGTAACTGCCATCAATGATAGAGATGAGGGTACCAACTTTATGAGCAAATTTCAAAAAGCTTGACTTCAAGGAAAACCATGGGAACAGTAAACAGAAGAAAACACCACCAACCAAACAAATTGACCTATACAGAGAAGGCAACACTACAACACTTGCAATCAATTAAATTTCAAATTTCACAAATAAAAAGGCAATAAATCGAGTAAGAACACTCAGAACCTAAATCCCTAAAAGAGCACAATGCAATCACAGATACAAATAAGAGGGAGAGAGGAAGGGGAAGAGAGAGGTACCTGAGTGGAGGAGAGGATCGACGGCCGACGGTGACGGTGACGGGACAGCCGAAGGGGAAAGATGGAGTATTTTGGACGTACTGGAAGGGGGAGCAAACTTGCGCTGGTGCGAATTCCTTCTCGGCTTGGTTGAGTACGGACCGATGGGATGAACAGGGCACCGGCACCAGAGTCGGGTTGGAGACACTCGTGGTTTCCCAGGCGGCGATTTAACTGAGGCGAGAGACATTGGGGAACCGGTCGCTAGAGGCGATCTCCGTCAACGTAACTGAGGCGAGAGAGATTGGGGAACCGGTCGCTAGAGGCGATCTCCGTCAACACGCTGATTTGGGAGAGAACGGGATAATTTGGAAGGGGAAGAAAAGGGTAGAGTGAGCAGTTGGGGAGTAGGTGGGGAGTTACCACACTGTTAATTGAGGTTAAATCTAAGCCGTTGGATTAATATTCTAAGATTCAATCTCAGCCACTCTTTATCCCAAGATAAGAGGCGGTTAAAACCTTCCTCTATTGTATTATAGATTTCGAGTGAAATTAAATAAATATTTCCATCATTCTTTTTTAGTCCGCAATTTATAGCAAACTTGGCAGGTTAAAACCTTCCCCCTTTTTTTTTTTTAATTATTTTTCCTCCTTCATAAGCTAATTTTCTTTCTACAGGAACCATACATAAGGGATGCACTTGGTTCTAGTTTACTTGATTCTACTCTGATTCCAGCGCATGCTGTAAGTTTATTTGAATAAATAGGTTCTTTACCATTTGTAATCGGTTTTACTACATCTGATGTTCCCAACAAAAGCGGACCTATGCATGTTGGAAAGGGGGAATGAAAAAAAAATTGCTACTAATTGTTTCCATTTATTTCTTAAATTAGAACATTTAATATAATTTATGCAAATTTCCCCGTTTATGAAAGAAAAATGCTCTACGAGATTGTTTTGCAACCTTTAAAGAATATTATAGGGGTTTAATTGGTACAATTATTTTGACAAAATATGTAATGCAATTTTTTGGTCCCGTTTACAAAAAATCCTGGCTCCACCCTTCGCCACAGGTTAGCAATATATTATGACGGACCTTTCATAATCATGCTTGACCGGTTCTATTACTTCAGTTTGACTAATTTCTCTGGATGTTTTTGGTGAATGTTGCCTATCTTTGCTTTTGTTAGATGAGAATCTTTGCGTGTTTGCTAATTCTCAACATGTACATATTTGTGCTTATACCTTTAAAGTGTGTGCCTTAATCTTGGTCAATCTTTGTTTCTTTTTCATTATATTCACTTTCTCATATAATTGCAGGTAATCATATCCGAGGAGACATTTCACAACATCTCAAATCTTGACTTCACTATAATCTTGGCAAGAGCATCATTAGTATTCAATGAAGACGCAATTCTCTCTTTATATTCAGGTTGGCCTCTCTTATTCCCTAGTATTTGGGTACAAGCTTTAAACAAAGGATTAGCCTCCTCCGCCCCTTCAATATCTTGCATCTTTTACGTACAATATTTTGTTATTGGTCCAGGAAATACAAAATTTGCAGAGTCACTAAAGACTTATTTACTGTCGCGGGATCTCCAGAATCTAAAATCCGAGTTTCAGCATGGAAATGGGAAGGTATTTATTCAGCCCAATGGTTTTGGATGCTTAGCTAAAGTCTTAACCAAACGTGTTAAAAATAAAACTAAAAAATCTTGGTTTTGCCTGACCTTTTTTTTTTTTTTTTTTTTTTTTTTGCAGATTAAGGTTGACTGTGTCGAGAATCTGCCAGCCGTGGATGTGATCTTGGGAGATCACGTGTTCTTGACGGTTGGAGATTACTTGAGCTCCAAGGCTTCGTGATTTCATTTTAGTAATTAGACACTTGCATTTCTTCTGAAATATCAATTCTTTTGTAGAAATCATATTATCATACTAGGATATATGGCTGTCAGAGCAATTAGGTTAGATCACATACATATATTTATTATTGTTGTCAGGTTCTATTGCCTCAAAGGAACTGAATATAAAGATGTAGGAGTATATTTTTTTTCACCTCAAGAAGAATTTTGTATCATCAAAATTTCTTTATACTACTCTGCAAACCGTTGCGCTGTCCCAAAATGTATTTGAATTTGCTCTTGATCAAGAATGAATTCGGACTTTCATTTTGGGACAGAGGTAAGTGTGAAACATATATGAATGAACCCTTTGTTGTAGGTTATGACATGTTGGATGGATAGATGTCTAAAGTGTTGTACAGTACAATAACTTGAAGCACAGTCTGAACATTTTGTGTCTAAAGTATAGATAGATGTCCAAAAATTTGCATCAACCAGAGTGGAAATGCTACAATTTTTGGCACAAAGAATGTGGATTGTTCACTTAAATGCTAATGTAATTTTGCTTTTCTAATTTCACATCATAAATTTAGGTCACAAACATAAATCTTAGCTTAAAAAAGAAAACCCAAAAATAAGATCAAACACCAGTTCCCTATCAAACAAAAGTTCTGACCTAACAAGATGGTCAAAAATGAAAATCAGTGCAACAGGTAATTTCTCAACCAGAACTTGAAGCAACTTCTTTAACTTCATAATCTTTTACGTCAGTATCGTCAGAAAAGGTAGGAGCTTTAGGAATAAGTCCAAGCAGCTTGAACATGGATTGGTCCGCGTCAAAGTCATTGTTTGGAGTAGTCAACAATTTTTCACCGGTGAAAATGGAATTTGCGCCTGCAAGAAAGCACAATGCTTGTTCTGGTACACTGAATTTCACTCTCCCAGCTGATAGCCTCACCATTGCTTTTGGCATCGTTATTCGGGCTGTGGCTATCATCCGTATCATCTCCCAAATTTCTACCGGCTGCATAGTCAAATTCAAGATTTAATTAAACTTTATTATTTGAATTAGAGGTGAAGGGATCGCCAACCAATTCAATATCATCTTGATGAGAAAGGCGAAAATGGAGAAAGCATAGGACAATTAACTTCTAAATTCAGGTTAGGAAAATGGATGAATTTCAGGACATAAAGTGCTGGGAAAATATAATAAAATCCGGTATGAAGAGAAACAAGAAATACTACCTCCTTCAAGGAGTCCCATTTGATTTTTGATGGTCAACACAAGTGAACTTTGACCAAATATTAATATCAATCTAATTATCCTAGTATAATTCTTAAAAAAAAAACACTGATAAATCATTAAGTGATTTATCAACAACATTTTTTTTGATTTTTTTTGGGATAATTAGATTGACCATAATGTTTGGTCAAAGTTCACTTAGGTTGACCATCAAAAGTCAAATGAGACTATCTTTTCGGGACGGAAGGAGTATGTCATTTCATGCTTTGAAGAAAAAGAAAAAAACAAGAATGAAAAGGAAAAAGGAAAAAGGAAAAAGAACACTGCAATATTAAGTAAAACAATGACATGAAATGAGAGTACAATTTCAAAATTTTCCATCCTCATTTCCCCTTCCCTTTTACTAATGGTCTTTGATATCCAAAGAGGGTGAGAAACCATTTAAAATCTCATGCCTAACATGAGAAAGTGACATTAAATTTACTCCTAACTTTATGTCTTATTAGAGCATGACAAGGTTCATTACGCATAAAATTGTACTCGTAACCCATAGAAATCATCACCCAAAAACTTTGTAATGTAAAACGTAAAATACCTTTTGATCTTCCAAAGGTGTGCCTTTTACTGCAACAAGTGCGTTGATAGGAACACTCTCCGGGTGTGAAGGGAGTGTTGCCAGTGTATGCAACAAGCCAACTCTGTCCTCCTCTGCTTCACCCAGACCTATGATTCCTCCTATTATAAGAAAATAAATTATTATTATTACATTAAAACATTACTCATATGTTTAAAGCATCTCATTAACTTTCAACCGTTTAATGCAAGAAGGGAAGAAGGTAACATTGAACAGGAAATATTCCGCATGCCATATGCATCACTGCCAAAGTGGTTGAACGGATGGAAACTGTAAGTGGTTAGTTAACATCTTGTTTCAGTGCTCAGATCTATCACATATCCAAAACCAAGCAAAGATATTTTGGGTTCTACTTGGAGATTATCCCCGTTTAAGGCAGCAAAACTTAATCCAATACATAAATGAGGTGGTAGAAGTAGAACAATGGTCAGCGGGAGAAAAGGTCTAGGAAAAAAGTTCTCAAGTAAAGAAGAGCAGAAAGGGAAATATAGTTTCTTTCACTGATATAAAAGATGCAGAAGTATTTCATTTCTCTCTGGTAAGGGGACAAACATGATAAAAATCATAATTACTCTTGATCCGATATAAAACTCTCTCTCTCTCTCTCTCTCTCTCACACACACACACACACACACACAAATAGCAAATTAAGTGGTGTGACTTTACAAATTGCACTATATAATAACCATATATTCTTTCACTTGAAAAGAACTCAGCCCAACCTCTCTCCAAGTTACTTGGTGTTGACTAAATGAATCCACTTATAGCACTGGCTTCGGTATAATAAAAAGCCACCAACCAGGCCACGCACCTTTACATCCTCCATCATTGTTGTTCATGTTAGATTTGGCCTTCCCGTGCTTTTAGATTGGTCTATGACAGCTGTTATTAACACACATTTCCACACTGGTGTAGTTAGTGGTGTACACTGTATGTCTCTGAACTATCTCAAGGGATTTTTCTTAGTTTATCTCCTATTAGTGAGCCCTTTCATCATCACAAGAATTTGTCATTTTGGATTTTATCAATGCTAGATTTTCAGCATAACAACTCATCTAAGCATCCTTGGGTTACACTCACTTCTTTAACATGCTCTTTCTTAGTAGCCAACATTGCATTATCAAGATAACACGGATTTTCAAAACAAATCAGTGATTTTGAGAAACTGCCACCTTCAACTCATCTTGAACCGAAATAACTCTACTTGAACACACTATTGTTTATTCATTTGGAAGTAAGCAAGTACAATCAGAAACTATATCTAACAAACCCAAAATTCTCCAAAACGGTGTAGCTTTTGGTGTATTGGTAGAGGCCTACATTAGCAAGACTAAGTCTATATTAGATAATGTGATTTATAATTTTCAATGAAAATATTGTTCGCTGTCCCTCCCTCTCCTAAACGTCAAATCTACTTTTACCATGGCATCATTACCCTTCATTGTTACCAAACATGTAACCTCTCATTAAGATCTTAAGAGTAATTTTTTTTTAAATTTTATTTACTCCCTCCGTCCCATTTGAAGCTTCACCATATTGGTGATGGCACAAAAATTAAGAAAGGTGATGAGTGTAAGAAAGGTTGTGAGAGAGAAAAAGTTAGTGGGTATGACAAGTGGGGCCAACAATTTGAAAGTTAGTGGGTATGACAAGTGGGCCCCATAATTTAAGTATGTGAGAGGAAGAAGTGAGTGGGTATGACAAGTGGGGCCTACATTTGTTACCATTTTAGGAAAGGATGAAGCTTTCAACGGGACACCCATTTGGGTAAAAGGTGAAGCTTCAAATGGGACGGAGGGAGTATATATGAGGCTAAATGGAAGTTAAAGGCTTAATTTTAGCGACGACATTGGACTAGCTATAAAGAGAGAAGGAAATCTTAAAATAGGATGAAGAAAGCAAGAATGTTTTATGGAAGGAAGGTAAATAGCATTACGTTCAACCAACGTACACTGAGGACTTGGCCTTTTAAAGGAAGGTAAAGAATCATATGTGAATACGCCTGAATATTCCAACATAGTACCCTGCCGTGATTAGGTCATTTCCAGACGAATGGCACAGGCCATGATTTGAAGTGAAATAGCCAACATTGAGGACTGTTTGAAGTATACAATACGATCGTCAAAATCTCTAGGTAAAAGAGCAAGCAGCAAACAACAATATACATATCAGCGCATCAGCATACAAATTGCTTTTATGATTTATCAGATACCAAAATTCATAGAGAATGATCCCATTTTCTTTTGTCTTTCAAATTCTTTTTTGACCGAATTTGACTCCCTTCTTGTTAATTTGTACTCCTCCGTCCCTAACTGAATGTCCAAATTTTCAAAACTTTTGTCCCAAAATGATTGTCCAATTTTAAGAGGTTACTAAACCCTCCCTCAACATACAAGTTTTAATTCACACTTAGACTCACTATGCAATATGATGATATCGTTAAGGATTTTTATGTACTTATGTTACTAACATCGCTAAAGTTCTATGTCCCTCAATATGAATTTTTGGACATTCATTTAGGTACGGGGGGAGTATTAAATTAATGAAGGAGCCAGTAAGAAGTACTCCCTCCGTCTTATAATAATGGTTACTTTTGGTCAAACTTATTTGAACTTTAACTAACATATTATACTAAACTATTAATCTCCATAAAAAATTAAAAATGGTTATTAAATCACCAAACATTATCATTAACTTTTTTATTTTTATTTTTATGGAGATAAATAATTTAGCATTAAATGTTAAGTCAAAGTTCAAGTAAGTTTGACTAAAAGTAACCATTATTATGTGACAGAGGGTGTAACTAAGAAAAAAAGTTGATGCACAAACTAGAGCAAATTCTAGTAGCCAGTGATCTGGAGTCTAAACCAACTAGGAGTGATGATTGGGTAAAAGCCTAAGCCAAGGAGGAGTTTGAGTTGGAGCCAAAAATACTCAAGGTGGAGAAAAAGTTGACCGAAATCGCGAAGGAGTTTCTGGAGTCCTATCCGCGCGCATAAGACAGAGTCTATCCGCGTGCATAGCCTATCTGCGCGCATAGCCCCGTCGCCAGTTTTTTCTAGTTTCCTTATGAGAGTAGAATTTCGAGAAAAGTTTTAGGGCTTTTGTAAACCCTATACAAACATGGGTGACAGCCATAAACAATTGTGCTTGAGGGAGAGAGCTAGGATACACAAGAAAGAGCCACAAATAGTGTCATGGAGAGGGGCCGGGGGCCTAGGAGAGCCAGGAGGGGCGATCCTACAACCCGACTATGACTGAGATGTGTGTTTTTGCATAGGAGAGACGATATATATATGTGAGTTAAGTTGTTCATGGAGAGTAGTCATGCTTAGATCTTAGTGATTGCATGTGCAAAGTTGTAACCACCATCATATATTATTATAGTGTATATATTGGCTTGGCAACCCCCCCCCCGTAGTCATGTGTTGACGAACTGAGTTAACAAATTCTTGTGTTAGTTCTTTCATATTATTTGTGTGTGACTGATTCTCCCCATGTTAGGGGAGCTAGTATGGGCTAGTTGGGTGCAGGGACGGAGGCATGCTAGGGCAAAGGGGGTCAATTGACCCCACCGACTATTCTAACACTTGCAATTTAGTCCTTCAATTTACTGAATAAACAATTTATATGACCCCCCCCCCCCCAAAGCTTAGGTAAACTTAACAAAATAATAGCAACAACATGGAACATTGTAAAATTTTGAAAATCATGGCGAAAGATTTATAGCTTAAGATTAAAATTTAAATTATCTAAATATTTTAAAATATACTAAGGATTAGGCCTGGCAATTTTGACCCGTTACCCACTAACCCGCACAACCCAACCCATTTAAGTTAGCAGGCTGAAACGGGTTACCCGTCTCAACCCGTTAAGCTTAACGGGTCGACCCGACCCAACCCGCAAACATAAATAGGTAGAATTAATAAATTTAAGTCACCCCAGTAAAAAAATAAATGGGTCGACCCGTTTCAACCCAACCCATTTGACCTGGCAACTTAAACGGGTTGTAGCGGGTCAACCCGTTAACCCGCCACAACCCGACCCAACCCGCACAATTGCCGGGCCTACTAAGGATTAATATGACACCACCTTGTTTTTCATTTATTTACGCTTGAAATTCTATACATACAACTAAGTTTACAGCTAGTTGTTCTGGCCTCTAGAATTGTTACGCTATCACCGGCGCGCTGATATAACACTAGTACACTACTTACTATATGATAGCCATAATGACATCTTTTCATCACATTTAGTGTCAAATCACTCCTATATATAAGTATGATTTTTTTCTATTCCTATATATAAATAAAAATGCTCTTTTTCGTGCGTATGCAAAAAAAAAAAAAAAAAAAAAAACCAGTTATAATTTTCATTAACTACTCTGACCCCCCTCATCTCACGTCATGGCCACGTCCCTGGATGGGTGGGAGACCCCCCCCCCCCCCACAAATCCCCCAACAAGATCATCTAGTATCTGGTATCTGGTCTCTAGCTCTCTAAACACACAGGCTAACCACAATGGAGGACAAACAGAGGAACTGACAGAACCCTTATTTGGAGGCCTACAATGAGGCAATTTTAGCAATCATTTTTTGGCATTTAGCAAGTTACCTGAACAGACGTTGATCCCTGCTTCACGGACATGCTTAATGGTCTCCAGGCGTTCATCATACGATCTTGTAGTTATTATATTGGGGTAAAACTCTTTTGAGGTATCAAGATTATGGTTATATGCTGTGAGGCCCGCCTTCTTCAGTTCTAAAGCTTGCTGCTTTTCTAGCATTCCCAAAGTGCAGCAAACCTCCATTCCCATATCCCTGAAATTATTAATACTATTAGAGTTCTGATATACAGTGTGAAATGTTCTCGGCTGGTTGTGGGGAGTGGGGGAGGGTGGATATGCTCCATTTAAACATGGTATGTAATATAAGCTGACGGAGACTACTAACAAAAATAACTTTGAGGCTTTTACTGCCAGTGAATTGTTATTTCCTGTAAATTCAAAGATGAAGTGAATACTTTGCCATGGGAAACAAAAGCATCTCAAAATATGGGTGTAGGAGCAAGAATTAAAAAAATTGACAACAAAATGCAAGAATGTGCTCAAGAACAGTTGACCAAAAACAATTGTTGTGTTAGCTTCTTGCATCAATTAATCATATTTCATTTGTATAAACCTCTGCCCTGAAAAAAAAAAAAAAAAAAAAAAACTATGATCCACCACAAGTTGTAATACACCCTAAACTGCTGTTCAGTCACTTACATCATCAAATGTCTCCAATCTGCTAAATCGCGAAAAAAAGGTAAATAAGCGATCATGGGATCAATTTGAAAAATCATTTTACATAGTTCATATTTGATATTGCAGTAACGCCCAATTTATCATATATGTCATGATTTATTACCTAATTTCTGTCACATATTCGAGTATCTGGTTGAAATTGGTCTTCCTTCCTACTGTGTCTCTCCATGCAGCGCCCATGCAAAACCGAGTGCTACCAGCCTCTTTTGCCTGCAAATAGATCAAATACTTCAATAGATGGGAGTAGCAATCGGCACATACTAGGGAAATAGCCATGCACAATCAGATATCAGACTAGCTTCAGTTGTGAGATCAACACCGATCACATACGAAATTCGGACAACAATAAATGTACATGAAGTGACTGCTATTCCAGAACCCATGGTCTTCCTCTCTCACTTTTAATTCCTACAAGATCTCCTCATCCACTGCCCGCCTCAAAAGAACATATGAATTGGATATTAACGGGCTTTTATGCTTTTTCAAATAAATCCATGATGTAAGTGTGAAGAGTTGGAACACACGATCGACTTCGTAAAGAAAACAACAATACTCAAAAAAAATAAAAATAAAAAAATCATCCTGCACCTGTTTAAGGTAGGGAAGTAGATAGAAGACGCTGTTAAGCTCCAAAGGGTTATTACTGACAAGCCAAAGCGAAATTGACAACCAGAAAGAATTTTATAGAGAAAATTTAAGGGAAGGTTACCCCACCGGAAGACTAACATAGGGTTATCCTAGCTCCAACTAGCAGCTGAAGTTAAAGTCATCATGACATATACGAGTATAATGAAGAAAAAAAGTAGTAGAGACTGCACCTTTTGTGCTGCCTCTAGAACAGCGTCCTTGTTCATAAGCTTTTGAGCTTTCAGTCCAGTGGTATACTTGGAAGACTGAGGGCAATATGAACAATCCTCGCTGCATCCACCTGTCTTTATAGATAAAAGCGTACACTGCTGCACTTCCCTGAAGTTGTGAGCATGCCTGTGAACTTGAGCCTATAGCAAACACAGATCTCTGATTAGATTGAAAGGTAATGATCAATCCTACAAGTATGTAACCCGCAACAAAAAGGGCGACTATGATGATGCAAAAGAATAAGTTTCAATAAAAAATGATATCACAGAAGGGTTGGATGAATCAAATTATTTCAACTTATAAGTGATTAAGAAGTCATGTGCACCAGACCATGTTTTTACACTCATTCATTCAGCAGTTGATATTGAAGACTTTATCATTAGTACCTGAACACAGCTGTTAAAATTAGTTCACAAGATTTAACCAAATAAAAAACCGACAAGTCTGGTGAGAAATTTGACTATAACAATGCAAATCAGCAACTCCTAACCCTCATACCACTAGAGGAATAAAGTCTATCTATTACTCCCTCCGTCCCAAAATACATGTAGTTTAAGGGGTTGAAATTTGTCCCAAAATGTTTGTAGTTTTGCTTTTATCTAGACATCTTTGACCTATTTTGTCAAATATACCCTTATTTATGATGGTAGTTGTCATTGTAAAAGCATTTAATTGTCTTGGTATTTGAAATATTTTAAGGGTAATTTAGTCCATTAGACATGTATTGATCGCTTTTCTTAATTTGTGTGCAAATCCTAGAACTACAAGTATTTTGGGACGGAGGGAGTAAGTATTATGATTATAGTGATATAGAGAGAGCCACTGGAACAGGGAAAGCTGAAATCTACAAAGGGGTTTGGAGGTAACAATAGTACTGCCATGGAATATAATTAGTACCTATGTCATTGGCATGAGCTGATCATTGTTGCAAGTCAAACCGAACAGAGCACTCGTAAGGGGCTTCCGGAATAATAACATTCAGAGTATTTAAGAAAGCTACTTTGAATACATTACTTACAACTTTCAGTGCTCATTCTACTAGCAGTTCATTCAAGTAAATTTTTGATCTCAAAATAAAATCACAGAAGGAAGAGGAATAAGAGCAGCAGAAAAAACATACTCCCGCTGTCCAGAAAAAATAAAATTAGTTTCACTGTTTTGTAAGTCTACTTAATAAATTTGACTATAAATTTACGAAATCATGAATTTCTAACAGATGTTATGATATTATTCTTAATGGTGAATCAATTGCCATACGTAGAATTCAATAAAGATAATCAAATTTTTATAAAGCTTTTTGTCAAAGGTGATTTTGAGTTAAAATGAAACTTTTTTAGACCGGGATAGTAACATTTATAGCATGCCTCTTCATATACACTAGTACTATACTTGCTACATTTAAATCTTCACACCATCAGCAGTTGATTAAAGAGAGAGAACCCATCATGAAAAAAAAAAAAAAAAGCAGCAGCAGCAGCAGAAAAACAACATTTTTAGTATGCTACTTCTACTTGCTACATTCCAATCTTGATACCATTAACAGTGACTAAAGAATACCCATAATATAATAAAAAGTAAAAAGAAAGTAAGAGGAATAAATGCAGGAAAGGTGTTCGATGAAATTACGCCGTGAAAGAGAAGATCGAGAAGAGGGGAATGGTAGATGGAGTTGATTTGGGGGCGTGTCCAATCATTCCTCGGTCCTTCTTTAATGGTTCTCTCAGCTTCAACAGCTGCTGCTGACGATGAATGATAGAGAGATGACCATAAAAGCCTTGAATTTGATGATGATGATGACGACGAAGATGAAGGACGAATTGATCGGATCAGAATCATCCTTCTTCCTTAATGGTGATTCAATTTAACACACTTAATCGAAAACAAAATGCGTATGAAAAATGCAGGAGAAAAGAGCAGCAACGGAGGTGCAACGTCCGCCGGAATCAGACCTCTCTCCGATCACTCTTTCTCGGTATGCACGCTTTTGCTGCTTCAACTACTACACTTTACAGGAGTGTGTAGGAGTACTTCAGTACTTAAGGACATTTCCTATTCACCGTTCACCAAAAACTAAAACCGTTTATGAACCGTTAACTCACGGTTTAAGTTGACCGGTTCATATTTGTTTAACAAAAGAAAAATACATTTTGAGCAGTTTTTAGGCAATTTTTAAAAAGTTTGTTTTTATTTTAATTTTTTGATACATCATAAATTATTTTACTTCACATAAATATTAAGAAAATTTTGAATTACATAATTTCAAAGGAATTGCAAAGTGGATTGGGATGGAAATATTTTGAAAAACAAAAAAGGGACTGTATCCATATAATTTTATTAATATTAAACAAATTTACATTGAAGGGGACTACCAACCTTATCCTTTTATAATTAAGGGACATAAATATTGAGGAAAAAAGGGGATGGATAGACATATCACACACCCAAACGGTAATATAGTTCTAATTTTTATGGTGTGAACCGCCGTTTTGGAAGTCAAACCGCCTATGAACCGTGAACCGCCGTTTCACCCGGTTCATCCGGTCCACGGTTTTTCAACAGTTCAAAACCGCCGATTCATCCTGTTCAAACGTGAACCGTGGAAATGTCTATACTCACCTAACACCATGTCTATACTCCCCTAACACCAAATGCCGTAAGTGGGGTGGGTCCCTTGTTGCACCAGTTTTGTGTGTTTTTTATGTTTTTTTTTTTTTTTTTTTGGTTTTTTGGAGGAATTTCAACTCACATTACAAATGAATCCTTGCAATTTAAATCAACGAGGGATCCATGTCGTGTCGGTGATACTCCCTCCGTCCCAAAATGATCTTCACGTTTGACTTTTCAAACTTTTTAAAGATATGAACCCTTGCTTCACTAGTCATGTTGTTTTCATGCACATTTAAGCCTAAATTCTAGAAATGAGAAGAACTTTTTGGGACAATGAAAAATGGCAAATAAGAAGATCATTTCGAGAGTATTTGACTAATATAAATGATGAGCGAAGGAAAAAAAAAAGTGAGCGAAAAACTAATTTTGCGTTACAAGATAGAATTATCTTTTAACCTTGTCCAAGATGTAATTGGATTTGGAGAAAGTTAATCTCTGACACTTCATTTCCTCGTAATATCGTGTAGTGAGACTACACACCCTCGTTTCCATCATCTAGTGAGACCACCACATCTTACGACTCATACATCATGTCACAATTTTTATTTTTTATTCTAATATTTTTTTTTCAAATTCAATTCATAGTTGAACTCAATACATAATCATCAGCAGAAGCGCCTATTTTAGTTACAAATACAGTTGACAGTGTCTGATTGAATTTTGTGTTTACAAGTCTCGTTGTATAACACAGCTAAAACAAGGACTTCAATATGCAGATGGATGTTCTGTGACCAATACAACTTACAAATAATGCAATGCAGTACATCAAAAGTTAATATACTCTCCCTTCCTCCCAAAAAGATGGTCACGTTTTAATTTTTTGCGGTCTAAGACGATTGAACTTTGACCAAACTTCTACGAAAATTTGAATAGCATCATGAAAATCTAAGAACTTGTTAGTGTCATGCACACAAAGAATATCACTAAAAATATTTTTTAGAATTTATTAGCATTATCATTTTTCCTATTTTTTTTTTATAAAAGCATAGTCGAAGTTCAGTTGAGTTGACCACAAAAAAAAATTGACTTTCTTAGACGGACGGGGTATCAAAGACCAACAACACAACACAACACATCAGAAAAATGGGTCAGACATGAGGTAACTTTGGTCAGCCTAAACCAAGCTGAATAAATGGAAGGAACTCTTAACTTCATCTGATTACTATTTTGTACAGGACCTTGCTTCCTGCACTTGGGATAAACCGGCAACATTTCTATACCGAGTTCTTGCACAGGACCTTGCTTCCTGCACTTGGAATAAACTGACAACATTTCTATACCGAGTTCTCCACCTTCTCTTCCTGTTGTACTGTACAATCTAAATCTAAGCTTTTCTTAGGAAGTCGAAAGGTGAAAAGAAAGAATGATATACAATGTCAAAGAATGTTACAAAAAAAAAATCTTTTTTTTTTTTTTTCAGGACAAGCAAAAATCTCTAGACATTCAAGACCAGGTTGTACAACATACAAACTCAGCAGATCGCAAGGGAGTGCAGAGGCTGCATCTCGTAAAGCTATTAATATATGTCTTCCACTCTGACGATGCCATTTTCTTCACTTTCTTTTGCAAAACACTACGATGGTATTCCTGTGATCATGGTATTAGAGATACATTAAAATTTTGGAAAGCAACTACTGGCTGGGTAGGGGTAAGCTCGAAACATGTGGAGTAATCTACCAAATCAGATAATTGAAAGAAGCAAAAAAAGTGAAAAATCAAAGGACTGTTAACCCCGCAAAAGGGTCTTCAAAATGGTCAATGAGCTTAAAAACACGACATGGAGATTCGAGAGCTTTTGGTGGGATGATGCTTCTATTGCATGTGTTTTATCTGTGATTCTTTGGTCTTGCACACAGAAGAATTATGCGGCAAAGTAGTCAGATTAAGGGCCTGTTTGTTTGGGCTCAATGAGGCCTCTGAATTGCTCAAAAGTGCCCAAACAAACAGGCCCCTAGACTCGAAGGGACAAAGTTGCTCTTTATGCCTCCCTCTTGGATCCACTATTGGTGCATATAGAAGCGTTGTGAGTCTTGTGACTTCTTATCTTCAAGGGAAGTGAGGGCTATCTAACCCCCATCTAACAACATGAGAGTTACGCAATCTACATGCAAGTATATTAGCACAGAACTACAGAAACATATGTGCTACGATAATTAACTCTTTTTTTTTCAGGAATAATGAACTCATTTTGATTTCGATTAGCTTGGCTCCAATTCTTGATTTTGATTAGCTCGGCTCCAATAGTTGATTAACTTGATTTCGTTGTTATGGTGACCAAGTATCGTGGAACTTTAATATCTTTCGCAATCTTAACTACCGAGAATTCCCAAAACAATTGAGACTGCCCAAAATAGAAATATTTTAATATATTTATATTTAACCAACCCCACCATTTAACCCCACTCATTCTCTCTCTCTTCATTTTCCACTACTCAATTTATTCAACCAACACTACTATTTACCCCACTCATTCTCTCTCTTCATTTTCTACCACACATATACTACTTTTTTCTTAATTATTGGGCCCACTCCTCTAGTCCTACTTGTGCTGGAACGGAGGGAGTATTCAATTGTCTCACAATCAAAATGAATCTGGGTCTTGCATGGGTCAAGTAATTATTGTTGCAGTTATTTTCTGAAGTTCCTGGTTTGTAGTCCAATCCCTTCTTTTCTTCCTGTTTCTCTTATTCGGAAACCAAAAACTCATTTCAAGATGTAGACTGTAGTTCTTAATAAGCTTAACACCAATGACAAGCTGCAAATACGACAGCCTCTTAAGTATATTTCGCCTAAATGGTGTGTGAAGTGCAAGCTTTCGGGTGAGTTGCATGATCATTTATTCCTTCATTGTACTTTGTAAAGTTTCTCATTATCAAAGGAACTGGTTATTTGATGTGACGGGGAAAATTGGGTGTGCCCTGGTTCATTGAGAGCTTTTCTACGTATTCAATTAGAAGTTTTGGAAGAGACAAGGATGCAGCTCAACTATAGGATTGTAGGGTTTCAGCTAAATTTTGGTACCTAAGGATTACTAAGTGGATTTGTTCCCTTTTAATACCAATTTCCTAATATTCTTTGAATCAATGGGTTATTTGAAGGCTATATTTCAGGTATTGTTGTGACAATCAACGGATTTATAGTATTTATCTCTTTTACACTTCCGCTTAGCTGCATCATTTCGTCTCATTTATACTGGTCTACTTTCCATTTTTATTCGTCTCAGTTTAATTCGCACTTAGTAATCCAACGCATATTAATGGCTTATTTTTCCCATTTGATTTCCTACTTACATTAAATAATTTACAACATTTTGCATTCACACGAGATATTTAAAGAGAGGATATTAATGGAAAACCAAAATTAGACTAACACTTAATATGATTAAAAAAAAAAAAGCTTTTGTCTACTGCCAAACGAAAGGAGACTGAGGGCGTAATAAGCTTTCCTCACCATCCTATTGATAAGTGTAACCCAAATTTAGTTTCTCAAAGCTTTCGGAGACAACATTTCTTGCAAATTTAAAGTTCATGTATGCTCTTTCACCTCCTCTTATATCTCTTTCCTACCCCCATTCCATTCAACTTTCCCTTAAGAATTTGAGGTATGTCTCACTCTCAGTAGTCAATACTTATAGTAACTCTTCCTCCAGTACATAAAAAAGAGTAACATAGAGCCTCTTTTTCTTTCTTTTAATGTAATCTCTATTTCAAAACATCATTGTTCGTTTCAGTTTGAAAATACTACACCTTCCCAAATACTTGTTTAACGAGTTGATTTTTGTCCCAAAATGTTTGTAGTTTCACTATTACTTAGGAATCTGTACTCATGTTTACCAAGTATACCCCTATTTATGGGAAAAACTACCAACCTATGCAACGTACTACTAATACCTTGTTTACAATTAATGCAATGAACTAAAAGTTTACCACTTAATGTAACGCAAGTTTTCGTTTCAAATAATGCAACGTACTCTACGTTGCATTATTTAAAACAAAATTGCATTTTCTAAAACGAAATTGGCAAGTTACATTAAGTGGTAAACTTGTAGTTCAGTGCATTAAATGTAAACTAAGTGATAGTATGTTGCATATTTCGGTCATTCGAAATCTTTACTCATGTTTACCAAGTATATACCCCTATTTATGATAGTCAGATATACATTGTACAAACATTTAATTGCCTAGGTAATTAAATTATTCAAGGGTAATTGAGTCATTTTTGCATGTAATAATTACATTACTTAATATGTGTGAACACCTCTAAAACTACAAGTACTTTTGGATGGAGGGAGTAATATGTTTTATACTCCCTCCGTCCCAGAAAGATAGTCCACCTTTTTTCATTGTTACTACGAGGGAACTTTGAGCGGTTATAAATGCTACTTATAATTATGCTAATGTGAATCAAAAATTGATGTTAATAGTATTTATAATGGTGTATCAAGAACAATTTCAAAAATTTCATTAGAATAATTTAATTATTCTAATGAAATTTATAATTAAAAGTAGCCTTAATTATTACTCAAAGTTCTTTCGTAAAACCCACGAAAATAGGGGGACTATCATTCTGGAACAGAGGGAGTATTATTTACTGCAGTAGCTATCAGAACAATTGGGGAACATTATCCTCCCATATCTACAACCTACAGCCGCATTTTAAATAATCGGTTTGCTAATCTATAATGTACAATTGTGAACATTGCGCTTCCTGTGCATAGCAAGGGGTAGATACGGCCTTTAAATAGTCTCACGAGTTTTATTTTACCATGCAGCGTCCACTCCACTGCATTTCATGATAAATAAGGATTTGTTCTTAACAAGCTTTTTTTTCTTCTTTGTTCAAAATTAATCAGTCTGTTACGAACACTGGATTTTTTATTTGACACATCCATCTATGAAGCGCCAACCGTCCCCAACCTCTCTCCATTGTCTTATTCCTCTTCCATATTCCCATTTCACCATCAATCAAATCCATAAAATTTTCTTCTTTTTCTTCCTTCTTCTTGATTAATTATCGTTAAAACGTATCCAACAACACAATTAATGTTGTTTAATAAACTTCTCTCTTTTGTAGAGATCCTTTGATTCTCTCCTCAATGAGAGCCGTAGATTTCTCTCCTCAGTGAGAGCCTATGTTTGTTGTTTTGTTTGTTTGTTGTTTTTTGTATCTTCTAATTGCGACAAATCTCGTAGAATTTCACAATGAAGTAGAAGTCTTTGTTCTTACTTCACAAAGATGTTTCGTGAATTTTGAGATGTTTGGAGGGCGTTTTCTCGTCAACTCGGATTCTCTAACGTATGGACTCAAAGCAACATCTTATCCAGTGAGGGACCTCTTAAATGCCAGATTGAGGCAGTTCCCAAATTTTATTTGGATTAGAATCCGCAATTCTCAAGATTTAGATCGAAATAAACTTTGTAGGTTTAGAGATGAAACTACTTTTGATATTTTAGATGAGCCTCCAACTTTTGTGGTGTTATTGTGAATGAAATTATTTTTTGTCGTTAACAAAAAAAAAAAAAAAAAAAAAAACACATCCATCTATGAAAAATCTAGCAGCTTTCCATTATACTTCTTCAATTGAATAATCTGTAATTCCATTGTTTAGGACAACTAGAAAAACAAAAACCAATATGCATATTCAGAGAGGAGCATAAGACGGTAGCTCACTATGAGCTAGTTACTTACTGCTCCCTCCGTCCCAGAATAAATGTGGCACTTTTTTGTATGTTAGTACTAAGGAACTTTGAGCAATAATTTTAGGCCAATTTAATTATCCTAATGATATATAAAATGTTGTTATTGATAATATTTATAATGGTGTATTAATAACAAGTTCATAATTTTATTAAGATAATTAAATTAACCAAAAATTATTGCTCAAAGTTCCTTCATACTAACGTACAACAAAATGCGACATTTATTCAGGGACAGGGGAGTATAAGAATGAAGCTTAAAAACCAGGACTTAGCTGAAATAGTGTTAGTGAAGAGACTTCAATTTATGTTGAACAATACAAAAGGATAAACAAGGAAGCAATGAACTCTTGGGTACCTTATGTAAGCCCAAAAAAATATCCCGGAGATTATGGTCTCTTCCACTTAATTTCATCTTTGCTGCATTTGCCTGATAATTAAACCTCTTCTCCGCTCTTCTTCGAAATAAATTTTGCTAACTCAATAGATAATCAGCTACCTTGCTCAAGCTTAGGCACTACCTTTTTCCTATTCGTCTTCAAAGCCTTCCTTTTTCCCTGGATTTCACGTACATATTCCGATACTATGACATGGAACTTGGGAGCAGGCTTATTTGATGAAGAGACATTATGACCTGCCTTCTTCAAAGCTCGTGTTACATGCTTCTGAGCCTTTTGAAAGTGTACATTGCATAGAGAAGGAACAGTTGACCGTAGTATTGGCTTCCCACAGGTTATAGGTCCTGCCTGTGCACTGCACACAAAAAGTCACTTAATCAGTATAATTAGCATTTAAAAGCGAGCTCCACTACACGTCAAATGAAGGTTGGAACCACATTAAGTTGGAAATTTCATTTTCCATGAATGGTATCACAAAACATCAAACATTGTATAATAATGCTGGCCAGTCCTCAACCAAGTACTCTAGCTGAAGCAAAGGATACACAGAATTTCCAAGAAGAAAATGAGGGTAAAACACAAGTACTCAAGTAAGTGATTATTTGATTAAGTGGATCTATAGATGAAATTTGGGTTCCGCAAGAAACTCAAAACTCATAGGCTAGGTGAAAACCCAAAGAAAACACCAGAAACAAGCTCAGAGCACCAAAGTTAAAACATACCTAGGGACGAAGCTGTAGAGAAGCTGGTGAGTAACGAAAAATAGTTCTACCTCAGGCACATGGGACTGACCCAGCGACTTGCGTGATTGCGAAGCTTCATATAAGGTCGCGTTCTCAAGGCAACCGCTATTGTGTTCTCGGGTTGAATAAGTAAAAACAAGTGATTGACAATCAGGTCTACGCTATATCGATCAAATATATGTCAAGGTCTTTCTAAACTAGATAAATTCTGCACCAGAATCCTTATGATCTGGGTCAGATAACTTTAATCCTCACCCGTTATTGCCTTCCTGTGCATCTTGCCTATTGCTAGGGTCGCTTCTTTAATAATGTCTCGCATGACCTTTAAAGAACAACGGACCTTTTCCTGACCTTGCCTCTCACCTCAGGCTGTTAAGGACTGCATTATAATCCTTATAATGTCTCGCCTCGACATCATAACGAAAAATAAAGAGAAGTCAAAAAATGACAAAAGAACACCAAACCAGCATCACATAATTCGGCACGCGGTCCGATTCGCGATACGAATTCGCATACGGAATTCGCTACCCCCGAGTGAATGCGATTCGCTTAGGTATTTTCGTTAAGAATTCGATTCATAATTCGCTTCATGTATTAGTAAGGTTAACTTTGATTTGAGATCAGTGGATTACTTTAGTCCAAGTCTTAATAATGCATTTGGTGTTGGAAATTTGGGATCAAAATTATTGATAGTAAATATACTCCCTCCGTCCCACCAGAAGTGGCACCAACTTTTGGGACACGGAGATTAAGAAAAGGTAGTAGGTGTGTGGTAGAAAATGAAGAGAGAGAATGAGTGGGGTAAATAGTAGTGTTGGTTGAATAAAATGATTGGTGGAAAATGAAGAGAGGGGATGAGTGGGTTTAAATAGTAGGGTTGATTGAATATAAATATATTAAAATATTTCCATTTTAGATAGTGTCAATTGTGCTGGGACAGACCGAAAAGGAAATAAGTCACTTGTGCTGGGACGGAGGGAGTATATGTTTATTGAAATAAAAGTATAGTACTTCTTCTAACTCAAAATTATTTTGAGTTCAAAAATAAATTTGAACATTAATTTTGGGACGAAAGCGCTAACAATCTTTAAAACAATTTTTTTTTATGAATAGGATTTAATGAAGACAATGTTTTCAGAAAAAATAAAAACAAACTAATGAGTATTGCTATGCACACCCGTAAATTTTCCTAACTATAAAACACACTTGCGGGTGTATTAGGAAATTTTGTGGGTGTAAACAGCAACACCCCTAATGGTGTCTTTGAAATAATAAAAAGGCCAGAACAAAATTACGGCGCCGCACAGAAGAATAAAGACGCAGAAGAGAAGACGAGAACAGAGGGACTGTACCACGCAAAATTAAGAGCCGATTTCGTTGAAGGAAGGAGCCTTGGAGGTCGCCGTCTCACGCAGGCCGCAATTCGCAAATCAATTTGGGATTTCAGGTCGCAATTCGCAAGTCAATTTGGGATTTCTGGTCGGCGAGCGTTTCACGGTAATTATTATCGCTTATCGTCAATACGGTGTCTCCGGCGAACTCAGTCGCGAATTTGGGCGTTTTGATTCGGAATCGAATTCCGATTCGATTCGATCGAATGAATTCGGAATTCGACCTCGTTCTGGGCGAATTCTGTGACCCTGCACCAAACCACAGCTATCTGATCCCTACTCAACTCAATAATAGATAATGCTCTAAGCCTCTAACTACTTGGATAATAGAGGTATAGGATATGGGAGGGATGAGCTAATATCTTGTTAAGGAAGGACAAGAATGTCTTAACCCTACAAATACTGGAACTCCTCTCTATTCACATGCATTATCACAAAAATCGTTTCAACGGGATAAGAATTTACATTAAGAAGAAAGGAAATAATAACAAATGGACCAGAGTTCCATCCAAAATGAAAAAATGTTAATACAACATAAGCAAGAATAGCATTGTGATAAAAATGTTCTCCAGATCCACTTTAGATTAGTGATAGCCACACTGTAAAAAGCATACTATCCCAAGCGCAGGGAGGCTATAAACACCGCTCTATCCCAAACAAGAGGTACAGGAGGTGGGCATTCATCCAACCTAAGTACATATTACTCCTCCAAGGGCAATGGATTACAACAAAAACAACAGTAGAACAAAATTTGTACAACATTCCCTCTAGCAAACATTGAATAACTGTTAACAGAAGGGAACTTGAAACAGCCAAAATGATAGGGAACAAGACAAATCCGATCGGTTAAGAGTAGAGTCGTGCAAAATACTAGCTTCGCTCTACATTCTTATTGCAAGTGACAAAACTGTATCTAAATAAAGCTACATTTCTAATTTGTTCAGAATAATGTAAAAAAAATTAAAAAATGCAAGATTATTAGCTTAACCACAGCCTATAATATGACATGAAATATCAACTCAATCAAATAATAAAACACCACAATCAGAAAAAATGGATAAGAAACACCTTTATGGGTCAGTTCATCCAGTAATTTTCAAAAATCATAATACACACATAAGCTGTAGATAGACAAGCACAATTACATATAAGAACCAATGACCATAAACAAATAAATAAGCAGAAACAACATAAACTGACAATTGAGCAAGAGGGTAAGAAGAAAATATACCTTTTGATAACATAGTCACAGGGCTTATAGAGCAGCTGCTTGGGGTCAGAGAGAATATGGAGTTGGCAAAAGCTTGTCAAAGCCATAGCCTTAAGCTTGCAGCCATAGAAGGCACACAGGAGGTTATTGCTGTTACTGACAGCAATGGCGGCATTGGGATTGTTGTTCGTCTCGCCGCTGCCTTCAACAACATCAACCCTGAGTTCATCCTGAGCATAATCCTTATCTTGGTCTTCCTTGAAAGGGCTCAACCCATACTTCCATACATATTCTCCGTACTGAACCTTGAGTTCCTCCATTAAAGCCCAGTAATAATCACGGTAAAATTTCGACAATTGCTTCAAGTGGTGAGAGCGGCGTCGGATGACTTCCACGGGAGTGAGGTGGGTTGATTTTGAGAGGTAAATTTCCTCCGGCGAGAGTGTAATTGCGGGTTTTTCGCTGGTGGAATTAGGGTTAGGGTTAGTGTCTGTCGTCGTGGTGGTGGTGGTGAGGAAGGGTGGAGGAGGGAGGAAACTCATTTTGGAAAGCCTGGAATTGGAATTGGGGTTATGATGGTGGCGCGGCGGTGGCAGCTGGGAGGAAGAGGAGGAAGCCATTTGTATAAGATAGAGAGTGATAGAGAATGGAATATTCGATGGCCAGGTGGGAGGGATTTAGGCAAGTGAAGGAATATTCCGGAGAAGGTCCCTCAAAAATTTCCCAACTTTTTAGGAAGACACACTATTTCATCAATTCCCCACGTATTCACGTTGAGAATGTTTATTCTCCAAAGGCCCGTCGTTCATAAAAACGCGCACATTTTGACTCATTTTGTACCTTCCATCTCAAACTCCTGATGAGAAAAACTTGTGTGAGATAATATCACATACTCCCTCAGTCCCAGATCAATGGGCACACTTTGAATTTTTTGGTCAACTAGGTCAATATTTGACCATAATTTTATGAATATCTAGATATCTCTAGACAATACTAAACATTGTTAATGATAGTATTTCTAATAGTGAAACAATAACAATTTTTAGAATTTTATAGAAATATTTAGATATTCATAAAATTATGCTCAAAGATTGACTTAGTTGACAAGAAAAGTCAAACTGTTCCCATTGGTCTGGGACAGAGGGAGTATGAGACAAGTTTCATCGAGAGGGGTCGCGCAAGCTTATTTCTTCTCTCATCGATACCCGATTCATACATGAGAACGTCTCACAAGAGACTTCCTCCAAACTCCTCTCCCTTTTTATTTTCCCCTTATTCGTCTATCCGAGTAGCCTCTCTCTACACACATAGCATAGATCCGGCTTTCTTCCTGCGAAAACATGCTGTCCTCCCAAATACTTAAATGAAAGCATAAAAATTTGGATCAACTGTTGATTTGATGTTGGGTAATAAAGTTTGTTTGAATGTTTTTTTAGAGAACGATAAATTCAACTTCATTCACAATGAAAAAATAATGCAATTTTACTTTGTAACAGATACAAAATTGACGTTATTTCTAATAATGTGTTATGTCAAATAATATAGCAATTGAAAAAAATATGTCAAGCCAATTAGTGAAATTTAGGGTTTGATCTTTCTTCTTGTTTGATTAAGGATTTAAAAGAAATATATTTAATAAAAAGAAGCAATAAAAAAATATTTTAAAAATTTGTTTTTTTGGTGCAAGATTTGAAGCATGATAGTTGGAGATGATAATAGATATTTGGCGCAGAATTCCGTCATTTTAGAGGGAAAATGCACTTTCTTGCTTTCCTATATGAGGGTTTAGGGTTTACTTCTAAGAAAATGGGACATATATGGCCTATTTGGATTCATTTGAATTTTCTATGATATGATAGTAGGTATTGGGGGAAAAAAAAAAGTGTTTCATAGTGCTTAGGAAAAATAATATTTTTTAAAAAGTCATCACTGCTAATATCCCAAAAATAATTAATCATTCATATTGGGACTCGTGTATATTTATATCAGCACTTAAAACATTTAAATTGACAATTTTAATGAGTGTTAGTGTGTGTGAAAAAGTGCTAGCATGTGTCTTAAAGAGTGCATGTGTGCGTTAAAAAGTTCTAGTTGTATAAAAGATTGTGTTTGTGTGAGTGAAAGAGTCAATGATAGTATTAAAAGGGCAATGGTGGGTTTAATGAGTCACAACGTGTTCAAGGAGTTTCAATTATTTACAAAAACACCACTGTGAATTTTTAAAACAAGTTTCAGTTATTCATATGATGTCACAACTCATTTTAAAAACATATTTTTTTATCCCTTAGAAAAAACACTTTCTCAATTTTCAGTTATTTGTAGGCTATTTTATATTACATATATTTATCATATAAAACTAAGAGAAAATTTCATAGAAGCCCCTTAACCTAAAGTTTTTTCTTTATTAAGAGTAAGGACAATTGCTCTACCTATGACAAAAATACCCTATAGACTCTTTAAAACACGTTTCTCATCTCATAAAACCTTCACTCTCTGAAAAACCATGTCACATACCTATAAAAATATTGAGAGCCATATCTCAAATGTAAAAAATAAAAATAGTTTGAGATGCAAGTCTTAGATGCAGATATAGTCGGAGACACAAGCCTCAGTCCATTTTTCCAACTCAAACACAAAAAATGCTCTGTGACACAACTCACATACAATTTTCAGCCTGACACACAACTCTCAAACTAAAATTTGGCTCCGAGACACAACTCTCAAATCAGATTTCATATCTAAATTCAAGCCAAACTCATAAAAAATCAATCAAAAATACCAAAATAAAGTAAATCCAAATAGATTCATCATCATTAAATCAACCGTTCTACAAATTAAGCCCCATTCATAAAGCCAACCAAGCTGACAGAAAGAGCACTTTGGGTTATGTATTCATGCTTGGTTCACGAGCTATCTCATGGTCTTTGAAAAAGCAGTCAATTGTCACTTTGTCAATAATCGAAGAAGAGTGTGCAGTTGCAACAGTGTGTGCATGCCAAGCAATTTGGTTGAGGAAAATACTTGAAGAACGGCAGTTCATGCAAGGCGGAGCTACTGCAATTTATTGTGATAATAGTTCTGCCATCAATCTCTCTGAAAATCCTATTCTACATGGAAGAAGTAAGCACATGGATGTGAAGTTCCATTTTCTGAGGGACCTCACGAGAGAGGAAATTATTGATCTTTTCTACTGTAGAAGTGAAGATTAGATTGCTGACATAATGACCAAGCCATTGAAGTTGCCTGCAGTTCAAAAGTTAAGGAAATTGCTTGGAGTTTCTGCACTTGAAGAATCCTCCTATTAAACTGAATCAGTGGCGGAGCCAGAAAATTTAATCAATGGGGGCAAAATGAATCCTAGTGTACTTTTTCCTTTAAATCAAGGGGGGAAGCTATAAAAAATTATACTAAACAATCATAATTTCAAAAAAATTGCACTAATAAAAAAAAAATTGTTCAAACCAATGGGGGCAATTGCCCCCCTTACGCCCTTCCTAGCTACGCCTCTGAACTGAATGCTTGAATAATTTCAGCTTAAGGGAGGGATTGTTTAAAATATTCGTAATAAGTAATCTTATCTTATTTTGTGAGAGTTGTTCCACTTTTTTCCATCACTCAATTGTTAGTTTCTGCTTTATAAATAGAGCAGCTTAGCTTATGTGTATGAATAACATCAATTCATGAGTAATAAACACTGTTTCTCTGAACTTAACTTCTCTTATAAAGTTAACATAAGCCATCACTAGCCTATTAAAAATTCTACCCAATTTGACATCTTCAAGACAACCAGCATATCATGACAGGGATCTTTGCAAATCTCTGGGCTCGCACTTGCGGTGGGAGTGACGATTCCTAATGGAATGGCAGTAGACCAGTCATTCTTGAACAAACATATCATGAAAAAGATATGTTTGTTCAAATGTTCTACTCCCTCCGTCCCAAAATGATCTTCTCATTTGCCATTTTTCATTGTCCCACAAAATTCTTCCCATTTTTACAATTTAGGCTTAAATGTGCATACACACAACATGACTAGTGAAGCAAGTGTTCACACTCTTAAAAAGTTTGAATAGTCAAACTTGAAGATCATTTTGGGACGGAGGGAGTATAAATTATGGACAGCAATATGTTGGTAGGGAAAAAAAAAAAAGTAGAGAATGAAAGAAACAAGCCGGTAGATGGTAGATCAACAGGTCCAAGTACATCCCAAAGTATATAATCCTAACTATTTCTAGTTATCATTCTTAAAAGTGCTATTATGATACTTGCTAGCAAAAAAAAAATGGGACGGAGGGAGTATAGAGTAAATGTATTTCAAATCATGCCATCAACTCAATGTAAACTGATGATAGGAAAGTAGAACTATTCATGTACCCTTGAGTGAACACAAAATGAGTGAGAGAGACTAACCAAGACTGAACATAGCCATGCCAAGACCTGCATCTGACAATATGGATATGGACTTCTCTATAATGGCAGGCATCTTCACATCCCACTTATATCCATCACACCAACATTAACTCAACATAACTACACTTATTGATGTTGTCATTAAACTACAGCAACGAAATTGTATCAGATTTACTAATTGTTTCTGAATTTTATTTCTGCAATAGCTACTTCTCCAATCCATTAAATCTGATTTTTTCCATTCCAGTTAACATAGGGACCGCCAATAGCATAACACTTCAAAAAGTATCAAAACCAGGTACATGAAAATGAACCTCCAGGACAGGAGATTAAGATTCAAGTCAGCAAGGCCTTCATCTCAATTCTCAACTACTTACAGATGATCATCTATATAATCTATAAAAGCAAAAACATTTCAAGCTTTCTCATAAAGCCACGTGGAAATCCACGTGGCATCTTCTCATTGGCATACGTAAATGGGTTTCATTTTAGGAAATGATTGAATATTAATTATTATCATGATTTAAGCACATACTTCAAAATATTTTAAATTACAATTCAATCTAAGTTAAAATATAATCTATTTGATTTATTTTAGACTCAACGATTGATTAAACATCTTTCCTGATGATTCCAGAAATTTAACCTATTTTCTGTTCATATAGTCATGAAAAAGTATGAGAGAATGATGGATGAAGATGAAGAAGAAGAACACTTGAAATTTCCAATTCAATCTAAATTAGTATGTGATAATTTAACGCATTTTTAAATATTTGTTTTTTACGGTTTTATTCTAACTACTCCAATGAGCTAAGAATTCTAGCAATAAACTGACACTACATTCTTTTTTCTTTCTCCCACGGCCATTTACGTTCTTCTTTTGAGCTATTTTGCCGAGCAATTCTTCCATATGAGGTAATTTCGTTTATGGAAATCTTATATATATACTCTTTCCATCTCAAAATGATTTTTAATTTGACTATTCAAACTTTTTAAAATATGACACTTGCTTCAATAGTCATGTTGTGTTATGCACTTTAAGCCCAAATTGTAGAAATGAGAAGAATTTATTCTTTCATACGGAGTAATTTTGTTTACAGAAATCTCATGCACTCCCTCCGTTCCAAAATGATTTACCATTTGACTATTCAAACATTTTTAAAAATATGAACACTAGCTTCAATAGCCATGTTGTGTTTATGCACATTTAAGCCCAAATTGTAGAAATGAAAAGAACTTTTTGAGATAATAACAGATGGCAAATGAGAAGATCATTTCACGACTGAATGAGTATATTAAATAAAGGCTGTAAATTTATGTTAAATATTCTACGTCTTATATTTTATTGTTTTCTTTATTTTTTAAAAGCCAATGAACAAGAAAGTCTCCATCAAGTTGCTTTTATATATTAAAAGGTGATCTCAAGCTAATATGAAACCTCTTAAGATAAGGTTGAATCTTGAAATTTCGTTGTGTGTTGTTTTTGTTACTTTTTACAGTGTGTTTACTTCCTTTTCATTCTATTAAGTTTTTTATTCCCCACCCTAGAAGGTAATTCTTGAGTTCATATTTTTCATCCCAGTTGAAATTTTGTTTTGTGTTGTTTTGCTTCTTTTCTACGATATGTTTACTTCCTTTTCATTCTTATACTCCCTCCGTCCAAGAGTATATGTCCACCCTCCCATTTGCATAGAGATTAAGAAATGGAAGAAGTGATGTAAGTATTGTGAGTGTACAAGTAAAGTAGGAGAGAGAATGAGTGGAGGGAATAGTAAGTTGATTGGTGTTGTGAGTATAAAAGTAAGTAGGAGAGAGAATGAATGGGGGGAATAGTAAAGATTTTTTTCTATTTTAGGAAGTTGACATATATTCTGGGATAGACTAAAAAGGAATGGTGGACATATACTCTGGGACGGAGGGAGTAATTTTTATTTTTTTTCTTGCTTCCAAATTTTTCTAGACGCCTAAGTTGTTCAATTCATTAGAGGTAATTGTTTTTTTTTTCTTTTCTAATGTGAATCCAGTTTTGTTTGTTTCTATTTTAGCCTTTTAGTTGTTACTATTGTGTTGATCACATTTCTTTTTATCGTTTTTCTTAATACAACCGTTCTTACTTAATTGTTACAAACTATATTTCAACTAAGTTTTAAGCTTCTACTATCACATATTGAAAATATGGAAGAGAGATTAATATTCCCAACCATAGATGTTAACTTCTCTTTATCCATGATTTACTCATATGTATCCAAATTTAAGTTTCAAATCTATGATCAAATCAGTTATTTGAATTTAAATTTAAAATCGGAAAAAAAAAATCATTGAATCAAATGAGTAGATTACTTAATAAAAGAAAAGATTTTGATTTGAATTTCAAATTTAATAGAAATTTCTAGCATGTATCAGCTGGATTATTTATTACCTTAAATAAGAATACCACCAAATATGGCATTTGGAGAATTAAAAAAAAAAAAACAAAAAAAATCTCTTCCTTACTCTTACTAAAATTAAGTTCACAGTTCTAATTATTGTCTTAAAACAAACCCCAAAGTCAAATTTTCCCTAATTTAAGCCAGGAATTTTGGTATTATTTGAGCTAATAAGAATATTATTATGGGATTTTTACCAATAAGTCCCTGGGGGAATGTGATATTTACTAATAAAAACACAACATTTCAAATTCTACCTTAGGGTCCTTAGGTTCAAATCAATTTTACCAATAAATCTCTCGTACCTTTTAAATGGCAAAAATATCCTCAGCCCAAATTAAATCATCCAACACCTCTAACCTTTGACCATTTTGACTGCCACCTTTACATTTGACCACCACCGCCGCCGCCAGCCACCACCGCTGACAGCTGCCGGCCACCACCTCCGCCACCGACCGCCGGTGACCGCGCCGGACCTCCGATCCCACACACTGCAGCCGCCGCCGCTGACCGCCGACCGCCGCCAGCCACCACCGCCGCCGGTGACAGATGCCGGGCACCACCTCCGCCACCGACCGCCGGCCAACACCACGCCGCCGGCTACCGCCGCCTCGCCGAACCTCCGACCCCACCCACTGCAGCCCCAAGTATTTTAAATAAAAATTATTTGCACTTGGTAGAGTTTGAACCCAAGACCTCTTGGTCTTGGTTAAGACTCCTAACCACTATGCCAAGCAATTTCTTGTTCCACTAGTAGAATATTATATATTTAACACTACTACCTCACATTTGTTGTTTGTTTTTTTTTTTTTTTTTTTTGGTTAGGAGTATTAATTCTTCACAATTGGACAATTACTCATTTTTAATTAAAAAAAATGAGATAAATTTATTTCACAATTGTTTAAAGAGTACTCCCTCCGTCCCATTTTAAACTTCAAAAATTTCCCTTTTGGTTGTCCCATTTTAAACTTCAAAATCCAAAAGAGAAAAGTTATTTATACTTTTTTATTTAGTGAGACCTACATGTAGGGATGGCAACGGGTCGGATACGGTCCGGATATCTCAAAAATTTCTTAGTTGTTACACTCAACTAATGTGTTAACAACTGAGAAATAAATTTACTAGTTCTTATATTAAACTCGTGTGTGAATAACTGAGAAATGAATATCTCATTTATTATTATATTAACAACAGAGAAAAATTGATAACTGAGAAATGAATGTACCAGTTCTTGTACTCAAATTCATATGTGGATAACTGAGAAATGAATGTCTCATTTATTATATAATTAAACCAATAAATTGAGTCATCAATTGGGAAAAATGAGAGGTGATTTTATCAGTTTTTATTCAATTATGAATAACTGTTAAATGAATGTCTCAGTTATTATATTCAAATTCATGTGTGAACAACTGTGAAATGCATATCTCAGTTATTATAATGATTGTGAAAAATTAAGGGATGAATTTATCAGTTTTTAAAAATGAAAAATGAAAAAAATGACATAACTGTGAAATCACACAACTGAGAAATCAGTTGAAAAATGATTTTACAAGTGAAAAGTGAAAATTTTATTTTTTAAAATTGTGAAATTAATTGAGAAATTAAAAATGTTTTTTTTAATTTCTCCTTAATGGCAAAACATCAAATATGGGTCTTTTAAACCTAAATTGTACTACCTTATTGTTGTTAGTTTACTCAGCATTTGTACATTTTATGCATGCCCAGTGACTTGGCACCTGTTTGCCAGTGCACCTGTTTTCTCCTCCTCCACAGTGCGCATGACCGAAGAAGGGCATTTTGGTACTGGAAACATTTCAAGGACTTTTTGGTAGGTTTTCAAAATGGTTGTCCTTATTGGTAGTTTTTATTTGGCCTAGGGACTTATTGGTCAAAGCCTCTAAATTTATCTACTAATGACAAAAAGGAATAAATATAAATAACAAAAACTTCAGTTGAATTCCATAAAAAAGAAAGATGAAGTAGAAAATAAGCATACCTTTCACCAGGAGAAGCTAAGCACATATCCATGCAAAACTGCATGTGCAATGTGTCGAATTGCAAATTTTGAATACATCTAGCAATGAAGCTTCTCCTCCCACCGTCAATAGTAAAATTGTAGAATCAATCCTCTCTGCGCTACCTCGATCTGCATTATAAAGTTTCAAGCCTACGCCACTGTTTGGATTGGCGGTCCTAGCAGCAAACCCCGTCTTCTCGACCATAAGGAGCTCACCGCCAACTAGAAAACTAGTGGCATCAGAGCTCCATCTCTCTTCCCCATTGTTTGGTTCCAACTCGATACAGAAGTATCGAGTTGACCCCTCTCATTTATAAAATCCAAACAAAAAAAACTGCCATTGCAATCTCTAATCAATCCTCTCTCATATATGTCAGAATCAAACACTGCTGGCCTTGGGCATTTAGGAGGCCACTTCACGCTCCCGTCCAAATTAATTGCAAACATATGGTGGGTGGAGCATATAGCTACCACCGAACCTCCATCACCATGCATTTGCAATCCCGTGATTCTTTGCTCATCATATCCAAAAATTTCTCCAAATGCATCTCTATCAATAGGGATAACCTTCCAGTCAAGCTCCCCCTCTCATGCACCAACACATGCAACAAATCATCTCTAATCCACATTAACATTGAAAATCCTTGGCCTTCACAAGTGAAGGTTGCAGCAGCCTCCAAAGGTGGGCAATCTACGTCTGGTAGGTTTGGCAACTGAGTCAAACTGCCATCACCGGACATGG
Organism: Campanula takesimana; assembly: GCA_026119855.1. NCBI lineage: Eukaryota > Viridiplantae > Streptophyta > Magnoliopsida > Asterales > Campanulaceae > Campanula > Campanula takesimana. Next base: position 629,421 of record JAOWBW010000605.1, on the reverse strand, counting down.
TGTAGCGAACCACAATACGGTCTCTCCGCAGCATTAACCATCTTTCATGAAATGCAATTATTTCATAGCCTTGAAAGGTTCGAACCATAGGTTCGATAGAATGGGTCACCACCACACCCGGCTGCTCTTCAAAACAAACATCAAATGAATTGTTGTTTGTCTCCTTGATTATAAGAAAATTTTTCCCTTTATTTCCCTTCAAAAGATGCTTAATTCCTGTAGGTTGCACACCAACTTCTGGTTTACCGGACACACTTGGTTTAGGATTCTTCCCTGATGATCTTCCTGGTCTTGGCATATTTCTGACAGTTTGAGATGCAGTCTCTAGCACCTTATGATGAGATGGACTACTTGAAGGAGATCCATGAGAGATGTGTGCCACCCTGGAGGAGATTCCAACATTAATTTCTATTCATATCAAAATGATCAAACACTAAATCTATTTATGTACTAATCATTTAAGTACTAATTACCACATTAATATTCTAGAGATAATAAACAAAATAACTATAGGTTAGTTCACCTCGCATAAATTTACTAACCTTATACAGAGTGTATCAACAAATACTTAGTATTACCGCAAACATATTTTCTTCATAAGTAGAAGAAAACATAGTAGCCCACCCACCAAACAAGAACAAAAAACAAAATGCATTTATAGTGTACTAGATATCTATCAAAATCCGATGCACAAAAAACTTACTTTCTAAAGTTACAAATAAAAATAAATAAATTATACCTTTTTGAGGACGAGGCACAACATGGTGGTCCCTTCTCTAAACTCTTGATCATGCTCGTATCCTGACTGATCAATTTTCCCAATGCCATTATGTTTCTTAACGATGCTAGCATCTCCCAGGCCAATTCAACCCTGCAGGCTTTTGATTCTTCCGCAACAGATTGTTTTTGCATATAAACAAATCCCATGTTTTGCAATTGTTGATGCCATCTGCAACTGGTCATCATACCAGCTATATATATCTGATTTGTTGGAAGGAACGAGGGATGGTTCCAAATAATCCTGCAAATACATAATCAGCAATAAAACAACACCATAGAGTTATGAATCACAAACTTATGAATATAGTTTTTTAAGATTGTATCTTTACTTGTTCAATATCTTCATGAAAGTGCAATAAGATTATATCCTCTTTTAGATACGGATTCTATTTTTATTTTTCGGGAGGGGGACAAACCAATATGAAAGCAGGATTATTTTTGGGAAAAGAAGGATTCACCTTCAGGCGTTCATCCTTTTTGAAAGAAATCAACGCAAAACCAGAGATCATCCCAGCATGATAAAAACCAGCCAAATAGTCGAGAATAACTTTTAGCCCATAGCTTGAATCTACATCATAAAGAAATACTGTCAACTAAATAATAATCATTTACTTCTCAAAATAAAGTGATAAGCATGTATAATTATCTTTCAGAATTGGATCTACAACAGTTTTTCAGAAATAAGCATGAAAACATTTAAGCACGGAATAAGACAAGCTGAATACATAAGCAATGAGATTTGAGCATCCCTATCATTCATGTTCCTAAAACGGTGAAATTATGATAAATAATTATCAGTCTAACAAACACGATACTATACCACTACATGAGTAAAGAAAGCTAAAAGGCTGGCTGGGAGAAGGGCCAATATCATCCTACGGCACCCGTGCCGATGTACATTCAACTAACTCCTAGTAATTGTATGCCAAAGTGAAATGCTATGAGATTCCACGCAGAAAAAGTGATGTCCATTTACCAAGAATTTGATGTGATGGTCAATATGGGAATGACCTTATAATAGGCAATTTTGTAAGAGTTACACGCAGCCTTATAAAACTTGAGTCAGCTATCTTTCAGCTGAACTTTACGTCTTCACTTCTCATTGTCTAAATGGTTCTTAAAGGTTGATTACCAATGATCTCCATTACATAGGCTATCAATCTTACGAACCATTTACACGATAAGAAGTGGAGAGAAAACCAAAGAACTGAAGAATGATGTAACTTTTCCTTGGACTAAGTTAAAGCAAGATACATTATTGAAGCACAAAACAGATAAACAAAAAGACTGCAGTTATCTAATGGCAGAAAACTAATACTTCCATCAATGAAAATAAGATGATAAATGGAAAATTGATACCACCCCCATACTATCTATATACACACTCATAGGCCGTTTGGACCCTGCATCCACAATTTGATGACTCCTTAAATCCAACCAGAGCTTTTAAACAAGAAGACACTATGACAGAAAGCTCAACTCATTATTTTCCTAATTTTAGTAGAATTAGCTAATATTCCCCGCCCCGGCTGTAATGCTTATGAGTTATGAGGGAGGTAGCCTATTCATATATGTTCCATAAGGATAGTAAAAATTACCGTGTATATCATCAATTTGTGAAGCGTGAGACTCATTCCTTCTCCGGTTGATACGTAGACCTGGTCTATAGTGATTCAAATCTCCCTTAGCACCTAGTTGCAGGTCTTCAAGTGTGTACAATATATCAGAGCAATCGAAGAACTCCCTTCTAACTCTATCCTCAGTTTCATGTGCTTGTAAAAGTCCACAAACCTGAAAATTATAATGGAACTCTGTAAAGGTTTTTATATCCAAGTTCTATACATCTCGGACACAATCCAATGGACCCTGTGCCAACTATGACCACCCAAACTAAACAAGAAGATAAGAAATAGATATTCAATGTAAAAAGTAATCCCACCTGACCCCCCTCACTAGGTAGAGAATTAGGGTCAAAAGATGGATATATCATGTGCAACATAGATGAACTCTCCTTTTCAGCAATCACCATAAATGTCGGTTGACTTGGCTTATTAGATGGCTTCAGTGGTAGAGAATGAACCATCGGTCTCCACCCATGTCTGAACTCTGGGAAAAGTATACCTGAGACGAGAGCTAGAATAAGTCAATATCCTCTGCACAAACTAGAATTGATTAAAGACGATGTACACTTCAATTTGTCAACAAGAATGAATATGAGATGACATTACCTAAAACACGAGATTCACTCAGAGCGAGACATAAAAAATTTCCCCTCTTTTGTAAAACTCTCTTCACCTAGTTATATACAGTGCATAAGACAAACTCATTAGATCTGCTAACTTATTCCGAATGATATTGAACGAAAATAAATTGCAGAATATTCACGAAAACAATTGAATACGTGTCCAGGATACCTCTGCTAAATACTGGTTCCCAGACTTAGGGCCAAGTAGCGGCTCCATCAAAACATCTATTCCTCCTTGTTCAACTGGTTCCCAGACTTAGGGCCAAGTAGCGGCTCCATCAAAACATCTATTCCTCCTTGTTCAAGAACCACATCGAATGTCTCATCTACAACCTGAAGAAATAAAAATTTGAGAAGACTTGTAGAGCAAGATATTCCAATGATCACAAGAAATATTTAATTACAAAATACCATAAATATGCCTACTAATAATTATTTTTATTTTTATTTTTTTTTTTTTTTTTTTTTTTTTTAAAGTGAGCCCTACGAGAACATAACAAAACAAAACCATAAAAGCATATTTCACATTCACTTAAAGGCTAAAGCACAAAGACCAACCAGAAGCCATGTACAAATCCTGAACACCATGAACCAAATTATGGAACATTGCAACATTAAACAAATCTTAAAATAACCAACAATTTCTTGCTCCCATATGAATTACCCTGTAGCACATTCTTCCAGACTGCCTAAATCAACCTATAATAAGATTTGATATCTAGAATATAATCCTGCATGTCCGGATCTGTCCGTCTGTGTACGCAGTGACCTTCCCATTCAGATGCAGGCACATACGTAATGAATTTAATTATTGGAACCATGTCTTGAAGGAATCACCATAGGAAGTAATGATGTTTCTTTTAAAACTAAATAGTTACAGTCGCAACACTGGCATCTCTTATCCTTCTTTGTTTTATTTTTACAGAAAAAAAGCTGTATTTAAAAAAGAGAAGGGATAATGGATAAGATATCCACCCACGAAGAGTACAATATATAAGAACAAAATGATAGAAGCAAACTAGATGAAAGTAAAGGTAGACTCCGAAAGAGCCACCTATAATCCCTTCTGAAACCAAGTGTCAACTAAAGGCAAACCCTTTACTTTCCCGAACGACTTAGCCAATGCGAGGCTAAAAAATATAAGTTGACCCACTACTCTATCCTTCTTGAAATAAGTTCCGCATTTTATTTTTCAACATCTTTAAGAAGTGTGCATTATTTGTTTGTATATATCATTACTTAGAAATGTGACATTTATTGTGGGACAAACCAAAAAGAAAAGTGTGACATTTATTATGGGGCGGATGGAGTGTTATTTATGCCCTTATGTTGATTCACATTGAAAGATCAATCTAGCCATGACTTTGAACCCAAAATAGAGGCTCAATGTATTATGATCCGATTCATATACTCCCTTTGTCTCAAAAAAAGAGTGTCATTTAGAATTTATAAAGTCATCTTGATTTAAATTTGACATACTTCCCTCGTTGTAACAACGAAAAAAGATGGATTATCTTTTTGGGACAGTGGGAGTATTACTAGAAAAAATGAGTGTTCATTGTAGTTCAAAACAATGATTTTTTTCAAGTTTTGTCAAATTTCCATTAAAAAAAAGAGATTTGTCAAATTCACTAATTACCTTCTCTTTTTTTTTTTTTTTTTTTTTTTTTGACGATGTCCATACCATAAGGAGGTGAGGAGAAAGATCTAACCGTAGCACTCCTTTGGGGACAATAAGTACCATTTTCTACATTTTCTATTTCTATATTAAAACCCAAAAAAAAAAAAAAAAAAAAACCATTTTCTATTCTCAGTTCTAATAATAAAAGGGTAAATATTGGAATTAGTAAAAACATCAGGGGGCAAGTAGTGAAATTACCCAACTTAACTTAGTAGGAATGCATAAAATCAATTTAGGGTGTCAATTCGGACGAGACGAGAGCCAAAAAGAATTTCCATTCAGACCAAGAAAAAAGAAAATGGGATGGATCGGAGAGCAAATCGATTCAATTAAATCTATGCAATTCAGACAAATCCTTACTCAAGCTGTTAGTCTTGGTTCGTAATTTCTTAATTCATCTTGATTTTCTTTTCTTTGTGGTTGTTTATAATGAAGTCGATTAGCAGCTGTTCAAGAATTCATTTTGTAGTTTGATGTTGCATTTTTTTTTTCATTTTAAAACAAATTGAAACCGTTCTTTTTGTAATTTCTGAGAGAATGTGCTCGAATTCTTTGATCTGGAGTACTGATTTGAAGTGGGTTTATCTTTGATTGGGATTTGTATTAGGGCACGATTTATAGCAATGGAGTGTAAGACTGTCGTTTTGATATGTGCATTTGCTTGCACATAAGTGGCACTGGCACCTTAATCTATCTTTTATATTGACAGCATAAAAAGAATTAAAAATAATTATCCCATGGAATTGCGCTACTTAAATTTCATAAGTTTGTTTGTTTGTTGTTGATGTTGCTCGGATTTGCAATATCGATGTATTGTTATGCTTCTTTGATTCCATTTGTGCTTGCATCGTCCATCGACTTGATGGCCCCTTTGCCACCATCACAATTCTTGATTCCGTTAATGCAACTAACTGATTCCAACAAAAGATCAGTCTTCTAGGACAAATATGAGAATGGTTCTTGCGAGTACACAATGGAAGAGGTTGAAAAAGAAATAATAAAAGGTTAAGAAATTGCTTACCGTCCTACGGGACAAGCTTAACTTGCAGACAACCATGCCACATAGGTTCAAAACTCAATAGTCGAAGTGTCAAACATATTCCACTTAGTGATCAAAAAATGGGGATTGGCATTCATACGGATAAGACCAAAAAAAATTCCTATGCTAACTGAAATTATGGCAGGACAAAGAAAAACTTTTACTAGCCTACTGAAATAATAGCAGTTTGCTTGAAAGTCAAAATCTTTATTGTTAATGTAGTTTTAATGAGTATCATTAAGTTAAAGAATTGAAATGATTTTTTAATTTTAATCTAATAAGTGCAATTCTGGAAATTAGCACAAGTATAAGCTTTTTTTCAATAGGATACATTGAGCGTCACATCTCAAAAAGATAAATAGAATCATTCATAGAACTTTGCAAAACAGGAAGTAGGACTTTATGGATGGAATTTCTTCCCCTTGGGGGTGGGGGGTAATGCCAATCACCAGTTGCCTCATTCTACAATGAAGCAACACTGTCTTATGGTGCTACTATTGACTACATAAAAATTGATGATAATACACATCTAAAGAGGAAACTTTAGCTTTTGATAGAATTGAAATTAAAAGGGCTAATAGTGACTGTTATACAATGGACAGACGGCGATACTGGTAACTCTTTATTTTTTGTTATTATTACTATCATTATTTTTATTGAAAAAGAACTCTAAGATAAGAAGGATGAACGTGCGTGACTGACAACCAAGAGCAGCCTTCCAAACACTGATTATTTTCCAAAATAAAAATCAAAAGAATACAGAGAATAACAACCATGAGTAGCTTTCCGAACACTGAATATATTCTTAACAAGACATCTGTAAGGGAGACTACTAGGACACCTGATAAAAATATATACCCGAAACCACCCTCCCTCTTAGATTAGGTCTTTCCATAAGTAACAGAAGGCACAACTAAAGTATCTCTTGACTCCTCTGTCGTCTTTACAGCTGATTTATTCGTCTTTACAGCTGATTTATTCTCAGACCCACTCTCATAGACTCCCCTGATGAACTCACCAGCTGGACCCATCATGAGAAGCAGAGGATGAACCAGCAGTCTAATACTTCTTAGGAATGGGAGGCATACCCTTCCGTTTGATCAGATTTTCAATCAGCAATCATTCCTCCTCCTACTCACCCCTCTCTTAAAGTCTCGCCTAAGAGTTCAGCTGACAATTATTCCTCCTCGTTCTCTCCCTCAGCTTGTGCCCAACATTACCAATCAGCATTCTTGCCTCCTCTTCTTCCTCAAAAGTCTCGCCTGAGGTATACAAGTAGCAATGCGTTCTCCTCCTCACCACAAGCTCTCTATAAACATTTTCCTCTAAAAAAAAAACTTTCTATACGTCTTCCTCCAAGCATCACACTGTTTTGATTTTCAGATCTGAATACTTGAACGCGGCATTTGATCCCTACTCACAACTACCACTTATTAGGATCACTTTCTGAATTCCATGTCCCAAACATCCTCCAGGGTCACATTAGAAGGCAGACAACCACTGCCTTTATATGATATTATTTCTTTTTGGGAGAATGCCTTTGACGATGGCGGACACATGGATCTTTGAGTGTAAGATTATGTACTTACTGATTTTGCTTTGGAGATTAACAACTCTTCCTTCTTGTTCATTGTATGCTGAATGCTCCTTCTAGCGTGTAGTTGGTGCATGTAGAATAGGGTTCTTTCTAGTGATCTTGAGTATTGAGTTTCTGTCACTCTGAATTATAATGTATGTGAAATGTCTCTGCAATTATTTGTGCTGTGGGAGTTTTCTAATTGATATTTGTATTCCTTAATTTCCTTGTTAATCTCTTTTATGAAGGATAAATAAAGTAACTCTTTATTAACAACATTTTCAGGTATGATTGTTACATCGGCACTGATAATATGGAAAGGCTTGATGTGTGTCACCGGTAGTGAATCGCCTGTTGTCGTTGTGCTCTCAGGAAGTATGGAACCTGGCTTTAAGAGAGTGAGTGATCTAGTGGACTAATTGCTTTGACGGTTCTCTCTTTACTTGGGTGCAATTTTCTTTAGGAAAACTGCTCCTATTCGATTGATCTTATTTTGAAACAATGCATGAGAAATTGATATATCAGCCGTGACTTCAAGAAACAGTATTCCTTGTTGGTTTATGTACAAAACTGAAATTTTAAGTTGATTTTCTGTTATCTGCTCGACTTTAATCTTCTTTCGAGTTCAAGTTTTTCATTATTCAGTTACAAACTTGAGTAAGTGTTAGACTGTCTTTGCAGAAAAAACTGTATGATGGTAATTACATCCCTTTATCTAGTACCCATACATTCGCAAATAATATCAGCTTCATACAGCCAGACAAGTAACAGTCAGTCCTTTTCCACTATGACGACGACGTACTATGAATCTTAGTTACGGTCAGTGATCACTGTAATGCGTGTTATAAGATAGCTTTTGGTCGGTGGAGGTGAAAACATTTGGTTATACTTATGATATTGTGCTAGTTTTTTATGCCTAGCAATGAAAGAACTTTCCTATTGAAGCATGATCTTTTGCCCTGGTGGATGAACTTTAAACTGCCATCTGTTCGCTAATCACTTGCAGTTCATTAACTTTCTCCACTTTCATCCAATACAAACTGTTATGACCTTTCTGAATTTTTGATTTTGATATGAATAACAATTTGATTTTCTTGTAGGGCGATATTCTGTTCTTGCATATGAGCAAGGATCCTATTCGTGCTGGAGAAATTGTCGTGTTTAATGTTGATGTAGGTTCCCCACACCTTTTGATGTTACAGTATCATGTCCTTCACTTGTTTCCTTTGGTTTTCTTGATGGATGGTTTTATATTTGTGTTAGCTTTAGTTATATTACTTGCTTGATTCATGCTAGATGCTACTAAGACTTATTAGCCTCTTGTTGGCTGCATGTTACTTGTCAAATTATTCAATATTGAGATTCATCTGGGCAAGACTTTCATGATAGACATGCTAAGTTACTGCTGGAGACATTTTCTACGGGTAATTTATATTGCAGAAACCTGTCCTTTTCAGACAATCTGTCTCAAAAGTGACTGTCCATTAGCACTCATGCTAATCAACAAAAGGGGACAATTATTTTGTGGCTTGGGAATATGATGGAATAAAGCAAAATGGGTCACTAAACTGTCTGCGCTTCTTTGTGATGAAGCAGCAGTCAGTCCATGCAATTTTCGACGCAATTTTCATCATAGGTCATCTGGAAACAGCCTCTCTGTGCTTTAATACAGGGGCAAGGCTGCGTACATCCGACCCCCCCTTACCCCACCATAGGTGGGAGCCTTTGCGGCACTGGGGTAATGTTGTTGTTGTTGTAGGGAGTGCACTGCAAACATACACATACATACTTACATGTTGGGCATGCTTGTGTTAACTCGTAGTTTCTTCCAACCATCGTAAGTTTTGTTGGTTGCGTATCATCAACAAGAATTGGATATGACTTATGGTTTACACCCATGCTTTAGTTGTAAAATTCTTATAAAACTTTTGAGAAGTTAAGATGTTGGTAAAGACGGAATCATAAACTACAATATGGTAACGAGTGAAATAAGATACTCCCTCCGTCTCAAAATAGATGTCATTTTGGAAGTTAAATTTTGTCTCAAAATACTTGTCGTTTCACTATTTTCAAAGTTTTTTTATTGCTATATACCAATTATACCCTTAATAATGATAGTGAACTATCTCTTACCTAACCATTTAATTACCTAGGTAGTTGAATTACTTTAGGGGTATTTGGGTCTTTTTCACATGCATTAATGATATTTCTTAATATGTGTGAAACACTCCAAAACGACATCTAATTTGAGACGGAGGGAGTACATGATTCTTCTGCTTATATGCTTTGATCTATTAATCTTTCTCTTATAAAAAGGGGAAAATAAGTACAAAGTAGAGACCAGCTAATGTTTGATTCACATAGAAGACTTGCTCAAGAAATGATAACTGCTCATAAAATGGCTAATAATGAAATCAAAGAATGATAAAAGTCTCACTTTTGTAGCTCATGTAGATTTGGTAGTGGGCAAAACAACAGCTACCCTTGTTTACAGCCTTAAGAAGGGCAGGGGTAAGCACTGAAATATCCTGATGCAATTACCTGTTCTTTTTGCTGAGAAATATGCCACGAACTTCCTGGTCAACAACTTTTCGTTTGTTCTACTAAATTTCGATATACCCAACTTCCACCATGGTCTTAAAACTTCCTCTTCCAACTTCAGAATGTATTAGATTATTACATTACCTTAGAAGAGCTGATCCCCATTTGCTGATCTTATACATACTAACTTCTATGGAAATTACATATAGACCAACACCATATCACGAGGTTCAGGTGCTGCTAACCTAATGATATTGCATTCTAGCATTTGGCATAACTGCCACTTATCTCTAACAGTGATGTATATTAAAGTTGTGACTGTGTTATGTACAAGACAAACAATTGTTTAACACACTATTTGTACTTACAGCTGTATTATTTTTCATTAATATTGCAACCTAATCGCACTCTTGCATTTGGTATAAGAGCCACTTATTTGTAGCAATGATGTATGTTGAACTTGTGACTATGTTATTTACAATACAAAAATTTGTTTAACAAGCTATTCATACGTAAGCTGTAATTATTTTCCCTTAATGTTGTTCAACATATACGTTAGTATTTGATTTGTAGCTTCACTGCTGTACTTAATGTTTCGTGCCCTTTCATTTCTTGTGCTGATACATTTTCATTAACTTTTATTTGTTATTTAGGGACGAGAAATTCCAATCGTTCATAGAGTGATTAAGGTATATATATTTCTTCCGATCCGTTCTTTTCTATTTGCTTCACAGCCTTTTCGACCTCTAGTGGGTTGGTTTGGCCGAATTGAACTTCACGGTAAAAAAAAAAGTTTCTATATCTTTCTATATATTGGCTACTTAAATATGTACATCAATTATTTTCTATAATAGTGCTGATGGAAATGGTTCATTAGAGGGGAGGGGATTCTACAAATGAGTCTGCTTTGCAATATAGACTGGTATAAAGAGACAACTGATACAAACATTTTTTTGATCATTCAAATTATATAATGATTTTTCTTCTCACACAAAAAGCCTGTACCAACTTTTATGGGCAATATAAACATTTTTGTGAGTAATAATAATATTGAAGTTTAGAAGTATAAATTTGTGCTGCTTTGCTACTCTTAATATGGTTTAGAATGCATATAGTACTATTAGTTATGGCCAGGATAATATACATCAAATATTGATTTGTAGAATAGTGAATTTGACCAAACGTCCAATATGAACTCTTTGGTGGCTTTTGGTTTGCTAGAACGATATGAGCAGGAATGGAATGGTCACCCTAAATCATCAATCCACTCCATAGTGATTTTGTGTGATAAATGGGAAATCGAGGGCAATGGAATGAAAATACTAATCAATGACCCCATACCCTCATTATCAAGCGAAGCTGAAACCTATCATGAGAATCATTTAACATTATCGATTATTTTACGAGAGAATTCTCCTTTCACGGCTTCATATCAACCTAAAATAATTTGACTTCATGATTATGTTGGGGGTTCAGGAATGATGATTCAATCTTCTTAAACCAATGGCACAAACATAGAGACTAGATTGAATGGGCTACTTGAGTCGTGCACTCGTGCTTACGTGATTCGCGGCAAAGGTAGAGTATAGTGACATAACAGTCACACTGATAAATAGAGGCATGTTGTGTTTTCCCACAACTGTGCAGGGAGTGAGTAGACGTGAAATAGGGTCAATCTGGGATTTGGATGAATGGAAAAGTAGTTTAGGACCAATGTAAATGCATGATGGTCATGATGTGATATTCGTACTGATTCCCCCTCCCCGAATCCTTAGCAGGATTCACGGTCCACTACCCATAGCATTCAACTTTTCCGCGCATTATATACATCATCTTGCACACAGATCTATTAAGATATTCAATGCACTCAATTCGTTTGCTTTTGATGTTACTCGTGTTCTTTTGTAGGTTCATGAGCGTAAAGACACCGGAGAAGTTGATGTCCTTACCAAAGGTATTAAATGCCCAATTCATGACATCTGGATGGTCAAGAAGCTCTAATCTAGCCAGAATTCATCTTTGAAAAACTCTTGACAAGCTTGTGATTAGATATTATTTAGTCTCCTCGAAATGAATCTTGATTGTGTTTGACGCCGTTTTTCAACTGTTTATGGCATTCAGATCAAAGCTTTACTTTCTTAATTTCATCACTGTAAATATACACAGACAATTCAAGTGGGTCCTACCTCGCTTTGTTTTTCAGGTGACAACAATTTTGGGGATGACAGGCTTCTGTATGCTCAAGGTCAGCTTTGGTTGCAGCGACATCATATTATGGGAAGAGCTGTCGGGTAAATAAATTCAAACGCCTTGTTTAAAGATGAAATCTTTTTTTCTCCACGTGTTTCTATTGGTCGGCATTATAAAATCGGTTACTTATACTCCATCTCAGAAGAAGCATCTCTGATGCCCATTCTGGAAAAATCTCTTAAACGGGCAATGCTAGGCTTACAAAAAAAGTTTACAAAATGAAGGATACAAGATGTGGTGGCGATATTTCATTGGCCACATCGATAGTGGACCCGGCACACTCCAATTAAAAACACCAACACAATTATGACACCTCATTTTGTAGACCACAATTATGACACCTCAAATACTTTCTTGAAACTAGTTTAGGACTAAAAGTAGACACTTATTAGGTTAGTTTTTCTTCTTTTTATTTTATTTTATTTTATTCTCTCACACCAGACAATTTACGGCTTTACTTAATTTGTCTCTGAAGTAGAACTCATCCCTTGTATTCTCACAGGTTCTTGCCTTATGTTGGTTGGGTGACTATTATAATGACTGAAAAACCTATCATCAAGGTTTGACTTCTATCCATCTTCCGCTTTGGTTTACTTAATGTTGGAGAAGCCATTTACTATAAGGTGTAAGAATTGGGGCAGTTTATCTGTTTCGCTTTGAATATGCGTTTTCTATGGATGCAAAGTTGCCGGTCATATATATTTTTGAAGGATTGAGCTTATCCTCGGGCAATTGGGCTCTTATATTAGAAAATATCCGAAGTTACATCTTGTAATTTTGTAGTAATCTAAAAGTTATAATTTTTTGTGCTGATTTATTAATCACTCCCTCTATCCCATTATAAGTTTTGGTGCTTTTCTTTTTGGTCCATTACAAAATAAGTCACTTTTCTGAATAAGTATAGTGTTAGTGTTTTTATCATGGTACAAGTAATGTACAAACAAGTAAAGTGCATTGCTTAAAAACATTGACAAATCAATTATGTTTTTTCATCATTTCAGTATGTAATTGTAGATGTTTCTAATTTTCCTCCACCTACCTACTTGTTGCAGTATATTTTAATAGGCTTGCTGGGACTGCTTGTCATAACTTCAAAAGAGTAGCGTAGCGCGAGCGGAGTCAACCTTACGCAGGGTCAACGAGGAGGTTTTTTTTAGGTTTTCGTTCATCTGTTTTGCCTCCCGTTCTGTAAACTGATAGTAATTTTCTTAAATAGAATATTTATTCAGTTGGATTGGAACTGGTTGAAGGGTGGGAAAGCTCTCACTAGCAAGTTTTGGTTATAGCCAAACAACTTATTCTTCTTCCTCTAGCTCCTGCTGCAAAGTTAATACATTATATGATTCATCCTGGCCCTTTTAAGATTCAGCAACAAAGGAATAATCTTCATTTTCTCATAAAACTAGTATCATGTGGTGAAGGTTTGAACCTGCTCTGACATACTCCCTCCGTCCCGTCCCATCTCACTTGAGATTTATTTCCATTTTGGTCCGTCCCACTTCACTTGAGACTCCCCAAAAATGGTAATATTTTTATAATTTTATATTCAACCTACTCTACCCACTCATTCTCTCTCTTCATTTTTTACCACACACTTTCCTTATTTTATTCTTTTTCCTTAGTAATTGTGCTCACTTCTTAGGTCTCTAAGTGAGATGGGACGGAGGGAGTATTTAGTAAGAAGTACTCTCTCCGCCTCAAAGTATATATCCACCTTTCCTTTTTAGTCTATCCCAGAGTATATGTCTACTTCCAAAAATAGCAAAGAATCTTTGCTATCTCTCCCACTCACTTTCTCATACTTTACTTTTATACTTATAACACCAATCAACTTACTATTCTCTCTCTCATTCTCTTTTATTTTACTTTTATACTCACGCAACTTAAATCACTTCCACTATTTCTTAATCTCCGTGTAAATGGGAGGATAGACATATAATCTGTGTGCGATGGGGGAGTAATAAGATGAATGATCTTCAGGTCCAAACTAGAGGACTAAACTTCTGTCACATTAGTAAATTATCCAGCATATGACACATCCAGCACAACAATGGGTAATATAAAGTCAAGAAAAATGTCACAAATTTGGTCCACAAAATATCGTGTTATAAATTTTTGTTGGTGCTTTAAATTAGAGTGTGCGTGCAAGGTAAAACAATCGGTGAAGCCAAAAATATATTGTTACATCAGTTTGTATCCAACTTTTTGTGAACTTCTTAACGCCCCTAACATTGTTATGATACACACAAGCATCTGCATGCGCATATTTACAGATTGCAAAGAAGAGCACAACGGAAACCATAGTTCAATAATCAAAAAAGCTTTATGTAAGGTTTTCAAAGTATCGAATTAAAACCAAGTCTAGAACAGCATTGTAATCAAACTTGAAAAAAAAACACTTCAGCGCGTACAATTCAAAACTCCTACTAGAAGTTCTCGGGACAAAATAGCAAAAGCTAGTTGAGCAAGAATACTGGAAAAAAAATCAAATAGAACTTGAAGGCCACTACATAAGAGGGTCTAGACAGGTAGAAGTAGCAAGTCTTCAAGTACGAGCAGCTGCGGGTGGGCCACCTGCGCGTGGAGCTTGACCGGGCTTGGGAAGATCGTCCTGAAACCAGCACAAGTTTCAAAACATCATAAGCATGAATAAAATGGTAAAGGTAAAAGTCGCAGAACACAGTCTAACAGAAAACTAAGGCTTAAAAATGTCATTCATAGTGGAGGTCCAAACATCAAATAACTACCAGTGCAACTGACATATACCGACATATATGGGCATATGAAAGCTTTAAAATGAGGTATCAGAATAAATATCACAAAACAATCTAGTGTTACCTGTCCCAAACATAGGGCAACACATTCAACTATATCTCACAATTTCACCCAAAGAGTCCACTTTATCAAGTCTTGACGGATCTAAATGATTGAAATTTATTTTAATCCCCGTCCCATGTAGGCTTTTGGAAATGCAATGCAGCTCATTGCATAGATTGGAGGAGTATAAAATAAGTGTTGTCCCACAAAATTTAGCTAGGAAGTTACAGGCTGGACTCTGGGATTAATAGCGGCCTACATTGTCCTGTTACCTTGGCTTTGTAAGGCAACAAGATAACATAAACGACAATCCTCTTCCAATAAAAGTGGACAACCACGTGTAAGCAGTTCAACCACAATACAATAAACTACAATAATAATTATATTAAAACGGGATCTGAGGGGTAATTGACGGATGCGGAAATATTAAATACTTATACTATTAGTTAACACCATAACAGATTAAATGTAGTTAGCATGTCAACTCAACCATAGACTGTCAGAAAATTAGAAAGGTCAAAATGACATACCCTTGGGCGGGTGAATCTCTTTGGAGGCTCACGGTTCCTTCTGTCAACCCTGGACCTGACCCTGACAACCTTGGAGTGAATAGCACATGAGACGCAATACTGCATCTTCACATACAGCTTGGGAAGGGTGTACCCTAAAAAAATTAACGATAACACAATTGATTAGTAATAGCTACAACTGAGTCCTTGATAATAATGCAAACACATACGACGGATGCTACAATGCCAAGTAAGTTACCATCAAAGGCACAAGCTTCTTGGACATCCCTGACTGCTGCTTGCTCAACAATGTTCCTCACAAGGAACCTCTTGATAGCCTTGTCCTAATAAACAGACATTCACGACTCAGCCAATAGAATTACAGGTCTCAAACCCCAAAATCATACTAATAAACAACAAAAATAAAGAATCATGGCATAAATTGCTGCAGATAACTAAACATAAAACGACAAACACCAACAGATTTAAGAACCAGATACCGCATATAACCCACTTACATTTCCACTAATTACAAAAAAATAGCAACGATTACAAAATTTATCAAAAGGGAAAATTGGAGATCACCCGCATATAACCCTCTTTCAATAATAAGAACAATTCTTATAAAAATGGAAAATTGGAGATCACCAAGCCAGAAAACAAAGTTAATAAACATCATATAGGATTATCCATCCATAATAAAGATAAATCCCAAAAATATACAGATTCCAATCGATGCAAAACAATTCTAATCAACTTAATTCCAAATACTACTTAGCCATCTACAATCGAAGCAATTACGTTTCCGCTTGTATGTGTGTGAGAGAGAGAGAGAGAGAAAGATGACCTTGGGGCAGCATTTGCCGCAGTTAGAGCAGCGGATGAACTTAACATGGCCGCGTCCATGCTTGTTGCGTCCTCCATTCCTTCTCTTGAAAGTCTATAACAACACATCTCATCAAAGTTTAGCGATTCGGAATCTAATCAACCGCCGGAAACATATAAAATTCATCAACAATCAATGAAGAACAAGATCCAGAAATTAGGGTTTCTTCTTACCATCTTTGCCGACGGCTGCTGCTCTTTGCTCTCGGCGTTTAGGGTTTCCTTCAGGAAGATGAGAAGCGGCTGTAGGAACTCTGGGCTATTTATCATGGGAAACGAATATTTGCAGTTTCATACAGAAAGTTTGAATATTTGTCAGTTCGGATACTTGAGTTATGCTTTTTTCACATTTGTGGCATCAACTTCTTAAAATTTTATTATTATACCGACTGAAAACACCCGCGAGTGAATACCTGTCTTTTGACATGTAATCCCTCCGTTTCAAAATATTTGCCCGCTCTAAGACTGAAAAATTGTTCTAAAATATTTGTCAATTTACTATTAACAAGGCATTTTTACCCTTTTGTCTCAATTATACCCTTATTATTGATGGTAAAAGTATATCTTGAGCAAGCATTTAATTACCTAGAAAATTAAATTATGTTAAGGGTAAATGACTCTTTTTAATTTGCATTAGTTACATTTCTTAATTTGTGTGAAAAAAAATCTAAAGTGACAGTTGTTTTGAAACCGATGGAGTATCATAATAACAAGTATCAATAATAAATAACAAGTATCGCGCTTGACTTGTATTTTTAACATTTTTAAGAACTACTCCTTGTGCAGGGAAAATAGTCTCAATTGACTTTTTATAGTCAACTAAATTAAATGTTAGACCATGTTTTTTTGAAAATTTAGTTGACACTCAATAAAATTGTTATTGGTACACTATTAAATATTATTAGTAACAATTTTTTGAATTACATAAGGATAATTGAGTTTTACTGTTCAATTGAGTTAACTATAAAAATCAAAATAAAAATATTTTTATTTTATTGGAGTATGATTTACTTCTTTGTAGATTTGGAATTGGGAAAAAAAAAATTCAATCAATGCATAAATATGCATAAGTTGATGTATGGTATAATACTTTGAGGCACATTCTATCTTATCATCATCCTTCATTTTTTTTTCTTGCTAAATAATGACTTTCATATCCACATTTTATTTTATTTCATTTTTGGTTGAGTTTTCAAAAAAAAAAAAAAAAAAAAAGGAGAGAATATATTGGTTGGTAAGGCCACATTATCAACATCATTATATAATTTCAATAATAAAAAAAAAGTGTATTATATGATATCAATTTTTTAATGCGTGTACAAGGTCAATATGACACTTGTTAGTAAAATTTACGCTCATTTTCTAGCATTAAGGTTAGGGTGAAGAACGAAATTGAATCCAAAAAATATAACACAATGACAAAATCGCCTGAAACAAATTACAATGACAAATCTGTAAGTAAACCCACATTAGAGGCAACTTTTATAGCTTTCCGTTAAGAATGATAAATTGCAAAATATTGCAAGCCAAATAAAAGACCGAATAGCCAAATAAAGGGACCAGGGACCGCTCCTACCGAGCTCTCCTCCAGCGCGGCAACGAGCGGCCCGCCCTATTTGGTAATTGGTGGGTCCCACAGAGCTCGAATTCATCTCGTCCGCAAAATGACACGCTGATGTGGCGGTTTGGGCACCGCTCTCTGCAGGAAGCAGGAGCAAAGCTCCGCTGGTGCGGTGCCAAATCCCCAAATAAAGACGCTCCATCGCGTTCAGCTCATTCATATCATTGTCCACCAGGAATACCAAAATATTGCAACTTGCAAGCATGTTCCAGGGGTAAATCTGCTGCACATAACCAAACAATCTGATTATCAATCCCCAAACCATTTCTAAATAGATAATATTTGCTACTGAAAATAAATCACAATAAGCCAACAATCTGCCCATAAATCATTTGTCATAATTACTGTGCAATCATCTTTAAGCACAACGACGTTTTCTGGACATAAATGATGGTAGTAAAAAACCTTAACATTTCTATTTTCTCCGGATTTGAAACAAATGACATTAATATTTGGTCAAAGTTCACTTGTGTTTACCATCAAAAACCAAATGGGACCATCTTCTCGGGACGGAGTGAGTATTTCCTACCAGGACTACATATATATATGAGCAGCCCAAATATATTTTTTTGGCCACAATGTAAGCCCCATGTCTAAAAGGAGATGAAATTAAAACAACAATCAGAACTGAAAATACTCAATCCATTAATAGAAGTGTCGAAGCTTGAACAACATACCAGGAAACTGTCTTTGAGTTGCTGAGGCTGGAGGCGAGCAAGGAGCTCTCGTCTACTCCGACGCGATGGTGATAAATCATACTCCCTTTGTCCAGGAACAAATGTCCTACTTTCCATTTTGGTTTGTCAAGTCGCACTATGAATTGGTGACAAATGGAAAAATTGATTAGAGTGCTCTTGGAGATCGGTACTAACAGTGTGTTCATGGACTGAGATATATATATAACATATATATATATATATATATACTCCCTCCGTCCCAGCCGAAATAGGATTCTTGGTCTCGAAAAGGAGATTAAGGAATACAATACTTTATTAGAAAAAGTGGTTTAAAAAGTAGGTGTTGTGAGTATGGAGGACAAAGAAAGTGGTTAGGGAATATTAAATGAAAAGTTGTTGTGAGTATGACAAGTGGGTCCCATTAATAAAGAAGTAACAAAAAACTTTCATGTTTGGGATGTCTTATTTCGGGTGGGACACCCAAAATCAAAAATTTTCCTATTTCGAGTGGGACGGAGGGAGTATATATATGTATACACACACACACACACACACACACATATATATATATATATATATATATAGAGAGAGAGAGAGAGAGCATGTAGATTTATGCTGGAATTGAGAATTAGAGAATTAGGGAGGGCGGGGGATCGAAATAATTGGTAGGAGCCAAAGACACACTATCATTAGGGTACATAAAATACAAAATTGCCACGGAAAATGTACTGCTACTGTGGTGCACAAAACACAATTCAAAAGAATGGGTCTCTCTAAATAGCTCTACTTCTTTGAGATTACAAGGAATTTCATCACACACCAATTTATTTGCAACTGATGGTCTAACACTTGCAAATAAATTGATATTAAGATTCATGTGAACAATAAAAAAGACTTAAATATGTGCCAACAGCTATTAGACGTAAGCAGTTAAAACTATCTTCAGACAAATAGATCAAAGCAAGCAAAATCAGGTCATGCATTGTATCCATTATTCTGGCCCTCTGGCTTACAACTCAAGTTTGAGGGTGAGTTAATACCATCAGCACACTCTAAGCCCTGTTTGGGTTGGCCCTTGATGTTTGTGTGTGTGTGCGCGCGTTGGGGGGGGGGGGTTGTTAATGATTGCATGAAAAATAAGAGGGAGAGGGAGAGAGCGGGCCAAAGATAGAGAAAGGATGGCTTGCGAGATCTAGAATTCAAGTCTCCTCATATGCAGTTGATCCTTGCTTATGGGCTAGGATAGCGTGAAAGAAGTATGTTAAGCATAATATACACGCTCCCCTAAAAACTTAAGCTCTAAATGAAGGGCTACTTAACAATACAGCAAGCAAGAGTGTCAAGAAAGCTTTAAACGGATTTCTCGGTTGACCTTTGTTTGTGAGCAGGGATAGTTATGCCAAGAACAAAAAAGAGGAAAAAGGAAAACAGAACTGCAAGCCTCCATTCTTTAACAAAGTCAAAAGTGGTCATTCCACAAAATGTTCCAAACAATTTACTAAACATAGTGATGCCAAACAATGTGCTGCACTTTCAGATGATACTGAAGAACCGTTTCCCTGTTACATAAACTTCAAAAAGCTGCATACATCAAGAAAAGGTGGATTTTGGTGAAAAATTTTATACGTCTTAAATACACTTTGGTCTTGCAAACTATATGCACCAACATAATATTACTTGTTTATCAACTCTTCCCCACCCACCCCCCCTCCCTCCCACCGTCGACCTTCCAAAAATATGCACACACTCACACACAAAGTAAGAGGAGAAAAGACCAATATGAAGGCTTACTAAGAAGATGAACACTTCAAAGTTCAATGTTCCAACCTTTAGATCGTTACTTCATAATATAAGCTCCAATTAACAAAACACGACTATTTTTGGTAAAGCTGGAAGCTAATAGTGATAAACCAATGGAAATATCACCCTATTAAAATAAGAACAGAAAAGAAGTGAACATGTTTCTCAAAAATCATTATGCATTTACTGATGTATATTTGCCTAAAAACAATCGACTGACCATCGTTGTAAAACTCTATAGATTCTTGCTCTAAACTGTATATATACAGAGAACTAAGAAAAAAAATCTTGAACATTCCATTCTGACGCATTTCAGAAAAGAATAAAACTCACATCATTGAGGCCTTGCCTTCTTAAATTTGTCCATCAGCAATTCTACAGATTGTTGTAGTTTGGAACTTTGTGATTGCTTAACAGCTTGACATGCTTGGTGTAAACTCTGGATACCACGACCCAAACTGGCAATTGAGGGGGCAGCAGGAAGAGATTCAACTGCGCATTCAATCCCATCTCCATACATGAGCAATCCTGTGCAAGTAGCAACACTACATCCAAATGCAGCCCAAGGTAGCACACCTATAGGACGAACCCGTCTTTTTCTCATTATTTCATAAAACGAAGTTCTCATTGCTGAAAGGCTGGTTTTCTCAGCAGAAGCTATGACACTATGAACCACAACTCGAATTTTTTCAGCAGAAGTTGTGGCCTTAATGGCAGATGTTGTTTTCAGTCCACCAGAACACGCAACTCCCGGTCCTACCAGTTTTGAAGAACCAACAATTTTGCTGATGGAAATAGCAATAACTCTTTGTGTTTGGGACATCATTATATTCAATGAAGTTGGAATTTTGAACGAAACCATTTTCATAAAAGTTGATGTTGGAACAACTTTGGTAAGGGATGTCGCTCCTAGTAATGCTGTTGCTCCTGCACCAACTGCCACAACTGGTTTGTTGGTTAAGGACCGTTTTTTATCATTATGATTGGAAGTTTCCCCATCATCTGCAAAATTAGTGTCAGTGACCAGCTGCTTAACCATTTTCTGGACCTCTGGAGGAATAGGAGTATTCCAATGTTTTCTAATACCCGCTAAGACTCTCGTATCGAGGACTGCTACTACAGATTTGAAATTTTTACTCTGAGTTCGAAGTGCGTGAGCAAGAAGAGCATGTGACTTATCCTCATCGGGAAGATCATAAAACTCCATAGTGTCTGATTGGCCCTTTTTCACTCTGCTGATAGGGAGCCGACCAGCACTGTTTAGAGCAATTCTTAATCCCTCAACTGCTATACGGAAAATGTATACTTCTGATACGAGTTCGGTACCCACAGTTTCTCCCTTATTTACATCAAAGAGTATCTTCTGAGCATGCGCTAGAGCCTTTCCAATTGAGGGCACATCGTGAAAAATGTTGTGCAAATCAACAAGCAAGGGGTAAACAGGTTGAGCAAACTGGGGAGGCACATAATCAGCCAGTGGCTGGACAGCTTTAGAACCCGTGTCAGGAGTTGAACTTGATTGACTCAAATACAAAGCCATTGACCTTAAAAACTGCGAATTAAGGTTATTGACGAGAGGAGGTGTTACAGAGGTCGATGGAACCATAGAACCCACTTTCTGAGGCACCAAGCAATTGGGTTGTAAAGCTAATGTCTGAAGATTGTTCCCTGAGTTAGCCTCACTAGGACTAACACCATTGCCACATAATGGTACACACGGAGATCCAATAACCAAGAAGGAAGACCCAACTTCTTCAGCCATTGTCTTAGCAGATAAATTGTGTTCGTTTAATCCAACCCCAAAAATCTCCCTTAGAACCAAAATCCCTGCCACATTTTCATACTTTTCTTTATTTGTCTTATCAAGAAAACACCTCTTGACCACTTGAAACGAGGAAGTTGGCACGGAGTTCTCATCAGCTCCATTACCAACTGATTCAATTGCTAGAGAATGACTCGGACTTGCTTGAGCCACAACTGCTCCAGGTCTAACATTTCTAATCAGATACTCAGCATCCAAACTTGACCTCTCTGACAAATTTTGCGCACACAGTATATATATCACTGATTTTGACTCGGGCTCTCGAATTGCAAACACAAATTGTTTTGTATGATCAGGAATCGACAATTTCCTAACTAAATCATCCGATGCCCTCAAATCATCATACCTAATAAAGGTGGAAAAGGGCCAAACAGTTTGCAAGTAATACAAAACTGTAGTTGCCATATCAACACAAATGGTAGGAATCACACCTACATTGAAAAAATTAGGCTTATAAAGTAACCCAATTTCACTCTGTTAAATTATTTATGCGCGTAACAATTCAATATTCATAATATAATCAAGAACATGAAGTGTAAGTGAATTCAGATTTCAATATTCTCGGAATTAAACGAAAAAGGGGACTAAAATGGAAAAGCGTGACGAATTACCTAATTAGGGCAGATGATTGAAGCGGAATGCTTAGGATTATGGTGTGATTTCGGATGAAATTGATGAACTATGCAACAAAATTTGTTCTTTCTTGTTCGCTTTCTTTATTGCGAAATTGTCTGCTGCTGGAAGGAGGAGAAAACGGAAGAACAATGGTAGTTTAGCGGGAGAAGATTACTATTAAGTTTACTTTTGGGTGTGGTTAAACCCTTTGATTGAGTATACTTTTTTTTAAAATAAAAAAAAAAAAAAAAAAGAGTTGACTTGACTATACTTATAATGTCAAATTAAAAAAATACTCACTATAAATGTCAATCTAACCATCCTTGTGAAATTCTAAAACTTGTTATTGATTAATCATCAAGTGATTTATCAATGACAAATTTTAAAATTTCATTTGGATGATTAAATTGATAATAATCTTTGGTCAAAGTTCACATATTTTCACAATCAAAAATCCAAAATTGACTATCTTTTAGAGACAGAGGGAGTATGTCATAAGAGAAAATGTAGATATCAACCCTTAGGTACTCCCAAATGTCATATTCATCAGACCCGTCTCCTCCCGCCTACTCTCTCCTCCTCAAGCACCCTTTCATTTCGCCCCCTTCAACATTTATCAATCATTCCACCATTATTTACGGGGGAAATATTAAGAACAAAAAACTTGAAGCGTTCGGCCATGGCGGACAGAACACCATGGTGGTGCTTCGTATGTGGCAACCGAACACACTTTATGAATTTCAATCAACCATTAACGAACACTGTGCATGCCGTTATCAAAATAATCGGCCAAACAAAGGGAAGAGGGAAGGGTGTGTGGATTGTTTGGCAACTGAAGATGGAGAGAGATGCGTTTGAGTCTGTTGTGTTTGTGTGTGTTTTATATGAGTGCGAGAGATAAAAGGGAGAAAGAACATCAATACTCAACGTCAATCAATCTTACAACGGGGAAGAGGCGAGTAAAGCAATAATGGAGAGAAAAAGGAAGGGGGTTGGAGTGTGATGGCCATATGGTCAAACGCAATGAGTTAAGTGAATGAAGGGGTAAACTACATAATTGAATCTTAAAGTCCAACTCGCGTTTCTAAAATGGTTAATTGTAATTTACGACTTAAAGTTTGTAAGGTGTTCTTATGACGAACCCACATATTTATTTATTTTCAGATCAGGGCTCAATATGCATTTTCTTCGCCAATTTGAGACCTTTTGACAGAATTTACAGTAATTATGTTAAGTGTCCATATACCCAGCACATGATCAACAAATTAGTTAGTTTGAAGTGATATTACTTTATAAGGAGCTTTATGCAGATTTGTAAAATATAAGGTTAAAAAGTCATTTTTTTCTTCCAAATACGAATTATTCAAACTTTGAAACAACATCAAAGAAGAATCACTCGTAAAAAAAAATATATATATAATAAATTAAAATTTAATTCTCCTCTGATTCTCGTAATATCAATTAAATGAATATTAATTTTAAAGGGCTAAATAAAATTTAATTCCTTTTTTTCATTTATTGAATAATCATGTTTATTATTTTAAAAATCTTTTATTAATTATTTTATATAAGATTATTGATCCCTTCAAAAATTAAAAAATAAATATAAGAAGATTGATAAAAGGGAAGAGGGAGGGGTGTGTGGATTGTTTGGCAACTTAAGATGGAGAGAGATGTGTGTGCGATGTGTTTGAGCGTGTTGTGTTTGTGTGTGTTTTATATGAGTGCGAGAGATAAAAAGGAGAAAGAACATATTTGTTTTTTTTTCCAGATCAAGGCTCAATATGCATTTTCTTCGCCGATTCGAGACCTTTTGACAGAATTCACAGTAATTATGTCAAGTGTCCATGTACGCAGCTTCAGATCTGGGCTCAATATGCATATGCATAATGCATGACGACTTAACTATTTCTTTTTATTCACATATTTCACATGGAAGCCCAATTTGCGCAAATTTTTAGCATTACAACATGGAGCCTCATTTTAAGAGGCTTCATGAATTTTAAGCCCTATTTTATATTTTATCTTGTTTTTTTTTTTTTTTTTAACAAATGTATAAAAATGTTTAATAATTTAGGAGAATAATTGTTGTTTAAGTTGTTTAGAATTTAATATCCATATCAAATGTAGTACAAAATCTTGTAAGACACATGTTTTATATAAATAATAGAAAAATTGATTTTTACCTTAAGACTATCAATTTTTCATTCAAAATCGTGAGTTTTAATATCTCACTGTTTTAACAGATTTGAGTCATAAAATTCTTGGACGAGTTGAAAGTGCCAAAGGTTAAAAATGTTAGTATATAAATTTAATTTGCAGGGTTGAAAATAATAATTTTGAGAAATTTGGTATTGGAATCATAAAACTATCATTTTTAATTGTAAATTTGAAGCTTAAAAACCCTCATTTTTTTAAAGTTAGAAAAAATGATTATATTATAAAACTTACACAAATATATAATACTAATTGAATGGGTTTTTTCTCATACTGATAATAAAACAATTTTCTGTTTGTAAATCTGATTTTAATAGGCCGTTTAAGATCTTGTTTTTCCCTTGTGTTTGAAAAAGTTGATTTTTATATACGACTTATTAAAAATTGGAATAATACTAATTTTCCACCACAATGAATGTTTTTTTTTTTTTTTTAATGAACACTCAGTTTCTTTACTTGGTAGTAATTAACATTTTTGATACAAATAAATAAAGAGACAAATGAAGAATGTAATATGTTTTGAGAGCGTTTGTATGATCAATTTCGAGATAATTGATTAAACAATTATTGCTGACCCGAATATTATATTTTATTTTGTTCTGAAAGCCAATTATTTTTCTTGTGGGAAATTCATTAATGCGGGATTTTAGCCCAAGCGTTATATTTAGAGAAATATTTGAGCATTTTAAGTCATTGTTTAGTAAAGACATTTGATGAAAATTTAGTTCATATGATATCATTAGCAAAAGACTGGTTTCTGAAATTGATAGCTTAATTGTACTATCGAGAATCACATGTCGAGGTATATGTTAAAAAAAAAAAACCACATGTTATTTTAGATTTATTCACGCATATTAAAAAAATGCAATAAATAAGTGTATAAAAAACTTATGTACACCTAAAAGAATTCAACTACTTAGATAATTAAAATACTTAAACAAGAGATAGTTCATAATCAATGAAGGAGAGTATAATTAGAAAACAAGAGCAAAGATGTTTTTAAAATAATAAAACGTCAAATATTTTGAAACAGTTTTTAACTCCTAAAATGTCGGAGAGAGTATTATCACCAATAAACTTTTGGCAATAATTTTAGGTTAATATTATTATACTAATTAAAATCTAAAACTTGTTACTGATACATTATCAACGATCTTATTTGTTATAAATTTTAAATTTTCATTAAAAAATTAAAATTACTTATAAACTCGTGATGATTAAAAAATAAAAAGGGCAATGATAGGAGCACAAAAGAAGTCTACAAAATAAGATGACGATATTTTATCGGTTGAATCGATTGTGGACTCTCTCATTAAAAGCAACATAAAATTTTGACACATCATTTTGTGAGTCAAGTTTTGTGTGATATTTTTGTAACTTTATAATTACCCAATTTAAAAGAAAATAACATCATTTTAATAATGTGATTTTTTTTATTTTTTTTGACAACAACTTCAACTCAATTAATTACAATAAACGAGACGACACTCCACAAAGGCCGGAGGCTCACCCTAAATATTCATAATAGATCAAATTCTTAACATGCAACAATGACAATTTCGATGAAAATCTTGAAACATACGGATTCTACTGCAAGTAAAACTTGGAAACTGCCTGAAATAGACATTTAAGAAATCCCCCATCATTTAATATTCCGCTTTGAGTACTTGATATGGAGAATCCTGGTTGGCGATTGAACGTCTTCAAAACATTTCAAAACCCTCGAAACATCCTTTTTTATAGCAAGAACAATGACATCTTTTTTTTATTTGAGATGATGCAAGATTGTAGATTAAATTGCGGGCAAATTGCAATTTGGTTCCTGACATTTACAAACTTTTGCAATTTGGTTCCCAACAGTTTTTTTTTCGCCGATTGGTTCCCAACATTTACATTTTTTTGCAATGTGGCTATAAAAGTAACTGGGCGTTAGTTTTCTAACGATTTTATGTCATGTGACTAGCACATGACGTTTTAAATGACGTTTTATAATATTCGTAAAGCTACACATATCCGATTAATATGATTCTTTTTTTATATTGAAGCTAATATTTAAATCTACAACATAATTTTTTTTTTTGGAAATTTGTTGGGTACCTAAAATATTTTTACATTTAATCTTAATTTTAAATATTAAAAAAATAAAAACACGTGAAATATAATCTAAAAAAGGTATTAGCCCAAGTATGCTTCATATGAAGTAATTTCTATATGTATGTTTCCTAAAGTTTATTTTTCTCCACCCCTCTGCCACTTTCCCGCAACACCCATTCCACATACACTCTTCCCTCGATTCATCGTCCTCTTCTTCTTTCTTTTTTTTCTATCAAAGATTTTTACGAACTGATAATCTACATATAGAATTTACTTCCTATGGAACATATTTGGGCTAATATATTTTTTAGATTATATTTTACGTGTTTTCTATTTTTTTTAATATTTAAAATTAAGATTAAATGTAAAAATAATCCAACTACCCAATAAATTTCCAAAAATATATATATTGTAGATTTAAATATTAGCTTCAATTTAAAAGAAGAATCATATTAATCGTATATGTGTAGCTTTAAGAATATCTTAAAACGTCATGTGCTAATCACATGACATAAAATCTGTTAGAAAAGTAACGCCCAATTACTTTAATAGCCACATTGCAAAAAAATGTAAATGTTGGGAACCAATTGGCGAAAAAAAACTGTTGGGAACTAAATTGCAAAAGTTTGTAAATGCCAGGAACCAAATTGCAATTTACCCTTAAATTGCAATTGCAAAAGTACAAAAACAAACCAACAAATACACAAACACAACACAGGCTCTCAACCACGGAGAGAAATCAACGGCAAATAATGTGAAGATTTGGAAAAGAAAGGTAGTAGTACTTTATTCCGACTTTGACTCCACTACTCGTTAGCTCAAAGTCGGTGACCTTTCAATTGCAGAGTAAAATTAAAGCAAAAATTATAATTAATTAAATAAATAAATTATACTATGTCTGCAAATCGACTCCCCATGAATGAAGATGACATCGATTTCCATTTCCATTTCCATTTTCAAATTCAACAAATAAATAAACAAAATACATCTTAATTTCCCGGTCACCTCTCTCTAATTACATTTCTTCAATTACCAATCCCCTCCGGCACTACAATTTCCCGTCGTCGGCCACTTCAGATCTACCCCGACCCAATTTCCCGTGGAAGATCATATAATTGAGGTCAGTTGGTGTTTCGATTTATCGCATTTTTTCAGCTATTCCCCAATTTTGATGCTATTGTAATTTTAAATGAAGATCATCACAAGATCTGAGCTCTTTATTGGTATTTACTATTAGAATGCAGTGTTTTGAATTAGATATTGCATTAAGTAGGGCAAAAACATAGCTGAAAATATGTTACTGTGATGGCAAGATCTGGGTGTTAATTTTCTTGATTGATTGTAATGATTTGGTAGATAATTCTTGAATCGGTATGTGATCTACAGATTCCTTGGGTGGAGGGTATGGGGTGGGGTTTGTAAAGAAATACTATTTGCTTGCATTTTTTGGTCTAGTCAGTTACTTAAATTGAGCTGATATTTAATGTTACGGTAAGGGGGGTTCATTATGAATATAACAGTAATTAGGCAGATTAAAGTAATTACTTAATTAATGGGAAGGATTTATTATAGGCTGTTTTATTGCTATTAATGTAAACTTGTTTCATTGTATCTTTTTTTTCTTGTTGTTCTTTTGGTTCCATTTAGTTCTGAGTTTTCGTGAAGTGGGAGAGGTTTTGGTTGTCAAATAATAGAAAGACGGGATGATAGAGTGCAGCGTCTGTCATTCCAAGTTGGTGTCGCCTGCATCAAAGGCTGTTTCAAAGGCATATGACCGTCACAGGAGCAAGGTATCATCGAAGTATCGGGCCCTCAATGTCCTCTTGGTTGTTGGGGATTGTATGTTAGTTGGCTTGCAGGTGATTTTCTTTCCCACCCTTATTTGCTATGTATTTTGGGAGGAATGAGTGAATTCTTCATTTGGCAATGTTACATGTCTTTGTTTTCGAGCACAACCTTTCTCTATTAAAATTGTGTTCATTTCTTTTTTCTTTATGAACTGTTGTAATGCTATCTATATACTACCCCCTCCGCACCTTTTGAAACTAGACAATTTAAGGTTGATACAAGAATTAAGGAGAAGTGTATAATATTAAGATGCTGTGAGTATAGAAAGTGAGAGTGATTTTTAGTGGGTAGGTGTTGTATGACAAGTGGCCCTATTGATTAAAAAAATATCATAACCATTTCCCTTTTGGATTGTCTAGTTACCAATGGGACGCCTAAAAGGGAAAAATATTCTAGTTTCAAAT